>CM038362.1:15000-355000 GCA_021464625.1 Proterorhinus semilunaris | reverse complement strand
TCCGCTTCGGCCTCATCTGCACTGATGGGAATTTCATCTAAAAACAAAAGGGGGATTAAATTCAATCAGCCCGCTCCTAAAGCCACCAGGCCGGGGAAAACTCACCAAGGCTGGGGCTAAGATCCCCAGCCTGCTCCTAAAGCTACCAGCCCCGCACCAACACCCACCACAACCACCACAACCACCAACCCTCTCCTCCACTAACACTCCCCGGCTCAGGGCACTCCTACCCCAGCCTACATGCACACCCTCGCCCCCCTGACTCCTCTGGACCTCCTCTGACCAGCCTGCTCCTAAAGCTACCAGCCCCGCACCAACATCCACCACAATGACCCACCCTCTACTCCACTAACACTACCCGGCTCAGGGCACTCCCACCCCAGCCTACATGCACACCCTCGCCCCCCTGACTCCTCTGGACCTCCTCTGACCAGCCTGCTCCTAAAGCTACCAGCCCCGCACCAACATCCACCACAATGACCCACCCTCTCCTCCACTAACACTACCCGGCTCGGGGCACTCCTACCCCGGCCTACATGCACACCCTCGCCCCCCTGACTCCTCTGGACCTCCTCTGACCAGCCTGCTCCTAAAGCTACCAGCCCCGCACCAACATCCACCACAATGACCCACCCTCTACTCCACTTACACTACCCGGCTCAGGGCACTCCCACCCCGGCCTACATGCACACCCAGATAAGAGATACATTTAACAAACCTTCAAGTTCAATCTCCTCCAGCGTCTTTCCTTTTAGCGAGGAAATGGATCCCTTCTCCATTAAAAGCAATACTTTGGATATCTTTGCAAGTTGTGTTGTTGGAACAGGCAGTCTGTAGAATTCCCTGTGTACGCGGATATCATGTCCAAGGAAGTCTGCCACCTGATCCAGCTCATTCTCCTGGAGGTTTAAGACTTGAGATAGCGTGGCCACATGTTTCCTGAGACCGGTCGACCGGAGGTGCTCGGGGTACTTTGTGTCGCACTGTGTGGAGAAACGTCTCAGGCAGTCACTTCCTCTATAATGGGTTGGTGCTTTGGGTCGTGCAAATAAGAATGGGTTTGAGGGAGACACACCACATTCTTTCCTCTTATTTGTGAGTAGTGTAAGACCATTGACAACAGGTCGGGGGAGAAGAACTGCAACTTTTCTCCCTCTTTTACCCATAATTTCCACGCGACTTAGATACCGGCAGAGCTTCTTTTCTGTGTCCGATAAACCAAGGCTTACATCCGCATGAAGTTGTTGATTATCCCTCTCCAGAAAATGTTTCAGAGGCATTTTGGAAACCTCTCCAGCTCGCCGACGGTTGAACACAATGATTTGTGTGAGCAACACCATGGCAAGACGGGCATAAGTTTGAGCATCATCTGTTTCTTGCAGTTTGCTTGTGGCCTCTTCTGCTGCCTTTTCCAAAAACTTGTGAAGTTTCACAACATCTTCAGTGAATGGTAAGGTTAACGGTTTATTAAACTTGGCATCGCTCAGTGTGTTAAGGGCATTGTGAGATACATATTCTTTCCACTTGGTACTGAGCAACTTCTTAAATGTTTCAGTATACTTCACCAGCTTCTCATCTTCTGCCATCAAGCTCCGGCAGTGGATGATGTCGCAGATCTTATTCAGTGTGTGGCCGAGTTTAAGAGCAAGGCTCGGGGTTTTGTACGAAAGATTGTCATCATTAAAACCTGCTACCTTTTTGACCGCTTGTACCACTTTCTCAAAGTTTGCAGGCCTAACAGCATCTTCCAGGGTCGGCACAGAGAAATCTGTCCGCAAGCACAGCAGCAGACGTCCCACTTCTCTCAGTTTTTGTCTTATGTATTCATACTTTGTTGTATCTTGTCCATGAATGTTGTAAAGTGACTGGGCAAACTGGAGAATACAGAAGTCATTTCGCACAACTGATCCAACTTCATCCACGTTCATAACACTGAGAAGCTTCCAAACCCCACCCGAGATTTGCGCACATAATGCGGCATCCTGAGCTGATGCAGAGCCGAGGATCCTTCTCCTTCCAGACGTCTCTTCTTGGTTTGCATCTTCGGGTTTGTGAGGGCACCTGCGAGTATGCCTCCATAGTTCTTTGCGGAGAAACATGCCTTGACAATACATGCAGTGAATAAACTTTCCATCCAAAGCTTTTTTTTTGCATCGTCGCTTCACTTTCAATTGCCCTTTCCCACTTTGTAATACTGCTTGATTATGTAAAAAGTTCCCTTTATTCCTAATTTTTTCAATCCGTTTGTTGCGCTCCTTGACATCAGTAAGGGAAAAGACTTGTACAATCTCTGCATTGGTCTTGTGTGTTTTAAGATGTCTCGATATTTTCTTCTGGGGCTTACCGCAGACAAAGCAGTAATTTATGGAACTTGTCCGCTGTGGGTCTCCTCTTTGTGGACCATTCTCTGAATGCAACTCTGAGGTGTATGAAGAACTACCTTGCTGGCTGGTTCCCGGTGCACTAGAATCAGGAGCAAGACTTGTATCCGACTTTTGTGTCAGCCATATATTTGGATGGGGGAGCTCATCTAAATCTTCATCACCCACATAGTCTGGGTCTGAGTCTGGGTTGTTTTTTTCTTGTGCCATCTCCTGCCTTTGGTCCTTCCCAGTGTCACTCTGAAAGATAAACAGACAATACTTGAACCTACAAAGAACCACCCAGGCTGGGGCTAAGTTCCACAGCCAGCTCCTAAACCCAATACCCCGGTCCCCAACTCATCAGGGCCGGGGAAAACTCACCAAGGCTGGGGCTAAGTTCCACAGCCTGCTCCTAAAGCTACCAGCCCCGCACCAACATCCACCACAATGACCCACCCTCTCCTCCACTTTCACTACCCGGCTCAGGGCACTCCAACCCCGGCCTACACGCACACCCTCGCCCCCCTGACTCCTCTGGACCTCCTCTGACCAGCCTGCTCCTAAAGCTACCAGCCCCGCACCAACATCCACCACAATGACCCACCCTCTCCTCCACTAACACTACCCGGCTCAGGGCACTCCAACCCCGGCCTACACGCACACCCTCGCCCCCCTGACTCCTCTGGACCTTCTCTGACCAGCCTGCTCCTAAAGCTACCAGCCCCGCACCAACATCCACCACAATGACCCACCCTCTCCTCCACTTTCACTACCCGGCTCAGGGCACTCCTACCCCGGCCTACATGCACACCCTCGCCCCCCTGACTCCTCTGGACCTCCTCTGACCAGCCTGCTCCTAAAGCTACCAGCCCCGCACCAACATCCACCACAATGACCCACCCTCTCCTCCACTAACACTACCCGGCTCAGGGCACTCCTACCCCGGCCTACATGCACACCCTCGCCCCCCTGACTCCTCTGGACCTCCCCTGACCAGCCTGCTCCTAAAGCTACCAGCCCCGCACCAACATCCACCACAATGACCCACCCTCTCCTCCACTAACACTACCCGGCTCAGGGCACTCCTACCCCGGCCTACATGCACACCCTCGCCCCCCCTGACTCCTCTGGACCTCCTCTGACCAGCCTGCTCCTAAAGCTACCAGCCCCGCACCAACATCCACCACAATGACCCACCCTCTCCTCCACTAACACTACCCGGCTCAGGGCACTCCTACCCCGGCCTACATGCACACCCTCGCCCCCCTGACTCCTCTGGACCTCCTCTGACCAGCCTGCTCCTAAAGCTACCAGCCCCGCACCAACATCCACCACAATGACCCACCCTCTCCTCCACTAACACTACCCGGCTCGGGGCACTCCTACCCCGGCCTACATGCACACCCTCGCCCCCCTGACTCCTCTGGACCTCCTCTGACCAGCCTGCTCCTAAAGCTACCAGCCCCGCACCAACATCCACCACAATGACCCACCCTCTCCTCCACTAACACTACCCGGCTCAGGGCACTCCTACCCCGGCCTACATGCACACCCTCGCCCCCCTGACTCCTCTGGACCTCCTCTGACCAGCCTGCTCCTAAAGCTACCAGCCCCGCACCAACATCCACCACAATGACCCACCCTCTCCTCCACTAACACTACCCGGCTCGGGGCACTCCTACCCCGGCCTACATGCACACCCTCGCCCCCCTGACTCCTCTGGACCTCCGGGGACACACAGCCCACATCTCGGACCCACTCTTAAGCACCCCTCCTCGGACTACACCCCCCAACTCATCCAGGCCGGGGAAAACTCACCAAGGCTGGGGCTAAGTTCCACAGCCAGCTCCAAAACCCAATAGCCCGGTCCCCAAATCATCCAGCCCGGGGATAAATCCTCCAGGCCGGGGCTAAGTTCCATTCAGACTTCCACTTGATAACGTATATTTAACAAGGACTAGATACTTACCAATATATTTTCTTGTCTTCTTTGGAGTGAACTTTCTCTTGGTCCTTCTTCTTCGCATTACCATTAGATGTCTTCCGAAATCACTCAACATGCCCGGACACATATCCCGCACATGTCCCCATAAAGAACCAATCACAATGGAGCCTTCAATACCGCCAGAGTAGGGTAGGGGGAGCACATCATACACTCCATACACAAGAAGTCAGGTTGGGGTATTATATGGACGTCAAATAAACTTTGAATTTATGGTCTTTAAAAGCTAAGAATTTAAAAAAACTTGATATGTGCATGATATATTATCATTGAGCATTAAAAGGACTTCAGAAAAACAATGAAATTATGCTCTTTATATGCTAAAAATGAAAATACAAAATCTTGGTTTATGAGGACCGTAGCATAGTCCTGGTAATCCCCTTAGGTTCTCGTAGTGCTGGTGAGTAGTCAGGTCAATTGGCTCCATAAACCATATATACAGACACACACACACACACACACACACACACACAGACGCTCACACACACACACACACTCGGCCCAGTGTTACTCCACAAACTAAGCTGGGTGTGTAAGTGACGTCACAACATGGTGAACAGCCTTTAGTTTCAAACGTCGCTGCAGCTCAGCTTCCTATTGTGGTAACTATGGTAACAATGGTAACAATGGTAACTATGGTAACGGTCAACACGCTGAATTTTGTGGTTAAAATAGAGCTGGACGATAGTGACAAAAACAAATATGTCATTATTTTTGCAAAAGGGCTGAAAAAAAACACACTTTACAAATGATTTCAATTTTTATTTTTTTTTTTGTGGAGGGAAAATACGACAAATATTGGAATATTTGTCGTATTTTTGACCCTGGAGACGATTCTGTCGTTTATAATTGTGTGAAACTGACGGAAAGTCGAGCAGTCGCCGCTGGAATCTTTTAATGGATGTTTCAGGTCCAGCATTGGCGTGTTGTTGGCGTGTCCTTAGCGTGTCTTCAGAGAGTTGAGTTGCTCAGAGGCTGTGGTCACGCTGATAAACACGTGAGCGCTAATTAATAAGTCTCAGAGAGAGAACGAAACGCAGCAAACAAACACGGCACAGGCGCACACGCAGCACACGCAGCACACGCAGCACACGCAGCACACGCAGCACACGCAGCACACGCAGCACACGCAGCACACGCAGCACACGCAGGAGCGCACACGCAGCACACGCAGGAGCGCACACGGGAGACCCTTAAACACGTTACAGTGTGAAGGACGTTTTAAAACATTCTGTTTATTCTTTAGAGAAACAGGAACGAAATAAAAGAAGAAACATCAGCGACTCTGTCAGTTTAGGGTTTCAGTTACAATTAGTTTTTGGCAAAAAAAACTCCCTCCTCTCTCCTCCCTCCTCTCTCCTCTCCTCTCCCTCTCTCCTCTCTCTCCTCTCTCCTCTCTCTCCCCCTCCTCTCCCCCCTCCTCTCTCTCCCCCTCCTCTCTCCTCTCTCTTCTCCCCCCTCCTCTCTCCCCCTCTCTCTCCTCTCTCTCTCCTCTCTCCCCCCCCTCCCCCCCCTCCCCTCCCTCTCTCTCGTTATTTACCTGTCTCTAATCTTCTTCACAGCTGCTCAAACACAGCCCTCCGTCCCGGGACGTTATCTCTGTGCTGCAGAGCACAGTGTGAGGTTATCCTGGAGTCCGGGCCGTGGTTTAGGCGGATCACAGCGCTGCACTTTTACAGAGTTCACTCACAGGTCGCGGCTCCAGGGAGTCGATCCGTTCAGTCGATCACATTTACTTATTCAGATTTAACTTTCCTCTCAGACACACGACAACGTTCTCAGTGTTTTTACCATTTTCCAAAACATTTATTTCTGATCTTTCCCAAATTTTCCTCTTTTTTTTTTTTCAGTTTTTTTTTCCTCCATTTTTGTGAAAGTTTTTATTAAAAATGTTTAAATGTTTCTTAATTTTTTTCTCCATTTCTTTCCCTTTGTTAAAGTTTCCGTTCTATTGTGTAAAACTTAAAACTGAAAGAGCCTCATGTCCTTCATCAGGTCTGTGGGAGCAGCGCTGACAGGTGCATTGTGGGAAGTGTAGTCCGGCCGTTAGCCGCCGCCGCGGCGCGCGTTAGCGGTAAGTGATGGTTTTAATTAGCGCTCTTTGATTGGACGCCGCTTTGTGCCGCGATTTATGGCCCGCCTTTAACGGAGAAGCCGCTGACGAACGGGAACGCGGCGCCGCTAAATCAGCCGGCCAATCGGGCGCGAGACAGGCGGCGAGGACACGGGAGGCGCTTAGCGTAGAGTTATAGGACGAGAGGAAACGAGGCGTGGAGCGAGGACACGAGGTGTTAGGAGACATCAGAGGAGGCAGTAAACAGGGGAGGGGGGAGGGAGGGGGAGGAGGGGGGAGAGAGGGGAGAGGAGGGAGGGGGGAGAGGGAGAGAGAGGAGAGAGGGAGAGGAGAGGAGGAGAGAGGAGGGGGGGAGGGAGGGGAGAGGGAGAGGAGAGGAGGAGAGAGGAGGGGGGGAGGAGGAGGAGAGAGGGGGAGGAGGGGGGAGAGGGAGAGAGAGGGGGGAGCGGGGAGGGGGAGGGAGGGGGGAGAGGGAGAGAGAGGGGGAGGAGGATGAGAGGAGGAGGGAGGGGGAGAGGAGAGGGGGGAGGGAGGGGGAGGGAGGAGAGGGAGAGAGAGGGGGGAGGAGGATGAGAGAGGAGGAGAGGAGGTAGGAGGGGGGGGGAGGAGGGAGGGGGGAGAGTGAACACTGCAAAATAGACAGGAAATGTGCAAACAAATGTCATAGTAAATAGAAATATCTCATATAAAAAGAATAAAAAGAATTAAAAATAAATAAATGAGAGAGAGAGAGAGGGGGGGGGGCTACAGACTGATAGGATCATGTGACACTACATGTTACCCCTGACCCCGGTCTCCCCTAATGTATATGTTTTACCTGGAGGGACCCAGGCGCTGGAGGGGCCTCGGCCGTCGCCTTGTTCCCAGTCGAAGTCGTCGTCTCTGGACTGAGAGACTCTGCAGTCGGGGCCCTGGCCCTCCAGACACGCTACAGGAAACCAAAACATGTACATTAGGCACAGTACAGGGACAAAGCCTTGAGCTCTGACGACGGTCACAGAGAGACCAGGAGAGTCAAAGTGACGGTAACCACGGTAACGGGTTTATGGCTGATATCACATTTTCAGCTTTACCCAAATCCAAAGCCTTTTCGACTGGCGTTCACAGCCTCATTTGAAAGCTAAGACCTACAAAACTGAGTGTGACTTTTTTGTCAAGAAGTTTTGGGTAAAACCGAACTGGAGGAAAAGCACTCGGTTAACACTTTCAGGACTGAAGAAAATAAACGAGGTGCTCTGTCTGTCTCTCGTGCACACACGCACACACACACACACACACACACACGCACACGCACACACACACGTGCACACACACACACACACACACACACACACACACACACACACACACAGAGGATCCGCCGCAGCACTTTTCCTTCTTCTCTAACGGCTGAGTCGGAGTCTGTTAAAGCCGATCAATATTTAAACTCAGGCTGATTTATGGCCAGCGGGGGGCAGTAGTGTGTGTGTGTGTGTGTGTGTGTGTGTGTGTGTGTGTGTGTGTGTGTGCATGTGTGTGTGGGCGTGCATGAGCCGTTGATAAAACGAACTGCAGCTTCTTTATCTACAGCAGCAGGAATCGAACCCGCGACTGCACTAACGCTGCAGCTCTGGGGGGTTTTAGATCTGGGTTAGTTTAGGAATAAACTGGTTCAAATCAACTAGAAACTCTGACTGTGGAATAATAATAATAATAATAATAATAATAATAATAATAATAATAATAATAATAATAATAATATTAATACTGCTGCAGGAATTACTAACATTGCGGAACATTGTGATTTTAGAACATTATTGTGAAAATCCCTATTTAGTTGCATAAACTCTTTCAATCATTGACAGACTTAACTGTATCAGAAATCCTATAGAAAAATGAATGGGCAGAATTACCCATACAAATGAATGAGCAGAATTCCCCATACAAATGAATGGGCAGAATTCCCCATACAAATGAATGAGCAGAATTCCCCATACAAATGAATGAGCCGAATTCCCCATACAAATGAATGGGCAGAATTCCCCATACAAATGAATGTGCAGAATTCCCCATACAAATGAATGAGCAGAATTCCCCATACAAATGAATGGGCAGAATTCCCCATACAAATGAATGAGCAGAATTCCCCATACAAATGAATGGGCAGAATTCCCCATACAAATGAATGTGCAGAATTCCCCATACAAATGAATGAGCAGAATTACCCATACAAATGAATGGGCAGAATTCCCCATACAAATGAATGGGCAGAATTGCCCATACAAATGAATGTGCAGAATTCCCCATACAAATGAATGAGCAGAATTCCCCATACAAATGAATGAGCAGAATTCCCCATACAAATGAATGAGCAGAATTCCCCATACAAATGAATGGGCAGAATTCCCCATACAAATGAATGAGCAGAATTCCCCATACAAATGAATGAGCAGAATTCCCCATACAAATGAATGGGCAGAATTGCCCATAGAAATGAAAAAAAAAAAGGAAAACTGCAGAAGGTGGAATTTTCCTGAAAAAGGACGAGCTGTTTATGCTGAACACATAGAAATGGCAAAAAATGTGGAAAAGTTTCAGAAAACCATCAATTTGTGGACGCCCCATTATAAGTCAATGGGAAAAATCGACAGAACTCCGGCCGATTAAAATCTGTAAATGGCAGAATTCCCAAAAGTAACAGCAGAAATCTTCCAAACATGAGAAACACTTTGAGCTATGACTTGAGGATAATAATAATAATGGATAAATAAGGTCTGTGAGTCCTGTTGAGTCTGCCCATTGCCCCTCCTGGAGCCGCCCCCCCCCCCTAACGTGGGGGAGGGGCTGTGTTATGATGTGGGTTTTTGGTTATGAGTTTTGTTTTGGTTTGTTTCTCCCCTGTCCTGGTCTGTGTCTGTGTTGTCCTGCTTTCCCTTCCTCCTGTTGATTGCCTGCCCCGCCCTGATGTGTGTCACCTGTGCCCCGCCCTGATGTGTGTCACCTGTGCCCCGCCCTGATGTGTGTCACCTGTGCCCCGCCCTGATGTGTGTCACCTGTGCCCCGCCCTGATGTGTGTCACCTGTGCCCCGCCCTGATGTGTGTCACCTGTGCCCCGCCCTGATGTGTTACACCTGTGCCCCGCCCTGATGTGTGTCACCTGTGCCCCGCCCTGATGTGTGTCACCTGTGCCCCGCCCTGATGTGTTACACCTGTGCCCCGCCCTGATGTGTTACACCTGTGCCCCGCCCTGATGTGTTACACCTGTGCCCCGCCCTGATGTGTGTCACCTGTGCCCCGCCCTGATGTGTTTCACCTGTGCCCCCGCCCTGATGTGTGTCACCTGTGCCCCGCCCTGATGTGTTTCACCTGTGCCCCGCCCTGATGTGTGTCACCTGTGCCCCGCCCTGATGTGTGTCACCTGTGCCCCGCCCTGATGTGTGTCACCCGTGCCCCGCCCTGATGTGTTTCACCTGTGCCCTGTTTCCCTGTGTATTTACACCCCTGTGTTTTCCCTTGTCTTTGTTGGATCGTTGTCGTTCTCAGTCTGTTCGGTTCCTCGGAGTTCTGCTCGTGTCTGTAAGTTTGTACCTGTGTTGTTTTGTTTGGACATGTTTGCATTTGGGTCATTCCCCCGCACACGTGACAGTTTGACCCGAATGGTCCTGGAGCTCTGTGGTCGGGGGCTTCGTGCCCCTGGTAGGGTCTCCCAGGGCAAACAGGTCCAGAAGCCCCTTATGAGAGACCAACAGGCCCGGGTAGAACCATGAGGCCGTCCTTCTGTGGACCCACCACCTGCAGGGGGCGCTATAGGGGCTGGTGCAGCTCCAACAGCTGCCCCCACGACCCGGCAACGGACACGTGGAAGAACATGGACGGCATTAAACTCTGGGAATATTTAGGATAATTATGAGTCGTTTGATTTGACATAAACTGAGAGGAAGTTTTGGATCAAACTGTACTCGGGTATTTCACCAGAAGAAGACCTGTTCTCCTCACGGCTCTTCTCACTACAGGGAACTGTAACTATTTCAGACTTTCCCAAATGTTGGAGTCACTTCCTGGATAAATCTTCGGCTCAAATTTCGGCTCAAATTTACCATTTACCATTTACCATTTACCATCGTAAAGAGAAAGTTTTTACTCTGAGTTCGAACTCTAGAAACGAGACACAAACGGTCAGGACTTTTCACTTTGACCAAAACGAAGACCATTTATTTGAGTTGACGACAACAGGTCAGACAGGCGGAGTATTTGCAGTATTAGTTGTAGTATTTGCAGTATTTGCAGTATTTGCAGTATTAGTTGTAGTATTTGCAGTATTTGCAGTATTAGTTGTAGTATTTTGCAGTATTAGTTGTAGTATTTGCAGTATTTGCAGTATTAGTTGTAGTATTTGCAGTATTAGTTGTAGTATTTGCAGTAGGGCAGGTCCCGACAGGAAACGCCACAGTTACATCTGTCACATTCCACACTGAGCTCCCCCGGCCGTGAACGCACCCCCCCCCCCCCCACCCACACCCCTATACCACCCCCCCCCCCCAAACACTAACACACTTAGGCCCGTTCTCTTTTCTACCCCCCACCCCCGCCCACACCCACACCCCCGCCCCTACCCCCACCCACACCCCCGCCCCCGCCCACACCCCCACCCCCGCCCCTACCCCTACTTCAGGTCCTCTCAGTGTTTCAGGTCCTCTCAGTGTTTCAGGTCCTCTCAGTGTTTCAGGTCCTCTCAGTGTTTCAGGTCCTCAGTGTTTCAGGTCCTCTCAGTGTTTCAGGTCCTCTCAGTGTTTCAGGTCCTCTCAGTGTTCAGGTCCTCTCAGTGTTTCAGGTCCTCTCAGTGTTTCAGGTCCTCTCAGTGTTTCAGGTCCTCTCAGTGTTTCAGGTCCTCAGTGTTTCAGGTCCTCTCAGTGTTTCAGGTCCTCTCAGTGTTTCAGGTCCTCTCAGTGTTTCAGGTCCTCAGTGTTTCAGGTCCTCTCAGTGTTTCAGGTCCTCTCAGTGTTTCAGGTCCTCTCAGTGTTTCAGGTCCTCTCAGTGTTTCAGGTCCTCTCAGTGTTTCAGGTCCTCTCAGTGTTTCAGGTCCTCTCAGTGTTTCAGGTCCTCTCCAGTGTTTCAGGTCCTCAGTGTTTCAGGTCCTCTCAGTGTTTCAGGTCCTCTCAGTGTTTCAGGTCCTCAGTGTTTCAGGTCCTCTCAGTGTTTCAGGTCCTCAGTGTTTCAGGTCCTCAGTGTTTCAGGTCCTCAGTGTTTCAGGTCCTCTCAGTGTTTCAGGTCCTCTCAGTGTTTCAGGTCCTCTCAGTGTTTCAGGTCCTCTCAGTGTTTCAGGTCCTCAGTGTTTCAGGTCCTCAGTGTTTCAGGTCCTCAGTGTTTCAGGTCCTCAGTGTTTCAGGTCCTCAGTGTTTCAGGTCCTCTCAGTGTTTCAGGTCCTCAGTGTTTCAGGTTCTCTCAGTGTTTCAGGTCCTCAGTGTTTCAGGTCCTCAGTGTTTCAGGTCCTCTCAGTGTTTCAGGTCCTCAGTGTTTCAGGTCCTCAGTGTTTCAGGTCCTCTCAGTGTTTCAGGTCCTCTCAGTGTTTCAGGTCCTCTCAGTGTTTCAGGTCCTCTCAGTGTTTCAGGTCCTCTGAGTGTTTCAGGTCCTCAGTGTTTCAGGTCCTCAGTGTTTCAGGTCCTCTCAGTGTTTCAGGTCCTCTCAGTGTTTCAGGTCCTCAGTGTTTCAGGTCCTCTCAGTGTTTCAGGTCCTCTCAGTGTTTCAGGTCCTCTCAGTGTTTCAGGTCCTCTCAGTGTTTCAGGTCCTCTCAGTGTTTCAGGTCCTCTCAGTGTTTCAGGTCCTCTCAGTGTTTCAGGTCCTCTCAGTGTTTCAGGTCCTCTCAGTGTTTCAGGTCCTCAGTGTTTCAGGTCCTCTCAGTGTTTCAGGTCCTCTCAGTGTTTCAGGTCCTCAGTGTTTCAGGTCCTCTCAGTGTTTCAGGTCCTCTCAGTGTTTCAGGTCCTCTCAGTGTTTCAGGTCCTCTCAGTGTTTCAGGTCCTCTCAGTGTTTCAGGTCCTCTCAGTGTTTCAGGTCCTCTCAGTGTTTCAGGTCCTCTCAGTGTTTCAGGTCCTCTCAGTGTTTCAGGTCCTCTCAGTGTTTCAGGTCCTCTCAGTGTTTCAGGTCCTCAGTGTTTCAGGTCCTCTCAGTGTTTCAGGTCCTCTCAGTGTTTCAGGTCCTCAGTGTTTCAGGTCCTCTCAGTGTTTCAGGTCCTCAGTGTTTCAGGTCCTCTCAGTGTTTCAGGTCCTCTCAGTGTTTCAGGTCCTCTCAGTGTTTCAGGTCCTCAGTGTTTCAGGTCCTCTCAGTGTTTCAGGTCCTCTCAGTGTTTCAGGTCCTCTCAGTGTTTCAGGTCCTCTCAGTGTTTCAGGTCCTCACAGTGTTTCAGGTTCTCTCAGTGTTTCAGGTCCTCTCAGTGTTTCAGGTCCTCTCAGTGTTTCAGGTCCTCACAGTGTTTCAGGTCCTCACAGTGTTTCAGGTTCTCTCAGTGTTTCAGGTCCTCAGTGTTTCAGGTCCTCTCAGTGTTTCAGGTCCTCTCAGTGTTTCAGGTCCTCTCAGTGTTTCAGGTCCTCTCAGTGTTTCAGGTCCTCTCAGTGTTTCAGGTCCTCTCAGTGTTTCAGGTCCTCAGTGTTTCAGGTCCTCTCAGTGTTTCAGGTCCTCTCAGTGTTTCAGGTCCTCTCAGTGTTTCAGGTCCTCTCAGTGTTTCAGGTCCTCTCAGTGTTTCAGGTCCTCAGTGTTTCAGGTCCTCTCAGTGTTTCAGGTCCTCTCAGTGTTTCAGGTCCTCTCAGTGTTTCAGGTCCTCAGTGTTTCAGGTCCTCAGTGTTTCAGGTCCTCTCAGTGTTTCAGGTCCTCAGTGTTTCAGGTCCTCAGTGTTTCAGGTCCTCAGTGTTTCAGGTCTCAGTGTTTCAGGTCCTCTCAGTGTTTCAGGTCCTCTCAGTGTTTCAGGTCCTCAGTGTTTCAGGTCCTCTCAGTGTTTCAGGTCCTCAGTGTTTCAGGTCCTCTCAGTGTTTCAGGTCCTCTCAGTGTTTCAGGTCCTCTCAGTGTTTCAGGTCCTCAGTGTTTCAGGTCCTCAGTGTTTCAGGTCCTCAGTGTTTCAGGTCCTCAGTGTTTCAGGTCCTCTCAGTGTTTCAGGTCCTCTCAGTGTTTCAGGTCCTCTCAGTGTTTCAGGTCCTCTCAGTGTTTCAGGTCCTCTCAGTGTTTCAGGTCCTCTCAGTGTTTCAGGTCCTCAGTGTTTCAGGTCCTCAGTGTTTCAGGTCCTCTCAGTGTTTCAGGTCCTCTCAGTGTTTCAGGTCCTCAGTGTTTCAGGTCCTCTCAGTGTTTCAGGTCCTCTCAGTGTTTCAGGTCCTCAGTGTTTCAGGTCCTCAGTGTTTCAGGTCCTCAGTGTTTCAGGTCTCAGTGTTTCAGGTCCTCTCAGTGTTTCAGGTCCTCTCAGTGTTTCAGGTCCTCAGTGTTTCAGGTCTCAGTGTTTCAGGTCCTCTCAGTGTTTCAGGTCCTCTCAGTGTTTCAGGTCCTCAGTGTTTCAGGTCCTCTCAGTGTTTCAGGTCCTCAGTGTTTCAGGTCCTCAGTGTTTCAGGTCCTCTCAGTGTTTCAGGTCCTCTCAGTGTTTCAGGTCCTCTCAGTGTTTCAGGTCCTCTCAGTGTTTCAGGTCCTCTCAGTGTTTCAGGTCCTCTCAGTGTTTCAGGTCCTCTCAGTGTTTCAGGTCCTCTCAGTGTTTCAGGTCCTCTCAGTGTTTCAGGTCCTCTCAGTGTTTCAGGTCCTCAGTGTTTCAGGTCCTCTCAGTGTTTCAGGTCCTCTCAGTGTTTCAGGTCCTCAGTGTTTCAGGTCCTCAGTGTTTCAGGTCCTCAGTGTTTCAGGTCTCAGTGTTTCAGGTCCTCTCAGTGTTTCAGGTCCTCAGTGTTTCAGGTCCTCTCAGTGTTTCAGGTCCTCTCAGTGTTTCAGGTCCTCTCAGTGTTTCAGGTCCTCAGTGTTTCAGGTCCTCTCAGTGTTTCAGGTCCTCTCAGTGTTTCAGGTCCTCAGTGTTTCAGGTCCTCAGTGTTTCAGGTCCTCAGTGTTTCAGGTCCTCAGTGTTTCAGGTCTCAGTGTTTCAGGTCCTCTCAGTGTTTCAGGTCCTCTCAGTGTTTCAGGTCCTCAGTGTTTCAGGTCCTCTCAGTGTTTCAGGTCCTCTCAGTGTTTCAGGTCCTCAGTGTTTCAGGTCCTCAGTGTTTCAGGTCCTCAGTGTTTCAGGTCCTCAGTGTTTCAGGTCTCAGTGTTTCAGGTCCTCTCAGTGTTTCAGGTCCTCTCAGTGTTTCAGGTCCTCAGTGTTTCAGGTCCTCTCAGTGTTTCAGGTCTCAGTGACTCTGCGGGGCATCTGGGTGAAGGTGGGTGGTTCCTGGACTCCTTGAGGATTAGGTTCATATTAAGATCATTTTTAATCCCAGGAAATAATGAAGTTTCAGATTAAACCCGTCCGTCTGTTCAGGACCAGAGACTTTTATTTTTCAAACATTAAAATGTTTCACAGATTTATATTCATACATTAGACTCGTAGCTTTATTTATATTTATATATATTATATTTATATTTATATATATTATATTTATATTATATTTTATATCAGTAACTTAAGGGTCTCGTCTGGTTTGTCGAGTTCTGGACGTAAAAGAAAAACGAGGCGACGTTTAAACGTTTACAGATTTTTCAAACTAAACAAAACCTCTTCTGTTCGGCTTTACCCAAATCTAAAAACGCCTTGAAACAAGTGTCAAAATAAAGACGGAAACGAGGATCAAACGCAGCAAAAACGTGACGAGGAAAAATGTTTTTTCCAGCCGTTGGAAGGTCCCGGGTTCGATTCCCACCTGGGCCTTCCTGTGTTTGAGGGAATATTGACATGCAGAGCTTTGTGTTCATGTTATTATTTATTTGGAAATGATTCGATTCTAAATGTGGAGAAATAAAATCTAGATTTGGCTTTTAATGTTTCGATAATCGATAACCATCCGAGTGGAGACGGGAGTATTGATCGCTTTGATTGATTAGAGTCCTGTTCCTGATGTGCAGCTCTTATTTTGAAATCCCAAACTGCTCTGAACCAAACGTCAGGGCAACACTAAAATAACATTGAATATGGATTTTCACAATAAAAGCACTAGAATAACATTAACTATGACATTTCACAATAAGAGCACTACAATAACATTAACTATGACATTTCACAAATCGTAAATCGGTTCGATTGTTTCAGTTTTCCAACTGTTCGTGTTCATCAATCAAACCAACATTGTAAATGCAGTTCCTCTGCTCGCCTGTGGGGGCGCTGTATCCACACCTTCCACAGGAAAAACACTTTTCTGATTGGTCGATTAAACTCCACTTCCTGTTCCGTCTTTTGTTTACAACATGGAGCCGTATCAGGACTAAACCGGGACTGAACCGGGACTGAACCGGGACTGAACCGGGACTAAAGCGGGACTAAAGCAGAGTGTTCTCGACCTCTTTTTCGTCGTTTTCATCGTTGATCTTTTTGTTTTTACAGAGGGTTTAGATTTGGGTAAGGCCGTTACCACAGAAGAAGATCTTTATTCACAAAGCGCTTCACACGAGAGCGTTTACAGTCACTCCAGACTCGGTGGAGGTAAACTACGTGAGTAGCTTCAGGTTCCCCTGGGGGAGACTGACAGAAGCACCGTCACGACTGCACACATCGCGCCTACGGTCCCTCTGACCTCCATACATTCACACACACCATTCATCCTGGCCTATTGTACATGTTTTTGGTGGTAGGGGAAACCGGAGTACCCGGAGGAAACCTACGCAGACACGGGGAGAACATGCAAACTCCACACAGAAAGGCCCTGTCCAGGTGGGAATCGAACCCGGGACCTTCTAGCTGTGAAGCACGAGCGCTAACCGCTGCGCTACCATGCCGCCGTAGTATTTGCAGTATTCTGTGGTAGTATTTGCAGTATTCTGTGATAGTATTTGCAGTATTCTGTGGTAGTATTTGCAGTATTCTGTGGTAGTATTTGCAGTATTCTGTGGTAGTATTTGCAGTATTCTGTGGTAGTATTTGCAGTATTCTGTGGTAGTATTTGCAGTATTTATGCAGTATCTGGTGTTCCTGCCGGTCTCTCCCACAGATGTGAGTGTGATGGTAGTACTTGTGTATCTGCAGTACAGTGTGATAGTATTTGCAGTATTCTGTGGTAGTATTTGCAGTATTTTGTGGTAGTATTTGCAGTATTTATGCAGTATCTGGTGTTCCTGCCGGTCTCTCTTTACACAGATGTGAGTTTGGCTCCGGGACCGTCTCGTTCGCCGCTAATTGCTCCTAATTATCCACAAAAACAAAACCACAGGCGAGAGACGAGGAAGAGGAGGAGGAAACGAGGAGACGAAGAGGAGAGGGGAGGGGGGGGAGAGGGGGGGGGGGAGGGGGGGGGGAGGGGGGGAGGAAGGAAGGAAGGAAGAGCGCTCCGGGCAAGGACACAATGCCGAGGAGGAGGAGGGTGTGATGAAGGAGCTCACATTTCACTCACGTTCATCACATTGGATCAAATATTCCTTTATTTTGAAAACGTCTGAAATAAAGTTCTTCTTCTGCAGGAAACACGGAAACTTTCACAATAAAGTGTTTCCTGCATAAAGAACCGAGCAAATAAAAGGTTCAAATGTCTTTAAAATCTCAGCACTATAATAAATTAAATAAGGATTTTCACAATAAAAGCCCTAAAATAAATTAAATAAGGATTTTCACAATAAAAGCCCTAAAATAAATTAAATAAGGATTTTCACAATAAAACCACTATAATAAATTAAATAAGGATTTTCACAATAAAAGCACTATAATAAATTAAATAAGGATTTTCACGATAAAAGCCCTAAAATAAATTAAATAAGGATTTTCACAATAAAAGCACTAAAATAAATTAAATAAGGATTTTCACAATAAAAGCCCTAAAATAAATTAAATAAGGATTTTCACAATAAAAGCACTAAAATAAATTAAATAAGGATTTTCACAATAAATGCCCTAAAATAAATTAAATAAGGATTTTCACGATAAAAGCCCTAAAATAAATTAAATAAGGATTTTCACAATAAAAGCACTAAAATAAATTAAATAAGGATTTTCACAATAAAAGCACTATAATAAATTAAATAAGGATTTTCACAATAAAAGCACTATAATAAATTAAATAAGGATTTTCACGATAAAAGCACTATAATAAATTAAATAAGGATTTTCACAATAAAAGCACTATAATAAATTAAATAAGGATTTTCACGATAAAAGCACTAAAATAAATTAAATAAGGATTTTCACAATAAAAGCACTAAAATAAATTAAATAAGGATTTTCACGATAAAAGCCCTAAAATAAATTAAATAAGGATTTTCACGATAAAAGCACTAAAATAAATTAAATAAGGATTTTCACAATAAAAGCACTAAAATAAATTAAATAAGGATTTTCACGATAAAAGCCCTAAAATAAATTAAATAAGGATTTTCACAATAAAAGCACTAAAATAAATTAAATAAGGATTTTCACAATAAAAGCACTATAATATATTAAATAAGGATTTTCAGAATAAAACCACTATAATAAATTAAATAAGGATTTTCACAATAAAAGCACTAAAATAAATTAAATAAGGATTTTCACCATAAAAGCACTATAATATATTAAATAAGGATTTTCACAATAAAAGCACTATAGTAGAAAGAAAAATCCCGACAACAATCCTTCAAACACACATTCCACGAGAAGAGGAGGATGAAGAAAAGCTCTGGTTTTTATATAAATATAAATGTAGTAATTAGATTAATATTGTAAAATAAGTATTTCTGTTTATATTTATTTTGAAGAATATTTGAAGTTGTTTCATTGTTTCAGCAGATCAATCTGAAACACTGTTTCCTAAAAGGAGTTTGTGCACGTGCCTGTGTATGAATGTGTGTGTGGAGTGCACGTGCCCGTGTATGAATGTGTGTGTGGAGTGCACGTGCCCGTGTATGAATGTGTGTGTGGAGTGCACGTGCCCGTGTATGAATGTGTGAAGTGTGCACGTGCCTGTATATGAATGTGTGTGTGGAGTGCACGTGCCTGTGTATGAATGTGTGAAGTGTGCACGTGCCTGTATATGAATGTGTGAAGTGTGCACGTGCCTGTATATGAATGTGTGTGTGGAGTGCACGTGCCTGTATATGAATGTGTGGAGTGTGCACGTGCCTGTATATGAATGTGTGAAGTGTGCACGTGCCTGTATATGAATGTGTGTGTGGAGTGCACGTGCCTGTATATGAATGTGTGTATGGAGTGCACGTGCCTGTGTATGAATGTGTGTGTGGAGTGCACGTGCCTGTATATGAATGTGTGAAGTGTGCACGCTGCGGGGCAGAGCGTGCACGTGTGTATAATAATGTTTATAAAGTGCTGTTTCCGTGGGGAGTGTGATCAGTGCACGAGCGTCTGTGTGTGTGCGTGTGTGTGTGTGTGTGTGTGTGTGTGTGTGTGTGTGCGTGTGTGTGTGTGTGTGTGTGTGTGTGTGTGTGTGTGTGTCTTTAGGGCAGAGTGTGATGAGCCTCATTAAAGATAATTGGAAATAATTATCCTCAAACAGAAGCTTCAGCGAAACTCGCCCCAGGACCAGGACCAGACCAGACTAAACCAGGACCAAACTAAACCAGACTAAACCAGGACTAAACCAGGACTAAACTAAACCAGACTAAACCAGGACTAAACCAGGACTAAACTAAACCAGACTAAACCAGGACCAAACTAAACCAGACTAAACCAGGACTAAACCAGGACCAAACTAAACCAGGACTAAACCAGGACCTCAAACCGAGGTCTGAGGGAATTTGGATTTTCAAAATCAGCCCCAACGAGAAATGTTTGTAGACAGTCGCCTGGTCCGGCCTCAGGAGCCTCACTCCAGAAACACTTTTATTTTGAAATGTTTGTAGACAGTCGCCTGGTCCGGCCTCAGGAGCCTCACTCCAGAAACACTTTTATTTTGAAATGTTTGTAGACAGTCGCCTGGTCCGGCCTCAAGAGCCTCACTCCAGAAACACTTTTATTTTGAAATGTTTGCAAATAGAAAAGTAACGGAAACATAAGAGCCAAACGTTTTAATTGTGAAAATCATAATTTAATTTTTGTGGTTTTATTGTGAAAATCCATATTTGATTTATTTTTGTGGTTTTGATTTCTATTTATTTGAGCTATTATTTACATTATACATATATACCATGTACAATATACATTTACATCATCACACAAAACCGATAAAAATAAAAATAAATCATAACTCAAAAGCAGTAGGCAGCAGCAAGGAAGCGTATAAGTGCCTCCCCCCAAAACACGATTATTGATTATTGATTAGCAGCTTTGATCATTTTAATTTAAATGTCACAGGTGGAAAATCTGATGAGACTCACAGACACTTTACAACAAAACACAGAGTTTGTGATTTCTGAGTTTATTTACTTAGTTTGATAGTTTTCTCTTATGTTTTATCATCGCTCATATTACGTTCTATTGATTTACTTAATGTTTAAACAGTCATAGTTTTATATATATATATATATATATATATACACACACAGACATATGTATATACATATATATACACACAGACATATGTATATATATATATATACACACACAGACATATGTATATATATATATATATACACACACAGACATATGTATATATATATATACACACACAGACATATGTATATATATATATACATACAGACATATGTATATATATATATATACACATACAGACATATGTATATATATACATATACACACACACATACAGTGCCTTGTGAAAGTATTTGGCCCCTTTAAACTTTTCGACCTTTTGCCACATTTCCGGCTCAAACATAAAGATATAAAACTGTAATTTTTTGTGAAGAACCAACAACAAGTGGGACACAATCATGAAGTGAAACGACATTTATTGGATATTTCAAACATTTTTAACAAATAAAAAACTGAAAAATTGGGCGTGCAAAATGATTCAGCCCCTTTACTTTCAGTGCAGCAAACTCTCTCCAGAAGTTCAGTGAGGATCTCTGAATGATCCAATGTTGAC
This sequence comes from Proterorhinus semilunaris, assembly GCA_021464625.1. Lineage (NCBI taxonomy): Eukaryota > Metazoa > Chordata > Actinopteri > Gobiiformes > Gobiidae > Proterorhinus > Proterorhinus semilunaris. Next base: position 334,477 of record CM038362.1, on the reverse strand, counting down.
CTAAATGACTAATGATGATAAATAGAATCCACCTGTGTGTGAACAAGTCTCCGTATAAATGCACCTGCTCTGTGATCGTCTCAGAGGTCAGTTTAAAGCGCAGAGAGCATCATGAAGAACAAGGAACACACCAGGCAGGTCCCAGATACTGTTGTGGAGAAGTTTAAAGCCGGATTTGGATACAAAAAGATTTCCCTAGCTTTAAACATCCCAAGGAGCTGTGCAAGCGATAATATTGAAATGGAAGGAGTATCAGACCACTGCAAATCTACAAAGACCCGGCCGTCCCTCTAAACTTTCAGCTCATACAAGGAGAAAACTGATCAGAGATGCTGCCAAGAGGCCCATGATCACTCTGGATGAACTGCAGAAATGTACAGCTGAGGTGGAGACTCTGTCCATAGGACAACAATCAGTCGTATACTGCACAACTCTGGCCTTTATGGAAGAGTGGAAGAAGAAAGCCATTTCTTAAAGATATCCATAAAAAGTGTTGTTTAAAGTTTGCCACAAGCCACCTGGGAGACACACCAAACATGTGGAAGAAGGTGCTCTGGTCAGATGAAACCAAAAGCAACACAGCTCATCGCCCTGAACACACCATCCCCACTGTCAAACATGGTGGTGGCAGCATCATGGTTTGGGCTTTTCTTCAGCAGGGACAGGGAAGATGGTTCAAACTGATGGGAAGATGGATGGAGCCAAATACAGGACCATTCTGGAAGAAAACCTGATGGAGCAGAAGACCTGAGACTGGGACGGAGATTTGTCTTCCAACAAGACAATGATCCAAAACATAAAACAACATCTACAATAGAGTGGTTCACAAATAAACATATCCAGGTGTTAGAATGGCCAAGTCAAAGTCCAGACCTGAATCCAATCGAGAATCTGTGGAAAGAACTGAAAACTGCTGTTCACAAACGCTGTCCATCCAACTTCACTGAGCTCCAGCTGTTTGGCAAATATTTCAGTCTCTCAATGTGAAAACTGATAGAGACAAACCCCAAGGACTCACAGCAGTAATCGCAGCACAAGGTGGCGCTACAGAGGATTCACTTAAGGGATGAATAATTTTGCACGCCCAATTTTTCAGTTTATTTGTTAAAAATGTTTGAAATATCCAATAAATTTCGTTTCACTTCATGATTGTGTCCCACTTGTTGTTGGTTCTTCACAAAAAAATACAGTTTTATATCTTTATGTTTGAGCCTGAAATGTGGCAAAAGGTCAAAGTTCAAGGGGTCGAATACTTTCACAAGGCGCTGTATGTGTGTGTGTATATGTATATACGTGTGTATATGTATATACGTGTGTATACGTATATACGTGTGTATACGTATATACGTGTGTATACGTATATACGTGTGTATACGTATATACGTGTGTATACGTATATACGTGTGTATACGTATATACGTGTGTATATGTATGTGTTAAAGGCACTGATATATTTTGTACTTTTTTAATCATGTCAAGTCGTTGGAATCAGTGGAACTATTTTAATAATTTCATTTGTTGCTAGTGAACATGTTTGTGTTGAGGCAAAGTGACCGAACACATTCTCCCCGTTTGTCATTTTCTCATCATTTTTAATCACAACACTTTTTATTGTGAAAACCCATATTTAATGTTATCATTATGAAATGAGAAATCTGCAGAATTGGACGAGCTGCAGATGCTGAACACGCCTCGTTTTCTCCCAAACGTCTCGATCACTGAACCGAACGTTTCTACGGTAACGGGAACATCATCTGCAGACGGTGAACTTTAATAAATAAATCTGTGATGAATCTAATCCCGGCGTGTTCCACTTCAAAATGTAAATGAGTGGAGTCGGAGGCAGCTGTTCCTTTAAGACGCTCAGATTATGGAGATTAGACATATCGCACACACACACACACACACGCACACACGCACACACACGCACACACACGCACACACACACACACACACACACACACACGCACACACGCACACACACGCACACACACACACACACCTGCCACGTGCACGGATTAGAGTGAGGTCACCGGCCCAGGATCGAGGAACGGATCCTTTACTGTCACAGAACCCGAATCTCTTTAAAGATGATTCTTCCACAACTTTATATTCTTCTATAAACGTCTTTAAAAAGGAGCTGGTTTAAAGATATTCAGGGGTCCCCCAAGGCTGCATTTTAGGACCTATTTTATTTAGTTTCATATTATTGGTCCAAATGTCCATTTGCCGCTGTAGATAAAACAACGTGAGAAGTTTCTGAAATGTTCAAATCAGCCGTGACTCGCGTCCAAAAGGTCAAGGGTCAGGAAAACCGTCTGGTAAAAGCCAGGCTGACCGGCTGTAAGCTCCATGAGAAGCTTCAGATTTGGGCAAAGCCGAACTGAAGAAAATGAGCTTGGTTAGTCTGTTAGTTCTGGAAACATCATGGTCACTTTCTGCAGATAAAAGTCAACCATAAGAATCTCTTTCACCACAGAAAAGTGCAATAAAAAGAGAGAACAAACGAGAACAAAATTCATGAAAATATGAGAAAAAAAAGAGAAAAATTATGTTAAATAAACGGACAAGAAAAGGGAAATAAAAATACAAAAAATACAAAAAGAAAATGGGTCACAAACTGAAGTCCACGCTCGTTGTTTCTGCAGCGTTTGATGAAAGTCTGATATAAAAGAGTCAACAGTAAAGGAGCTAAATGTCACCCTCACGTGCACGCCCTGGCCGCACGTGCACGCTCACACACATACACACTCCTCTCCGGTCAGTGCGATGTGAGGACTTTGTTATTTCTGAGCGACAGATTCTATTAAATATCATATCGTTCTTCAGGGTTTCATGAAACATCATCAAATCAAGGCCATAAACCCATGCATTATTATTATTACTATTATTATTATTATTATTATGATTTTGTGGTTTAGTGGTTTTGTGATTTTGTGATTTTGTGATTTTGTGTTTTTGTGGTTTTGTGATTTTGTGTTTTTGTGATTTTGTGATTTTGTGATTTTGTGTTTTTGTCATTTTGTGGTTTTGTGGTTTTGTGATTTTGTGATTTTGTGATTTTGTGTTTTTGTCATTTTGTGGTTTTGTGGTTTTGTGATTTTGTGATTTTGTGATTTTGTGTTTTTGTCATTTTGTGGTTTTGTGATTTTGTGATTTTGTCATTTTGTGGTTTTGTGATTTTGTGTTTTTGTGATTTTGTGATTTTGTGATTTTGTGTTTTTGTGTTTTTGTCATTTTGTCATTTTGTGGTTTTGTGTTTTTGTGATTTTGTGGTTTTGTGGTTTTGTGATTTTGTGATTTTGTTTTTTTGTGTTTTTGTGTTTTTGTCATTTTGTCGTTTTGTGTTTTTGTGTTTTTGTGATTTTGTCGTTTTGTGTTTCTATGTTTTTGTGTTTTTTTTATTTTGTGTTTTTGTGATTTTGTGGTTTTGTGTTTTTGTGATTTAGTGTTTTTTTTATTTTGTGTTTTTGTGATTTTGTGTTTTTGTGATTTTGTGTTTTTGTGATTTTGTGGTTTTTTTGATTTTGTGTTTTTGTGATTTTGTGGTTTTGTGTTTTTGTGGTTTTGTGGTCTTGTGGTTTTGTGATTTTGTGATTTTGTGATTTTTTGATTTTGTGTTTTTTGATTTTGTGTTTTTGTGTTTTTGTGTTTTTGTGATTTTGTCGTTTTGTGTTTCTATGTTTTTGTGTTTTTTTTATTTTGTGTTTTTGTGATTTTGTGGTTTTGTGTTTTTGTGATTTAGTGTTTTTTTATTTTGTGTTTTTGTGATTTTGTGTTTTAGTGATTTTGTGGTTTTGTGGTCTTGTGGTTTTGTGATTTTGTGATTTTGTGATTTTTTGATTTTGTGTTTTTTGATTTTGTGTTTTTGTGATTTTGTGGTTTTGTGGTTTTGTGTTTTTGTGGTTTTGTGTTTTTGTGATTTTGTGTTTTTGTGATTTTGTGTTTTTTTGTTTTTGTGATTTTGTGTTTTTGTGTTTTTGTGATTTTGTGTTTTTGTTATTTTGTGTTTTTTTGATTTTGTGTTTTTGTGATTTTGTGGTTTTGTGTTTTTGTGGTTTTGTGTTTTTGTGGTTTTGTGATTTTGTGATTTGGTGATTTTTTTATTTTGTGTTTTTTTTATTTTGTGTTTTTGTGATTTTGTGTTTTTTTTATTTTGTGTTTTTGTGTTTTTGTGATTTTGTGTTTTTGTGATTTTGTGTTTTTGTGATTTTGTGTTTTTTGTGATTTTGTGTTTTTTTGACTTTGTGTTTTTGTGATTTTGTCGTTTTGTGATTTTGTGTTTTTGTGTTTCTATGTTTTTGTGTTTTTGTGTTTTTGTGATTTTGTGTTTCTATGTTTTTGTGTTTTTGTGTTTTTGTGATTCTATGTTTTTGTGATTTAGTGTTTTTGTATTTCTATGTTTTTGTGTTTCTATGTTTTTGTGTTTTTGTGTTGCTATGTTTTTGTGTTTCTATGTTTTTGTGTTTCTATGTTTTTGTGTTTCTATGTTTTTGTGATTTAGTGTTTTTGTGTTTCTATGTTTTTGTGTTTTTGTGATTTTGTGTTTTTGTGTTGCTATGTTTTTGTGTTTCTATGTTTTTGTGTTTCTATGTTTTTGTGTTTCTGTGTTTTTGTGGTGGAAGTGCTGAGTCGTGGTCGGGACGAGGCGCTGAGGCGGCAGATTCTGAGATTAGGCTTAATCCAGACACAGACACTAACGTAATCCACTAATAATCCACTAATAATCCACTAATAATCCCGGATCCGCTGCAAACAATGAACTCACTGATTTAAGGCAGACGCTCAAACATGTATGTGAAACTCCCTCAGGTAAAGCTCCGTCCTTAGCTTTCAAATGAGGAGCGGCCTGTTCACAGAAACTGGAGCTTCAGTCATTTGTGAAGTGGGTTAGAGTCAGAGGAGGTCCCTGAACGCAGCACTCATTAACACCTCTCCTCCTACCCAGCGGAGTCTCCTCTCCTCCTCTCCTCCTCTCCTCCTCTCCTCCTCTCCTCCTCTCCTCCTCTCCCTCCTCTCTCTCCCTCTCTCCTCCTCTCTCTCCTCTCCCTCCTCTCCTCTCCTCCTCTCCTCCTCCTTCCTCCCTCCTCTCCCTCCTCTCCTCCTCTCTCTCCTCTCCTCTCCTCCCTCCTCTCTCTCCTCTCCCTCCTCTCCTCCTCTCCCTCCTCTCCCTCCTCCTCTCCTCTCCTCTCTCCTCCTCTCCTCCTCTCCTCCTCTCTCTCCTCTCTCCTCCTCTCCTCTCCTCTCCTCTCCTCCTCCTCTCCTCTCTCCTCTCTCTCTCTCCTCTCCTCTCCTCTCTCTCCTCTCCTCTCCCTCCTCTCCCTCCTCTCCTCTCTCTCTCCTCTCCCTCTCCCTCCTCTCCTCCTCTCCCTCCCTCTCTCCTCTCTCCTCCTCTCCCTCCTCTCTCTCCTCTCCTCTCTCTCCTCTCTCTCCTCCTCTCTCCCTCCTCTCCTCCTCTCTCTCCTCTCTCTCCTCTCTCTCCTCTCTCCTCCTCTCTCTCCTCTCCCTCCTCTCTCCTCCTCTCCTCTCCTCTCTCTCCTCTCTCTCCTCCTCCCTCCCTCCTCCCTCCTCTCTCTCCTCTCCCTCCTCTCTCTCCTCTCTCCTCTCCCTCTCTCCTCCTCTCCTCCTCTCCTCCTCTCTCTCCTCTCCCTCCCTCTCTCCTCCTCTCTCCTCTCTCCTCTCCTCCTCCTCTCTCCTCCTCTCTCCTCTCCTCCTCTCTCTCCTCTCTCTCCTCTCTCCTCTCCTCCTCTCTCCTCTCCCTCCTCTCTCTCTCTCCTCCCTCTCTCTCCTCTCCCTCCTCTCCCTCCTCTCCCTCCTCTCTCTCCTCTCTCTCCTCTCCCTCCTCTCCCTCCTCTCCTCCTCTCTCTCCTCTCCCTCCTCTCCCTCCTCTTCCTCCTCTCTCTCCTCTCTCTCCTCTCTCTCCTCTCTCTCCTCTCTCTCCTCTCCCTCCTCTCTCTCCTCTCCCTCCTCTCTCTCCTCTTCCTCCTCTCTCTCCTCTCCCTCCTCTCCCTCCTCTTCCTCCTCTCTCTCCTCTCCCTCCTCTCTCTCCTCTCCCTCCTCTCTCTCCTCTCCCTCCTCTCTCTCCTCTCCCTCCTCTCCTCCTCTCCCTCCTCTCTCTCCTCTCCCTCCTCTCCCTCCTCTCCCTCCTCTCCCTCCTCTCCCTCCTCTCCCTCCTCTCCCCTCCTCTCTCTCCTCTCTCTCCTCTCTCTCCTCTCTCTCCTCTCCCTCCTCTCCCTCCTCTCCCTCCTCTCCCTCCTCTCTCTCCTCTTCCTCCTCTCCCTCCTCTCCCTCCTCTCCCTCCTCTCCCTCCTCTCCCTCCTCTCCCTCCTCTCTCTCCTCTCCCTCCTCTCCCTCCTCTCCCTCCTCTCCCTCCTCTCCCTCCTCTCCCTCCTCTCCCCTCCTCTCTCTCCTCTCCCCTCCTCTCTCTCCTCTCTCTCCTCTCTCTCCTCTCTCTCCTCTCTCTCCTCTCCCTCCTCTCTCTCCTCTCTCTCCTCTCCCTCCTCTCTCTCCTCTTCCTCCTCTCCCTCCTCTCTCTCCTCTCCCTCCTCTCCCTCCTCTCTCTCCTCTCCTCCTCTCCCTCCTCTCCCTCCTCTTCCTCCTCTCTCTCCTCTCCCTCCTCTCTCTCCTCTCCCTCCTCTCTCTCCTCTCTCTCCTCTCTCTCCTCTCTCTCCTCTCCCTCCTCTCTCTCCTCTCTCTCCTCTCCCTCCTCTCTCTCCTCTTCCTCCTCTCCCTCCTCTCTCTCCTCTTCCTCCTCTCTCTCCTCTCCCTCCTCTCTCTCCTCTCTCTCCTCTCCCTCCTCTCCCTCCTCTCCTCCTCTCTCTCCTCTCTCTCCTCTCTCTCCTCTCCCTCCTCTCTCTCCTCTTCCTCCTCTCCCTCCTCTTCCTCTGTATCGTGTGTCGGTTTATTGAATAGAATGAAGTGAATTGAAAAGTGGAGGAATTGAGTTTGAGCCTTAAGTGTTTTTCTAAATGAGCTTTTACTCTGAAGGGAATCGTATTAAGAGCCCTTTCAGAATAAGAGCCCGTTTAACAAACAGAGTGAAGGGTTAGTGACTCTGACCCGGTCCAGTCGACTCCTCCGAGGCCTCGTTTCTACAGCCTATGGTGTAACGCCGCATTTGAAAGCTAAGCCAAGGAAAGCTAAGGAAAAAAAATCAAAAAAATAAATTGAACAAATTTACGATAAAAATCCAGGGAAGAAAAGACGTGAATGTGCGGATGTTGTGGTCACGAGTTTGAGGCTCAGTTACTTTACACACAGGGAGGGGTCTCCTGGTGGTTCCCAGAGTCAGGACTAAACACGCTGAGGCTAAAGCTCAAATCTGGAACAGTCTTCATGAGGATGTGAGACAGGCCTCAACTCTGACAATGTTCAAATCCAGGCTGAAAACAGCTCTTTTTACCCGAGCAGATGAAAACTGAAAGTATTTTATCTGCTCTCTGGCCTTTTACTGTCATTGATGAACTTTATGTTGATGTTTTATTGATTTGATGGATCTGTGAAGCTTTGAGTCGCCTTGCCTTCACCTCCTGTTCCTCCTGTTCCTCCTGTTCCTCCTTACACGTGTGTTTGGACCGAGCTCAAACTCCAGTGGAGACAGATAAAGAGGAGAACCCTCAGGAGCATCACAGACACGAGAATCAAAGTGTTGAAGATGGAAAGTTTCCAAACGGAATCATTCCGTTTCCCGGAGTCTGAAACATTCATTTAACTGGACTCAATGTTTCTGAATCATGTTCGATCCTTCAGGGGTTTATGTGAAGTTACAGCCCCGAAAAACAGCTCCAACCGGGACTAGACCGGGACTAAACCGGGTCTGAACCGGGTCTGAACCATGACTCAGACCTGGATCAGACCTGGAGCCGCGGACCTTTCCCTCCGCGTTCACCCCGGGAGCAGCGCGCAGAGCTCGGCTGCAGCAGCGCGGACCGCCCCGGGGCCAAACCCCTCCGGTGGAACTTTCCCGGAGGGCTTTAGAGTCTGAGTCCCGGGTTAGTCCCGGTTTAGTCCAGGTTTAGTCCCGGGTTAGTCCCGTTAAAGTCACGGATTCTTTGTTTTCAGCGCAGAGTCTTCAGTAACGGGTCTGGGGCGGGTTTAAGAGTTCCGCTCAGAGAAGATCCAGTTACAAAAGAGTCGATTATTCTGTGGTTTAGTCCCGGGTTAGTCCCGGTTTAGTCCCGGGTTAGTCCCGGGTTAGTCCCGGGTTAGTCTAGTTCCTGCCCGGTTTGCTTCAGGTAGTGGTTTGTGCGCGTGCATGAGCCAGGTCCAGACTCCGGTTCCTCCTCAGGACTCGGAGGAACCGGAGGGGTTGGACTTGGACCGACCCCTGGCACAAAGCGCAGCCGGACCCCCGCGCCCCAAAGGCGGCCACAGCTGCGCGGAGCCCCGGCCTCGGCTCCGGTTCTGTTCGGTTCTGTTCGGGTCTGTTCGGGTCTTTTCGGGTCTTACCTTTGAAGCTGTCCGCGCGCGTGCCCGTCAGTAGTCCCGTGAGCGCGTGCGTGAGCAGCAAAAGTAAAGTTCCGGCGCGCGCCATGTCGCGGTGCGCAGTGGGAGCGCGGAGTCTCTGCTCTGAGTGAGGAGAGTCTGTGAGTCTGAGAGAGCCGCGCCGTGACGTCACACGGTGGAGCGAGAGAGAGAGCGCGAGCGCATTCTTCAGTGATTAGAGCCAGGCGCGTGCGTTAACCCCGTCCTGCCCGAAGACACAAACTAAGACTTTATTAAGAACAAAAACAAAACAATCCAGATGTTTCTGCAGACCTTAAACTGACGGCTCTCGTTCGTCCAGGAGAAAAGGCTCAAGCATCGACTGGACTGGGTTTCGTTTCTTCTTTAGGTCAGAAAAGAAACTTTTACCCAAACTGGCTCTAAATAAAACCCAGAGAACCAGACCAGAACCAGAAGGAAAGCAGTGACCAGGAGCAGGAGAGAAGGTCCTTCATATTTAAACAGAGTTTACTCTGTCCAGACTCAGGAAGGAGAAACCAAGGAACCGCTCCTCAAACGAACGTACCAGCATCGTAGGGACACAGCAGCGTCACAGTCGGCTCCGCCTCCTTCTGAAGCCTCAGCGCTTTAGTAACTCATGCCCCTAGAGGCCGTCAGCGCCACTGCAGCTGTAGCACTCATGCCCCTAGAGGCCGTCAGCGCCACTGCAGCTGTAGCACTCATGCCCCTAGAGGCCGTCAGCATCACTGCAGCTGTAGCACTCATGCCCCTAGAGGCCGTCAGCATCACTGCAGCTGCAGCACTCATGCCCCTAGAGGCCGTCAGCATCACTGCAGCTGCAGCACTCATGCCCCTAGAGGCCGTCAGCGCCACTGCAGCTGTAGCACTCATGCCCCTAGAGGCCGTCAGCGCCACTGCAGCTGTAGCACTCATGCCCCTAGAGGCCGTCAGCATCACTGCAGCTGCAGCACTCATGCCCCTAGAGGCCGTCAGCATCACTGCAGCTGCAGCACTCATGCCCCTAGAGGCCGTCAGCATCACTGCAGCTGCAGCACTCATGCCCCTAGAGGCCGTCAGCGCCACTGCAGCTGTAGCACTCATGCCCCTAGAGGCCGTCAGCGCCACTGCAGCTGCAGCGCTCATGCCCCTAGAGGCCGTCAGCGCCACTGCAGCTGTAGCACTCATGCCCCTAGAGGCCGTCAGCATCACTGCAGCTGCTGTAGCACTCATGCCCCTAGAGGCCGTCAGCGCCACTGCAGCTGTAGCACTCATGCCCCTAGAGGCCGTCAGCATCACTGCAGCTGTAGCACTCATGCCCCTAGAGGCCGTCAGCATCACTGCAGCTGCAGCACTCATGCCCCTAGAGGCCGTCAGCATCACTGCAGCTGTAGCACTCATGCCCCTAGAGGCCGTCAGCATCACTGCAGCTGTAGCACTCATGCCCCTAGAGGCCGTCAGCATCACTGCAGCTGTAGCACTCATGCCCCTAGAGGCCGTCAGCATCACTGCAGCTGTAGCACTCATGCCCCTAGAGGCCGTCAGCATCACTGCAGCTGTAGCACTCATGCCCCTAGAGGCCGTCAGCATCACTGCAGCTGCTGTAGCACTCATGCCCCTAGAGGCTGTCAGCATCACTGCAGCTGCTGTAGCACTCATGCCCCTAGAGGCCGTCAGCATCACTGCAGCTGTAGCGCTCATGCCCCTAGAGGCCGTCAGCATCACTGCAGCTGCTGTAGCACTCATGCCCCTAGAGGCTGTCAGCATCACTGCAGCTGTAGCACTCATGCCCCTAGAGGCTGTCAGCATCACTGCAGCTGTAGCACTCATGCCCCTAGAGGCCGTCAGCATCACTGCAGCTGTAGCACTCATGCCCCTAGAGGCCGTCAGCATCACTGCAGCTGCTGTAGCACTCATGCCCCTAGAGGCCGTCAGCATCACTGCAGCTGTAGCGCTCATGCCCCTAGAGGCCGTCAGCATCACTGCAGCTGCTGTAGCACTCATGCCCCTAGAGGCTGTCAGCATCACTGCAGCTGTAGCACTCATGCCCCTAGAGGCCGTCAGCATCACTGCAGCTGTAGCACTCATGCCCCTAGAGGCCGTCAGCATCACTGCAGCTGTAGCACTCATGCCCCTAGAGGCCGTCAGCGCCACTGCAGCTGTAGCACTCATGCCCCTAGAGGCCGTCAGCATCACTGCAGCTGTAGCACTCATGCCCCTAGAGGCCGTCAGCATCACTGCAGCTGTAGCACTCATGCCCCTAGAGGCCGTCAGCATCACTGCAGCACGAGAGTAAACCTACGCTGACAAAAAGACAGAAGATGTTGTTCCAGTTAAACGATGGAGATCATTTGTTTTCACTCAGACTCGGCTGTAAACACTGTTTAAGTGGAGCTAGCCCGCAGTTAGCTTAGCCCGTTAGCCTGTTAGCTTCTTCTTCGTGATTCCATTAGTGTGAATTGGTGACTCCGACCCGGTGGCAGAAAAGTTGCAATTGAGGTTTTCTGACACCAGGGGGCATCTCCCTCATCCCTCCCCCTCCTCCCCCTCCTCTCCCCTCTCCCCCCCTCTCCTCTCTATCTCCCCCCCTCCTCCCCCTCTCCCCCCTCCTCCCCCTCTCCCCCCCTCTCCTCTCTCTCTCCCCCTCTCCCCCTCCTCTCTCCCCTCTCCTCTCTCTCTCCCCCTCTCCCCCTCCTCTCTCCCCCTCCTCTCTCTCTCCCCCTACTCTCTCTCTCCCCCTCCTCTCCCCTCTCCTCTCTCTCTCCCCCTCTCCCCCTCCTCTCTCTCTCCCCCCCCTCTCCTCTCTCTCTCCCCCCCTCCTTCCCCTCTCCCCCCCTCCTCTCCCCCCCTCCTCTCCCCACTCCTTTCTCTCTCCCCCCCTCCCCCCTCCTCTCCCCCTCCTTTCTCTCTCCCCCCCTCCTCCCTCCTCTCCTCCCTCCTCTCCCCTCTCTCCCCCTCCTCTCCCCTCTCCTCCCCCTCCTCTCCCCTCTCCTCTCCCTCTCCTCCCCCTCTCCTCTCTCCCCCCCTCCTTCCCCTCTCCCCCTCCTCTCTCTCTCCTCCCCCTCTCTCCCCCCCTCCTCCCTCCTCTCCTCCCTCCTCTCCCCTCTCTCCCCCTCCTCTCCCCTCTCCTCCCCTCCTCTCCCGCTCCTCCCCCTCTCTCCCCCCTCTCCCCTCTCCCCTCTCCCCCCTCCTCTCCCCTCTCCTCCCCTCCTCTCCCCTCTCCCCCTCTCCTCCCTCTCCCCCCCTCCTCTATCTCCCCCCTCCTCCCCCTCCTCTCCCCTCTCCTCCCCCCCTCTCCCCTCTCCCCCCTCCTCCCCCTCTCCTCCCTCTCCCCCCTCCTCTCTCTCCCCCCTCCTCCCCCTCCTCTCTCTCTCCTCCCCCTCCTCTCCCCTCTCCTCCCCCTCCTCTCCCCTCTCCTCCCCTCCTCTCCCCTCTCCCCCTCTCCTCCCTCTCCCCCCCTCCTCTATCTCCCCCCTCCTCCCCCCTCCTCTCCCCTCTCCTCCCCCCCTCTCCCCTCTCCCCCCTCCTCCCCCTCTCCTCCCTCTCCCCCCCTCCTCTCTCTCCCCTCTCCTCCCCCTCTCCCCCCTCCTCCCCCTCTCCTCTCTCTCTCCTCCTCCCCCTCTCCTCTCCCCCCTTCTCTCCCCTCTCCTCCCCCTCCTCTCCCCCTCCTCCCCCTCTCTCCCCCCCTCCTCCCCCCCTCCTCCCTCTCCTCTGCTCCATATTTACTGCCGGTTTCCTCCATTTATCGCTTCTCGCGCCGTTAACTTTACGCGCTCCTTAAACGACTACATTACCCATAATTCCGCGGTGTTAATGAGGCTGTCCAGAGTTCACTCACTTCTTACTTCACTTCAGATTCACAAACAGGAAACAGAGGAGCTGCACTGATGAATATAAATGTTTAAATGAAAGTCCATGACTGTATTTGTGACTTTATTGAGTAAAAACTGCGTGACGCTTTTTCTCCCGTGTCTTTATAAACCACGCGGAGCAACAGCGCCACCCTGAGGACACTGAAGGAAACTGCAGCAGGGGAGGCACGCGGAGCAGCAGCGCCCTCTGCAGGACCAGCACCGCCGCTGCACTTCCACAGTGTCACATGTTTAACCTTTAACCCGGAGCCCGACGGGCCAGAGAGACGGCTCATTTGAAAGCTAAGACCTGTTGTTTTTCATCACGTGTTAATCGGGTTCAGTCTTTCCTTGCGAGCCCGTTTTTGGGGGATTTCTCTCCTCGTTTGTGTTTGGACGTTTGTTGGAGAAGCTTTAGATTTGGGTAAAGCCGACGTGTTCTATTTCCCCCAAACACGGACGTTTTAAATCAAACTGGACTCTTTGACCTGAACTTCCACAAATGAAACTTTGGCAAACACTGGGAATCGAACCTGGGACCTTCCGGCTGCGCAGAACCGTCTGACGGCGACAGAAGGGCAGAAAACAACTCGTTACACATGTTTTATTAAAAAACAACAACAAAACGTAAAACGTCCCATTAGATAAACTCGATACGTTTGCAAACCATCAGAAGGCTGTTTCGATATCTCGATATATCGATATCTCGATACCGCTCTACTGCGGAGCTGACGGAGAGTAAATGAATTTCTCCATTTGTTCCGCACTTTTATTATTAATTCCCAACTCTTCCCTGTTTTCCTCTATTTTCCTTTTTCCCCCACAACGTTTTCTCCGTTTCCCACATTGTAAATATATATATATATATATATATATATATATATATATATATATATATATATATATATATATATATTTATATATATATATATATATATATATATATATATATATATATATATATATATATATATATCTTATATCTGAGTCTAATCCAGAAGAACATCTTCAGCTCCTCGATGGTAGAACCTGTAATGTTCTTCTTTCAGCATCATTTGGATTCATGCTCGAGCTCAGTGGAACACAGACGTGCAGTTCCATACACAACCAACAGGGGGCAATGTTCAGGGAGACACACGTTGAGTGGGGGGAGGTGGGGGGAAATGCATTTTCAATGTTGTCAAACATTTTATTCTTAAAAGCCGCTTCTTTAAAACTAAGCCACTGGAAGAATGAGCTCAAACGTTTCAAAAGTCTTTACAATGAATTGCACAAAAAAAATGCAAATATTGTTAAACGTTTTTGGATAGATTTTGGTTTATTTGAATGATTTTTACGACACTGTATTATTATTATTATTATTATTATTATTATTATTATTATTTTGTTGTTTTTATTTCTGCTGCCGACTTTGACATTATACACATAACGTACCTTATTTGTCTGTCTTTGTTTATTGCAATTAAAAATAAATAAAAATGACCCGTCGTTCTACGTTCTACGTGAGCGCCTCCAAACCGAAGAACATTGTGGAGCGTCAGGAGTCGGAGTCGGTAGAGCAAGGCAAGTTTATTTGTAGAGCACAATTCACACACAAGGCGATTCAAAAGCTTCACAGTTGCAGAAAATCACAAGAAAACAGATCAAATCATTAAAACATCAACATAAAGTTAATCAATGACAGTAAAAGGCCAGAGTGCAGATAAAATACTTTCAGTTTTCATCTGCTCGGGTAAAAAGAGCTGTTTTCAGCCTGGATTTGAACATTGTCAGAGTTGAGGCCTGTCTCACATCCTCATGAAGACTGTTCCAGATTTTAGCTTTAGCCTCAGCGTGTTTAGTCCTGACTCTGGGAACCACCAGGAGACCCCTCCCTGAAGTTCTCAGGGCCCGAGATGGTTCATACGGCTCTAACATGTCAGAGATGGACTTTGGTGCTAAACCATGAAAAGACTTGTACACGAGCAGAGCTGTTTTAAATTCTATTCTCTGAGTGACAGGAAGCCAGTGCAGAGACCGGAGCACTGGACTAATATGGTGGTACTTCCTGGTTCTTGTCAGGACTCGAGCAGCAGCGTTCTGGATGTTCTGCAGCTCTAACAGCTCGTTTAGAAAGGCCAGTGAGCAGCCGTTACAGTCGTCTAACCTGCTGGAGACAAACGCATGGATGAGTGTCTCTAAGTCTGGTTTTGACACTATTCCTCTGATCTGAATGTTTTTCAGATGGTAAAAAGCTGATGATGTTATTGCTTTGATGTGGCTGTTTAAGTTCAGGTCTGAGTCCAGGATCACTCCGAGATTTCTAACCTGATGTTTTGGTTTTAGAGCGAGAGACTCGAGGAGACTGAGAACACTTTGTCTTTGTGCATGTGCTCTTACAGTGTAAGGGCGACGATGAGGAGAGAGAAGGATGAAGGAGTTCATTCTGAAGAGTGTGTTGGAGGGTAGTAGGGCACAGATAAGGGAACTGGTGGGTTTTTTAAAGGAGATAGGGGTTTTTGATAGAGTGTAGGTAGTAGTGTGTGTGGTTTATTATTATTTTATTTTTTGTATATACATATATACATATATATATATATATATATATATATATATATATATGTATATGTAATTATTATTATTTTATTTTTATTATTCAGGGTTGATGTAGATTGTATGACCCATACTCCGGAACAGTAGGAGGCGGTAATGCTCCTATAAGCTGGTTGCCAACCGCCGTAAAACAAGAAGAAGAAGAAACCGAAGAACAAGAGCCACTTCCGTCCGCCGCTGTGCTAATGCTAAGGCTAAAGCTAAAGTGACTCCTCCGGGTTTCTCTCTGTTCTGTGTCTCCGTTTTGAACTTTTCTCTCGCTGTTTCCGCGGCTCCCGGTCCGGGTAGACTCAGCTCCGGCTCTCACGGTAAAAAGAACCAAATAAAGCCTTTATTCCGTGACTTTAGGAAAGTAAACAGCGCCGAGCTAACAGGCTAAAGCTGTTAGCATGGATTAGTTTGGGAAGAAACTGCATCAGGACGTGTTTAGTTCGGTGATTTTCGACCCTTGCTTTAATAGACCGGGTTTGTGAGTTTCCACAGTGACTTGTTTCTGTTTTGTGTAGTGGATTTTTTCCCTTAAATGTTAAAATCACGCCTTTGTTGTTATTGTTATTATTCTGATACTTGACAAATGCCACGTAATGATTGTGTTAGGATGAAGTCATGGTTCTGACCGGGTTTAGTCCAGGTTTTTACCTTTTATTATAAATATGTCAGACCAAGTTTAATCCAGGTTTGGGTTCGCCAGTGTTTGAATCTAGTCTAGTTTGACTTTAATGCAGATCTCATCACTTTTAGTCGGTTTATAGTGAAATACTCTTACTTGGTTTTATTATTACAGTGTTCATTTCTGCTCAAATGTTGTGTCATGATTCTAGGCTTGTTTTTTCTAACTAAAACTAAATTAAAAGAGACTAAATTTGTGACTGAAATCCGCAGACCAAATATAAATAAAATAAAAACCGTTTGTGGTTCAGCAGTAACCAAACGCAGAGCCTGTCTCGGACTTTAATACGAACACGTATGTAAAGATGCTCAGGCCTGACACATGTTTTTTGTTTTACTTTGGATTTAGTTTCTCGACTCAAACGTCCCTTTGCTCACGTTAACTTCAGCCTCGTGTTTGTCACAGAAACGGGACGTGAGTGGGATGGATTTTTTTAAAGTACTTTTTTTGT
The DNA here is from genome assembly GCA_021464625.1 of Proterorhinus semilunaris. Classification (NCBI taxonomy): domain Eukaryota; kingdom Metazoa; phylum Chordata; class Actinopteri; order Gobiiformes; family Gobiidae; genus Proterorhinus; species Proterorhinus semilunaris. The sequence goes on along the minus strand of CM038362.1, from coordinate 318,471 downwards.
GGAGCATCTGGAGCAAAGTTTTTTTCCACTGAAAGAAAAAAAAAACACTTTTTCACAGAGCAAGAAGCTACATTGACCTCCGAGACCTCCTGTGTGACCTCCTGTGTGACCTCCTGTGTGACCTCCTGTGTGACCTCCTGGCCTCCTGTGTGACCTCCTGTGTGACCTCCTGTGTGACCTCCTGTGTGACTCGAGTTCACGTGTTGAGATCAGGTATGGGCCACATTGGGGTTTCTAACTCGCCAGGTGGGCCGGACCAGTTTGGAGCATTTCAATCCAGTACAAGTTACCTCAGTTTGACTGAAATGACACGTCAGAGGTGATGTCGTGGGCCGAAACCCAGCTTCCTCTGGGTCGCGGGCCGAAACCCAGCTGCCTCTGGGTCGCGGGCCGAAACCCAGCTGCCTCTGGGTCGCGGGCCGAAACCCGGCTTCCTCTGGGTCGCGGGCCGAAACCCGGCTGCCTCTGGGTCGCGGGCCGAAACCCGGCTGCCTCTGGGTCGCGGGCCGAAACCCGGCTGCCTCTGGGTCGCGGGCCGAAACCCGGCTGCCTCTGGGTCGCGGGCCGAAACCCGGCTTCCTCTGGGTCGCGGGCCGAAACACGGCTGCCTCTGGGTCGCGGGCTGATTTGGTGAAAAGCCCGACAGGACTGTAATAAATAATAATAACGCTTTACAGGCCGGTGTCACATTATTGATTCACTCTGTGGTGGTAAGCTACTATTGTAGCCACAGCCGCCGTGGGGCAGACTGACCATTTACCACGTGGCTATAATGTGTTACCCTGAACTCTTACTATGTCAGGGCCCCCTACTGGACACGTGTGAAAGGTTTTTAAGTTTCCCCCTAGAGGCTGGAATGAGCACACTGGTTATTTCCTGAAACATTTACATCCAGGGCCCCCCCCCTCTGCTTTAGAACATTCACATCCAGGGCCCCCCCCCCTCTGTTTTAGAACATTCACATCCAGGGCCCCCCCCCTCTGCTTTAGAACATTCACATCCAGGGACGGGCTAGAGACTTGCCCCCCCCCCCCCCCCCCCCCCTCTGCTTTAGAACATTCACATCCAGGGACGGGCTAGAGACTTGCCCCCCCCCTCTGCTTTAGACCATAGAGACTTGCCCCCCCCCCCGCTCACGTTTCAGTTTCGTTAATAAGATGTCTGACTCTCACGTCCTGCTCAGGTGGTGATGTCGGGCGTGTCCAGAGTGAAGGACGCCGCGGTGCAGTGGGAGCCTCCGGACCCCGAGGGGGGGCAGGACTCTCTCTGGGCCTGGAGACGAGGGGGGGTCCGGGCGAGGGCTCACAGGGAGGTGGGCGTCCAGTGTGACAGAGCGGAGACGACAGAGTCCGGAGTCCAGGTGGATCTCATCACTCAGGCCCTGACAGGTCAGCCCCGCCTCCGGCACCAAGCGGCACGAGTACTCTGAGTACTTACTGAGACCGACACGAGTACTCTGAGTACTTACTGAGACCGACACGAGTACTCTGAGTACTTACTGAGACCGACACGAGTACTCTGAGTACTTACTGATACCGACACGAGTACTCTGAGTACTTACTGAGACCGACACGAGTACTCTGAGTACTTACTGAGACCGACACGAGTACTCTGAGTACTTACTGAGTCAAAGTACCTCAGAGTACTTTGATCTGAGTACTTACTGAGACCGACACGAGTACTCTGAGTACTTACTGATACCGACACGAGTACTCTGAGTACTTACTGAGACCGACACGAGTACTCTGAGTACTTACTGAGTCAAAGTACCTCAGAGTACTTTGATCTGAGTACTTACTGAGACCGAGTACTTTGATCTGAGTACTTACTGAGACCGAGTACTTGTTTCCTTCAGTAAAGTCGGCGATACTTTTTAGTCATGTTGAAGAGGCGCCATTTTATTTTTATTTTTCATTCAGTATTTTTTTTTTGCCATACGGAACATTTAGCCCAAAGCTTCATTTATCTGATATTTAACAATAGTATTGAGATGTTCACCTTTTATTACAGCTCTGGTTTAAGGAGAGTCTGAGATAAAGTCATCTCTGAGGAACATTAGCTCTGGTTAGATCCAGCTCAGACTCTGGTTTATGGAGAGTCTGAGATAAAGTCATCTCTCTGAGGAACATTAGCTCTGGTTAGATCCAGCTCAGACTCTGGTTTAAGGAGAGTCTGAGATAAAGTCATCTCTGAGGAACATTAGCTCTGGTTAGATCCAGCTCAGACTCTGGTTTAAGGAGAGTCTGAGATAAAGTCATCTCTGAGGAACATTAGCTCTGGTTAGATCCAGCTCAGACTCTGGTTTAAGGAGAGTCTGAGATAAAGTCATCTCTGAGGAACATTAGCTCTGGTTAGATCCAGCTCAGACTCTGGTTTAAGGAGAGTCTGAGATAAAGTCATCTCTGAGGAACATTAGCTCTGGTTAGATCCAGCTCAGACTCTGGTTTAAGGAGAGTCTGAGATAAAGTCATCTCTGAGGAACATTAGCTCTGGTTAGATCCAGCTCAGACTCTGGTTTAAGGAGAGTCTGAGATAAAGTCATCTCTGAGGAACATTTTCGTTCCTCCGCTCAGAGCCGACGTCGGGTGGCATCAGTTTCTGGTATCGGGGCCGTATTAATGAGTACAAGCGTGTGGTATCGGGCCGATCCCGATACTAGTATCGGTATCGGCCCGATCGGTATCGGTGCGTCCCTAGTCTCCTTGCTTCTTCATATTTATATCATCATTGACGTTACTGTGTTCAGGCTCGTCCATGCGGCTGCAGTGCGTGAGCGTCAGAGCCGAGGAGCCACACGAGGGCGCTCTGCTCCAGCACTGCCCGAAGCCCAGACCCAGAGGACGACCTCGACTCTGCCCTAAACCCACAGACCCCCCAGACCCGAGGCCCAGAGAGGACCAGGCTACAGCGAGGGAGACTCGGACCTGGACCCGCACTCGGCAGGTCCGGCCGTCGCGGAGGTTCCAGGACTACGAGCTCCAGCAGAGTCCGGAGAGGAAGAGGAGGAGAGCGGAGGAAGAGCCGAGCCAGACTCACGGTGAGGACGCCTGAAACATGTACAACATCACGTCATCACTCAGGGCGAGAGCTGTGGACTTCTGAGCAACAAACCATGAGGAGGAAGAAATGGAGAAGAAATTTGTATAAAAAAATAGGCGAAAAATTTGAATTGGAAGAAAATGTGGGGAGAGTGGTGGTGAACATCTGGGAGACGATAAGGAAAACGTTTGCGGAAAAAAGGAGAAACGTTTTGAAAAATGCTAAAAGAGAGAAACATGTGAATAGTTTATTTTCTGTTCAGGACAAGTGTCACTTTTCTAGCGACAAAGTAAATGTAAACGTGTGCAGCTCATCTGGACTTCTTTCTGGGTCCCACAGATGTTCATGTCTGTCCCTCACACATGATCAGCTCATGTATTTACATAGAGGATATTAATAAAGCGTCTGATACAGGGATTTTACAGACGCTCAAATGTCTCTGTGACTCGGTTTAGCTCCGCCCCTTGGACCACTCCCTCACTATTGGACTGTTGTACATGTTTTTGATGGTAGGAGCATCTCAGGAGGATTCCATCACGATGCGCTTGGCCTAAAGCATAATCTGATCTTGTGTTTCTCTGCAGATGATGAAGAGCGCGGCTTCAACCCAGCGGAGGAGGAGAGAAGAAACGGACACGACCCAGCCTGGACGCCGGCACAGTCGGGTGCTTCAGGTGAGTCACATGACGGGACTGTAGAGGAACGAAGAGGAGCCGCTAACCCTAACCCAGATCCAGATCTCAGCCTGTTTGTGGACTTTCTCAATGATGAGAGAATTGTGTGTCGTCTCACATGTGCAGGTGTTTTCTCTCATAACAAATAAAGGCTTCACACATTTTCTTACATTTCTTTAATCGTTTTTCCACATTGGAGCTATGCGTGATGTCATCATCTGAACCTCTCACGAAACGACCCGCTCTACCAACTGTTGCCCCGACTCTTATTCAGACTTATTTTCCCAACATTTCTTGATTGGAGATAAAGTTGATCTTCCAAACAGTTTGGATATATTTATGTTGATGTGGTTAAACCTCTCTCTCCATCTCAGCTTTGCCTCAGGACTCCGTTTCCCATGATGCCCTGGTGCGTGTGAAGCAGGAGGCGGGGCCTGTGAAGGGCGTGGTTTGTGACGTCTGTGGGAAAGTCCTGAAGAGCAAATCGAGTCTGTCCCGACACTCGCTCGTCCACAACGGGTCCAAACCGTACGGCTGCAAATACTGCCCCCTACGGTTCAACCGGAAAGGTACGATACTGCCCCAATACTGCCCCCTATGTCAAATACTGCCCCAATACTGCCCCCTACACGAAGTACTGCCCCCTACACTAAGTACTGCCCCCTACGGTTCAACCGGAAAGGTACGATACTGCCCCAATACTGCCCCCTATGTCAAATACTGCCCCAATACCACCCCCTACACTAAGTACTGCCCCCTACACTAAGTACTGCCCCCTACGGTTCAACCGGAAAGGTACGATACTGCCCCAATACTGCCCCCTATGTCAAATACTGCCCCAATACTGCCCCCTACACTAAGTACTGCCCCCTACACTAAGTACTGCCCCCTACGGTTCAACCGGAAAGGTACGACACTGCCCCAATACTGCCCCCTATGTCAAATACTGCCCCAATACTGCCCCCTACACTAAGTACTGCCCCCTACACTAAGTACTGCCCCCTACGGTTCAACCGGAAAGGTACGATACTGCCCCAATACTGCCCCCCATGTCAAATACTGCCCCAATACCACCCCCTACACTAAGTACTGCCCCCTACACTAAGTACTGCCCCCTACGGTTCAACCGGAAAGGTACGATACTGCCCCAATACTGCCCCCTATGTCAAATACTGCCCCAATACTGCCCCCTACACTAAGTACTGCCCCCTACACTAAGTACTGCCCCCTACGGTTCAACCGGAAAGGTACGATACTGCCCCAATACTGCCCCCTATGTCAAATACTGCCCCGATACTGCCCCCTACACTAAGTACTGCCCCCTACACTAAGTACTGCCCCCTACGGTTCAACCGGAAAGGTACGATACTGCCCCAATACTGCCCCCTATGTCAAATACTGCCCCAATACCACCCCCTACACTAAGTACTGCCCCCTACACTAAGTACTGCCCCCTACGGTTCAACCGGAAAGGTACGGTACTGCCCCAATACTGCCCCCTATGTCAAATACTGCCCCAATACTGCCCCCTACACTAAATACTACCCCCTACACTAAGTACTGCCCCCTACGGTTCAACCGGAAAGGTACGATACTGCCCCAATACTGCCCCCTATGTCAAATACTGCCCCAATACTACCCCCTACACTAAGTACTGCCCCCTACACTAAGTACTGCCCCCTACGGTTCAACCGGAAAGGTACGATACTGCCCCAATACTGCCCCCTATGTCAAATACTGCCCCAATACTGCCCCCTACACTAAGTACTGCCCCCTACGGTTCAACCGGAAAGGTACGATACTGCCCCAATACTGCCCCCTATGTCAAATACTGCCCCAATACTACCCCCTACACTAAGTACTGCCCCCTACGGTTCAACCGGAAAGGTACGATACTGCCCCAATACTGCCCCCTATGTCAAATACTGCCCCAATACCACCCCCTACACTAAGTACTGCCCCCTACACTAAGTACTGCCCCCTACGGTTCAACCGGAAAGGTACGATACTGCCCCAATACTGCCCCCTATGTCAAATACTGCCCCAATACTGCCCCCTACACTAAGTACTGCCCCCTACACTAAGTACTGCCCCCTACACTAAGTACTGCCCCCTATGTCAAATACTGCCCCCGTCTGTAAGTGACACGGTGACGTCTGTGTGAAGAATATCTGTGTGTTCGACTCTAACCCTTACGAACAATAAACCAGACTAACTTCGTGTCATAAACATGTACAATAGGCCCAGGGTCTGCAGGTGAAGTGCTATAACCTGGTACAAAGCATCTCTCCTTTCTGAGGCTAATGTAGATTGTACACTGTCCCTGTTCAAATAAATAAATAGTAAATAAACGTGTTGTTCCAGATAACCTGCAGTATCACCTGAGGGTCATGCACCCTAACGGCCCCGCCCCCCGCCTGAAGCTCCGCCCCTCGTCGCTGTGGTTGTGTCACACCTGTGGAAAGACCTTCTCCTGTAGGTCCAGACTGAAGACACACGAGGAGGTCCACTCTGGAGTCAAGCCCTGCAAGTGTCCGCTTTGCCCCAAGGCCTACATGAGGTCAGTGTGAAACATGAGGTCAGTGTAAGGCCTACATGAGGTCAGTGTAAGGCCTACATGAGGTCAGTGTGAAACATGAGGTCAGTGTAAGGCCCACATGAGGTCAGTGTAAAACATGAGGTCAGTGTAAAACATGAGGTCAGTGTAAGGCCTACATGAGGTCAGTGTGAAACATGAGGTCAGTGTAAGGCCTACATGAGGTCAGTGTAAAACATGAGGTCAGTGTAAGGCCCACATGAGGTCAGTGTAAGGCCTACATGAGGTCAGTGTAAGGCCCACATGAGGTCAGTGTAAGGCCTACATGAGGTCAGTGTAAGGCCCACATGAGGTCAGTGTAAGGCCCACATGAGGTCAGTGTAAGGCCCACATGAGGTCAGTGTGAAACATGAGGTCAGTGTAAGGCCTACATGAGGTCAGTGTAAAACATGAGGTCAGTGTAAAACATGAGGTCAGTGTAAGGCCTACATGAGGTCAGTGTAAAACATAAGGTCAGTGTAAGGCCCACATGAGGTCAGTGTAAGGCCCACATGAGGTCAGTGTGAAACATGAGGTCAGTGTAAGGCCCACATGAGGTCAGTGTGAAACATGAGGTCAGTGTAAGGCCCACATGAGGTCAGTGTAAGGCCTACATGAGGTCAGTGTGAAACATGAGGTCAGTGTAAGGCCCACATGAGGTCAGTGTGAGGCCCACATGAGGTCAGTGTAAGGCCTACATGAGGTCAGTGTAAGGCCTACATGAGGTCAGTGTAAGGCCCACATGAGGTCAGTGTAAGGCCTACATGAGGTCAGTGTAAAACATGAGGTCAGTGTAAGGCCCACATGAGGTCAGTGTAAGGCCCACATGAGGTCAGTGTGAAACATGAGGTCAGTGTAAGGCCTACATGAGGTCAGTGTGAAACATGAGGTCAGTGTAAGGCCCACATGAGGTCAGTGTAAGGCCTACATGAGGTCAGTGTAAGGCCCACATGAGGTCAGTGTAAGGCCCACATGAGGTCAGTGTAAGGCCCACATGAGGTCAGTGTAAGGCCCACATGAGGTCAGTGTAAGGCCTACATGAGGTCAGTGTAAGGCCTACATGAGGTCAGTGTAAGGCCTACATGAGGTCAGTGTAAGGCCCACATGAGGTCAGTGTAAAACATGAGGTCAGTGTAAGTCCCACATGAGGTCAGTGTAAGGCCTACATGAGGTCAGTGTAAGGCCCACATGAGGTCAGTGTAAGGCCTACATGAGGTCAGTGTAAGGCCCACATGAGGTCAGTGTAAAACATGAGGTCAGTGTAAGTCCCACATGAGGTCAGTGTAAGGCCTACATGAGGTCAGTGTAAGGCCCACATGAGGTCAGTGTAAGGCCCACATGAGGTCAGTGTAAGGCCCACATGAGGTCAGTGTAAGGCCCACATGAGGTCAGTGTAAGGCCTACATGAGGTCAGTGTGAAACATGAGGTCAGTGTAAGGCCTACATGAGGTCAGTGTGAAACATGAGGTCAGTGTAAGGCCCACATGAGGTCAGTGTAAGGCCTACATGAGGTCAGTGTAAGGCCCACATGAGGTCAGTGTAAGGCCCACATGAGGTCAGTGTAAGGCCTACATGAGGTCAGTGTAAGGCCCACATGAGGTCAGTGTAAAACATGAGGTCAGTGTAAGGCCCACATGAGGTCAGTGTAAGGCCTACATGAGGTCAGTGTAAGGCCCACATGAGGTCAGTGTAAGGCCTACATGAGGTCAGTGTAAGGCCCACATGAGGTCAGTGTAAGGCCCACATGAGGTCAGTGTAAGGCCCACATGAGGTCAGTGTAAGGCCCACATGAGGTCAGTGTAAGGCCCACATGAGGTCAGTGTAAGGCCTACATGAGGTCAGTGTGAAACATGAGGTCAGTGTAAGGCCCACATGAGGTCAGTGTAAGGCCTACATGAGGTCAGTGTAAAACATGAGGTCAGTGTAAGGCCCACATGAGGTCAGTGTAAGGCCCACATGAGGTCAGTGTAAGGCCCACATGAGGTCAGTGTAAGGCCCACATGAGGTCAGTGTAAGGCCTACATGAGGTCAGTGTAAGGCCCACATGAGGTCAGTGTAAGGCCCACATGAGGTCAGTGTAAGGCCTACATGAGGTCAGTGTAAAACATGAGGTCAGTGTAAGGCCTACATGAGGTCAGTGTGGAACATGAGGTCAGTGTGGAACATGAGGTCAGTGTGGAACATTAGGTCAGTGTAAAACATTAGGTCAGTGTAAGGCCTACATGAGGTCAGTGTGAAACATTAGGTCAGTGTGAAACATTAGGTCAGTGTAAGGCCTACATGAGGTCAGTGTGGAACATGAGGTCAGTGTGGAACATGAGGTCAGTGTAAGGCCTACATGAGGTCAGTGTGGAACATTAGGTCAGTGTAAGGCCTACATGAGGTCAGTGTGAAACATTAGGTCAGTGTGAAACATTAGGTCAGTGTAAGGCCTACATGAGGTCAGTGTGGAACATGAGGTCAGTGTGGAACATGAGGTCAGTGTAAGGCCTACATGAGGTCAGTGTGGAACATTAGGTCAGTGTAAGGCCTACATGAGGTCAGTGTGAAACATTAGGTCAGTGTGAAACATTAGGTCAGTGTAAGGCCTACATGAGGTCAGTGTGGAACATGAGGTCAGTGTGGAACATGAGGTCAGTCCGGTCTAGAGAACAATATATTTTAGTATTTGCAGTATCGGTTGTATTGTCCCTCTCGTTGGTCAAAAGCTGAACTCTCACCTTCCCTCTTGTGGGTTAAAAGCTGAACTCTCACCTTCCCTCTCGTGGGTTAAAAGCTGAACTCTCTCTCCCTCAGGATGAACGACCTGAAGCACCACGTGAAGACCGTCCACCCGAACGGCACGGCGGCCCCGCCTCAGGCCACGCCCCTCCTGTGTCACCTGTGTGGGCGGAGCTTCACCTGTAAGTCCCTCCTCTCTCTGCACCTGACACAGACGCATGGAGGAGAGCGCCCCCATCAGTGTGGAGTCTGCAACCGCAAGTTCAGCCGGAGACACCAGCTCGCCATGCACAGCGCCACCGTGCACCATGGAGGGGAACTGCAGGAACTACAGGACGACGGCCACGGTGAGTCCACGAGGTCACAGGTTCAACTCTGTCTCTGAGGAGGACGGGGACAGTTTCATGTGTGATGTCTGTGTCCTGCAGGTGAGGAGGACGGGGACAGTTTCATGTGTGTTGTCTGTGTCCTGCAGGTGTAGAGGACGGGGACAGTTTCATGTGTGGTGTCTGTCTCCTGCAGGTGTGGAGGACGGGGACAGTTTCATGTGTGATGTCTGTGTCCTGCAGGTGTGGAGGACGGGGACAGTTTCATGTGTGATGTCTGTCTCCTGCAGGTGTGGAGGACGGGGACAGTTTCATGTGTGTTGTCTGTGTCCTGCAGGTGCGGAGGACGGGGACAGTTTCATGTGTGATGTCTGTGTCCTGCAGGTGTGGAGGACGGGGACAGTTTCATGTGTGATGTCTGTGTCCTGCAGGTGCGGAGGACGGGGACAGTTTCATGTGTGATGTCTGTGTCCTGCAGGTGCGGAGGACGGGGACAGTTTCATGTGTGATGTCTGTGTCCTGCAGGTGTGGAGGACGGGGACAGTTTCATGTGTGTTGTCTGTGTCCTGCAGGTGTGGAGGACGGGGACAGTTTCATGTGTGATGTCTGTGTCCTGCAGGTGTGGAGGACGGGGACAGTTTCATGTGTGATGTCTGTGTCCTGCAGGTGTGGAGGACGGGGACAGTTTCATGTGTGATGTCTGTGTCCTGCAGGTGTAGAGGAGGACGGGGACAGTTTCATGTGTGATGTCTGTGTCCTGCAGGTGTGGAGGACGGGGACAGTTTCATGTGTGATGTCTGTGTCCTGCAGGTGCGGAGGACGGGGACAGTTTCATGTGTGATGTCTGTGTCCTGCAGGTGTGGAGGACGGGGACAGTTTCATGTGTGATGTCTGTGTCCTGCAGGTGAGGAGGACGGGGACAGTTTCATGTGTGATGTCTGTGTCCTGCAGGTGTGGAGGACGGGGACAGTTTCATGTGTGTTGTCTGTGTCCTGCAGGTGAGGAGGACGGGGACAGTTTCATGTGTGATGTCTGTGTCCTGCAGGTGAGGAGGACGGGGACAGTTTCATGTGTGACACGTGTGGGCGAAGGCTGAAGTCTGCGTCGCTGCTCGAGGCCCACATGGCGACTCACGCTGGAGACAAACCGTTTCACTGCGGAGTCTGTGGGAAAAGCTTTGTCACTGAACACAGTCTGAACAAACACCAGGTAACACTTCCCCAAAGACAGGTTTGGTATCCACGTGTAGCACGCGGTCATCCACATATGGGCATTTCCTTTGTGGGACAAACTTTGAAAGTTTTTAAACGGTGGTGAAATATGATAAAAGTCCTAAAGTCGACTGAGACCGATCTCCTGGGCTAAACCCATGTCTTTTTAGTTTCAGGTTCACCAGACCCCGAGTTCCGCCCCTCGCCCCGCCCCTCGCCGTGCCTCAGGCCACGCCCCCACAAGGCCCTGCTCCTATCCGTGCGCGGTGTGTGGGCGGTGGTTCCGGTTCCGCTCGCTCCTATTGGCTCACGAGGCCGTGCACTCAGAGGAGCGTCCGTTCTCCTGTACACTGTGTTCACGCTCCTTCAGACGCCGCAGTCACCTGACGCGTCACACGGAGACCGTTCATCCTGACGGGCGCCCCAAACCCCGACACGTCTGCCCTTTCTGTGGAAAAGACCAGAGGTTCAGCTCCAAGCTACAGCGCCACCTGCTGATGCACTCGGGGGATCGGCCGCACGCCTGTGACCGGTGAGACACGCTTTAGCCATGACTGTTAGACGCCTGTGACAGGTGAGACACGCTAAAGACATGACTGTTACACGCCTGTGACAGGTTAGACACGCTTTAGCCATGACTGTTAGACGCCTGTGACAGGTGAGACACGCTAAAGACATGACTATTACACGCCTGTGACAGGTGAGACACGCTAAAGACATGACTATTACACGCCTGTGACAGGTGAGACACGCTAAAGACATGACTGTTAGACGCCTGTGACAGGTTAGACACGCTTTAGACATGACTGTTACACGCCTGTGACCGGTGAGACACGCTTTAGCCATGACTATTACACGCCTGTGACCGGTGAGACACGCTTTAGCCATGACTGTTACACGCCTGTGACAGGTGAGACACGCTTTAGACATGACTGTTACACGCCTGTGACAGGTTAGACACGCTTTAGACATGACTGTTACACGCCTGTAACAGGTGAGACACGCTTTAGACATGACTGTTACACGCCTGTGACAGGTTAGACACGCTTTAGACATGACTGTTACACGCCTGTGACAGGTGAGACACTCTTTAGACATGACTGTTACACGCCTGTGACAGGTTAGACACGCTTTAGCCATGACTGTTAGACGCCTGTGACAGGTGAGACACGCTAAAGACATGACTATTACACGCCTGTGACAGGTGAGACACACTAAAGACATGACTATTACACGCCTGTGACAGGTGAGACACGCTAAAGACATGACTGTTAGACGCCTGTGACAGGTTAGACACGCTTTAGACATGACTGTTACACGCCTGTGACCGGTGAGACACGCTTTAGCCATGACTATTACACGCCTGTGACCGGTGAGACACGCTTTAGCCATGACTATTACACGCCTGTGACAGGTGAGACACGCTAAAGACATGACTATTACACGCCTGTGACAGGTGAGACACGCTAAAGACATGACTATTACACGCCTGTGACAGGTGAGACACGCTAAAGACATGACTGTTACACGCCTGTGACAGGTGAGACACGCTTTAGACATGACTGTTACACGCCTGTGACAGGTTAGACACGCTTTAGACATGACTGTTACACGCCTGTAACAGGTGAGACACGCTTTAGACATGACTGTTACACGCCTGTGACAGGTTAGACACGCTTTAGACATGACTGTTACACGCCTGTGACCGGTGAGACACGCTTTAGCCATGACTATTACACGCCTGTGACCGGTGAGACACGCTTTAGCCATGACTGTTACACGCCTGTGACAGGTGAGACACGCTTTAGACATGACTGTTACACGCCTGTGACAGGTTAGACACGCTTTAGACATGACTATTACACGCCTGTGACCGGTGAGACACGCTTTAGCCATGACTATTACACGCCTGTGACAGGTTAGACACGCTTTAGACATGACTGTTACACGCCTGTGACCGGTGAGACACGCTTTAGCCATGACTATTACACGCCTGTGACAGGTTAGACACGCTTTAGCCATGACTGTTACACGCCTGTGACAGGTGAGACACGCTTTAGACATGACTGTTACACGCCTGTGACAGGTGAGACACGCTTTAGCCATGACTATTACACGCCTGTGACAGGTGAGACACGCTTTAGACATGACTGTTACACACCTGTGACCGGTGAGACACGCTTTAGACATGACTGTTACACGCCTGTGACCGGTGAGACACGCTTTAGGCATGACTGTTACACGCCTGTGACAGGTTAGACACGCTTTAGCCATGACTGTTAGACGCCTGTGACAGGTTAGACACGCTTTAGGCATGACTGTTACACGCCTGTGACAGGTTAGACACGCTTTAGCCATGACTGTTACACGCCTGTGACAGGTTAGACACGCTTTAGCCATGACTATTACACGCCTGTGACAGGTGAGACACGCTTTAGGCATGACTGTTAGACGCCTGTGACAGGTTAGACACGCTTTAGGCATGACTGTTACACGCCTGTGACAGGTGAGACACGCTTTAGCCATGACTGTTACACGCCTGTGACAGGTTAGACACGCTTTAGGCATGACTATTACACGCCTGTGACAGGTGAGACACGCTTTAGGCATGACTGTTAGACGCCTGTGACAGGTTAGACACGCTTTAGGCATGACTGTTACACGCCTGTGACAGGTGCTTTAGACATGACTGTTAGACTCCTGTGACAGGTGAGACACGCTTTAGGCATGACTGTTACACGCCTGTGACAGGTGAGACACGCTTTAGGCATGACTGTTAGACGCCTGTGACAGGTTAGACACGCTTTAGACATGACTATTACACGCCTGTGACAGGTTAGACACGCTTTAGACATGACTGTTACACGCCTGTGACAGGTTAGACATGCTTTAGACATGACTGTTACACGCCTGTGACAGGTTAGACATGCTTTAGACATGACTGTTACACGCCTGTGACAGGTGCTTTAGACATTACTGTTACACGCCTGTGACAGGTGCTTTAGACATGACTGTTACACGCCTGTGACAGGTGCTTTAGACATGACTGTTACACGCCTGTGACAGGTGCTTTAGACATGACTATTACACGCCTGTGACAGGTGCTTTAGACATGACTGTTACACGCCTGTGACAGGTGCTTTAGACATGACTGTTACACGCCTGTGACAGGTGCTTTAGACATGACTATTACACGCCTGTGACAGGTGCTTTAGACATGACTATTACACGCCTGTGACCGGTGCTTTAGACATGACTATTACACGCCTGTGACCGGTGCTTTAGACATGACTGTTACACGCCTGTGACAGGTGCTTTAGACATGACTGTTACACGCCTGTGACAGGTGCTTTAGACATGACTATTACACGCCTGTGACCGGTGCTTTAGGCATGACTGTTACACGCCTGTGACAAGTGCTTTAGACATGACTGTTACACGCCTGTGACCGGTGCTTTAGGCATGACTGTTACACGCCTGTGACAGGTGCTTTAGACATGACTGTTACACGCCTGTGACAGGTGCTTTAGGCATGACTGTTACACGCCTGTGACAGGTGCTTTAGACATGACTGTTACACGCCTGTGACAAGTGCTTTAGACATGACTGTTACACGCCTGTGACAGGTGCTTTAGACATGACTGTTACACGCCTGTGACAGGTGCTTTAGACATGACTGTTACACGCCTGTGACAGGTGCTTTAGGCATGACTATTACACGCCTGTGACCGGTGCTTTAGACATGACTGTTACACGCCTGTGACAGGTGCTTTAGACATGACTATTACACGCCTGTGACCGGTGCTTTAGACATGACTATTACACGCCTGTGACAGGTGCTTTAGACATGACTATTACACGCCTGTGACAGGTGCTTTAGGCATGACTGTTACACGCCTGTGACAGGTGCTTTAGACATGACTATTACACGCCTGTGACAGGTGCTTTAGACATGACTGTTACACGCCTGTGACATACTCACTCAACACGCCTCAATTTTCCCAATTTGTTTTCTAAATGTTTTGTCCATTTTTTTATTATTATTTTTTCACCCCAATCTTTTCTATATTTTGATATTTTTTGAACCCTCTCCGTCTCGGTGCAGATGTGGTCAGACCTTCGCTCGCCTCGGGAACCTGCAGCAGCATCAGGTGCGTATCCACGGCGACCGCATCCAGAGGAGGCGGAGACGTGACAGCGACGACGAGACGGAGAGAGTCGTCTTCAGCGATGAAGAAAACGACATGTCAGACTTTAAACAAGAAACACCAGAGGAGACGGGGGAGGAGACGGGGGAGGAGACGGGGGAGGAGAGGGGGAAGGAGACGGGGGAGGAGACGGGGGAGGAGAGGGGGAAGGAGAGGGGGGAGGGGGCGACAAACGCAGAGCTGCTGGTGGAAGGAGAACACAACTACGGAGAGACTCAAAAAGACAATGCGGAGACTGGAGCGGAGGAGGCGGGGACGGGTGTAGCGGAGGCGGGGACAGGTGTAGAGGAGGCGGGGACGGGTGTAGAGGAGGCGGGGACGGGTGTAGAGGAGGCGGGGACAGGTGAGCAAGCGGGGACAGGTGTAGAGGTGGCGGGGACGGGTGTAGTGGAGGCGGGGACGGGTGTAGAGGAGGCGGGGACGGGTGTAGTGGAGGCGGGGACGGGTGTAGTGGAGGCGGGGACGGGTGTAGTGGAGGCGGGTACGGGTGTAGAGGAGGCGGGGACGGGTGTAGAGGCGGAGCAGCCAGGTGTGGACATGGCAGTGGCTGAAAAAAACGTCTCTATCAGGACTGATTATGTCCTGATGAGTAGTGAAGAAGTGGACACGGGTGTAGAGGGGGCGGAGTCAGATGTAGAGGGGGCGGGGACAGGTGTAGAGGAGGTGGAGTTAGGTGTAGAGCGGGTGGAGTCAGGTGTAGAGGAGGCGGGGACAGGTGTAGAGGAGGTGGAGTTAGGTGTAGAGGAGGCGGGGACAGGTGTAGAGGAGGTGGAGTTAGGTGTAGAGGAGGCGGGGACAGGTGTAGAGGAGGCGGGGACAGGTGTAGAGCGGGTGGAGTCAGGTGTAGAGGAGGCGGGGACAGGTGTAGGGGGCGCGGGGACAGTTGTAGAGCGGGAGGAGTCAGGTGTAGAGGAGGCGGGGACAGGTGTAGAGCGGGTGGAGTCAGGTGTAGAGCGGGTGGAGTCAGGTGTAGAGTGGGTGGAGTCAGGTGTAGGGGGCGCGGGGACAGTTGTAGAGCGGGTGGAGTCAGGTGTAGAGGAGGCGGGGACAGGTGTAGAGCGGGTGGAGTTAGGTGTAGAGGAGGCGGGGACAGGTGTAGAGCGGGTGGAGTCAGGTGTAGAGCGGGTGGAGTCAGGTGTAGAGGAGGCGGGGACAGGTGTAGAGCGGGTGGAGTCAGGTGTAGGGGGCGCGGGGACAGTTGTAGAGCGGGTGGAGTCAGGTGTAGAGGAGGCGGGGACAGGTGTAGAGCGGGTGGAGTCAGGTGTAGAGCGGGTGGAGTCAGGTGTAGAGTGGGTGGTGTCAGGTGTAGGGGGCGCGGGGACAGTTGTAGAGCGGGTGGAGTCAGGTGTAGAGGAGGCGGGGACAGGTGTAGAGCGGGTGGAGTTAGGTGTAGAGGAGGCGGGGACAGGTGTAGAGCGGGTGGAGTCAGGTGTAGAGCGGGTGGAGTCAGGTGTAGAGGAGGCGGGGACAGGTGTGGAGCTGATGGCGGAGGGGGCGGTAGTGATGGTCACGGCTGACGGGGACATGTTGGTGGCTGAGGAGGTGCTGGTGGAGGAGGTCGAGGTGGAGCTCATCACAAACTGAACTAAAGGATCAAACACTATCATCTCTGACGATATATCGGGCCGATATCTGTCACTTTTTATCGGCCGATATCAGATCATGTAAAAGACTTTAATATATCGGCTATCGGCCCCGTTATATCGTTGGACCGCGTTCGGGATCCACGTGTAGCACGACAGGCTGCGGTCCAAATATGGTCGTTTCCCCTCGTATCTCTGTCCGTGTTTAAAGGGGTTTCTCTGCAGCGTCGGCTTAAACGTCTGATTTATTTATTTAGTTTCTGTAAATTCTGTATAAAAATAAGTAATTTTGTTTAAACCGTTTTATTGTAAATGAACATTATTTTGGATTAAATGACATTTTGACTTTGGTTGGACAGTTTCTGTATTTGGGGCGAGTCCTTTTCCTTGAATGACTATGGAAGACCAGGATGCTTCAACCAGAGGAATCTGACATTTGAAGGATCTGTGTGTGTGTGGAGGCCTCCGCCCACTCTTTGAGAAGCTCTCCACACGTTTGAAGGATCTGTGTGTGTGTGGAGGCCTCCGTCCACTCTTTGAGAAGCTCTCCACACGTTTGAATGGCCTGTTCCTGACAGTCCTCTCCAGACTGCGAGGAAAAATCCAGATTATCGGGTTATTTTTGTTTAAAACATCGACTTCTTTCTGAAAACACTTCATTTATTCCAGCGGTGAAAGGGTTAACGTGTGTGTGTGTGTGTGTGTGTGTGTGTGTGTGTGTGTGTGTGTGTGTGTGTGCGTGCGCATGCGCGTGTGTGCGTGCACGTGTAAATGAACAGATCCAGTTCTTTATCGATCTGAGGAGTGCATTACCTCACTCTGTTTCCCCAGGCCTGGATCAGAGCGAACTGTGGTCCCGGTCTGATCTCGGTCTGGTCCCAGTCTGATCTCGGTCTGGTCTGATCTCGGTCTGATCTCGGTCTGGTCCCGGTCTGATCTTGGTCCGGTCTGGTCCTGACCCCGCTCTGACCCAGGCTGAGCTCGTGCTCCTCAGTTTCGTGATGAAGCCTCTGATTCGGTCGTTACTTTAATGATGTCTTTATTGAAGCTGTTTCTGAAATGAGACGAGGAAGAGGAAGATCCACAGCTGCTTCAGGAGTGGGAGGGGTGAGGAGAGTGTGTGTGCGTGTGTGCGTGTGTGTGTGTGTGTGTGTGCGTGTGTGTGTGTGTGTGTGCGTGCGTGCACGTGGAGCAGGTTGTTTCTCTAAATGCTTTGATCGTCTGTATTGATCGGCTCCTCTTCCATCACAATGACTCCATTATTCTGTCTGTCCCTCACACGGCCCTGACCGGCCCCCGGGCCTCACACGGCCCTGACCGGCCCCCGGGCCTCACACGGCCCTGACCGGCCCCCGGGCCTCAGTCATGTTTCTGAGACTTTTACTCCGACTAACCTCAGACTAACCTCAGACTAAACTCAGACTAACCTCCGACTAAACCTCCTCCTTCTCCTGCTCCTCCTCCTGCTCCTTCTTCTTCTTCTCCTCCTCCTCCTGCTCCTCCTCCTGCTCCTTCTTCTTCTTCTCCTCCTGCTCCTTCTTCTTCTCCTCCTCCTCCTGCTCCTTCTTCTTCTTCTCCTCCTCCTGCTCTTCCTCCTCCTGCTCCTCCTCCTGCTCCTCCTGAACCAGATCAGTCACGTCTGATGTTCTGCTAAACGCAGATGATCCATGGTCTAACTCTGACCCGTGTGGAAAAAGACGGATGCCCTTCCCCCTTGCCCAGGGGTTTGTCCTTTTTACTCTTTAATCTTAAAGCCGTGAAGCCGTGATGTCATCGCAGTGGGAGGAGCCTCAGGGAGAGAGAGAGTCTGAGGGCGAGAGACGGGAGGCGGAGCCGAGGAGGAGAGGATGCAGAGAGCGAGGAGACACTTCAGGAGAGACACCAGAGGAGACATGTCAGCCTCCCCCTGAGATGGACCTGTTGGAGATGCTGGCCGTTGTCATGGTGACGCTGATGGCGGTCGCCGTGGGAGACGGGGCCCGGGTCGTCAGCGGTGAGTTTTAAAATCCAGGTTTTATTCAAAGGTCAGAGAGAAAAGTGATGTTTGAAAGAACCACAAGAAACATCTCGTTTTGTGGGTCTTAGCTTTCAAATGTAAAACACTTTCTACAGGTACTTTTGAACCTTTACTTGAGTAAATATAATCAGATGTGTTCGTGTTTCACTGAAGCTAGTATTTGTTTTCATCACTTTCACTCGTTAATGTCACATTTGAAAGCTAAGACCTACAAACCTGATCAAACTGACTTGTCGTCACTTTTCCCCGTGTTTCAGTTCTTTATTGTGAAGCTTCTAGATGATTTAAAACCTGAAACACCGACTCCCGTTTGTCTCGCCTTGAGTTTAACTCCTTTAGCTCCAGAGCCTGAGATGAAGAGGTTCATCTGTAGAACATGAGGTCATCCATGAGGTCATCCATGAGGTCATCCATGAGGTCATCCATGAGGTCATCCATGAGGTCATCCATGAGGTCATTTAAGCTTCAGTGAAACGACTTCAGATCAGCCTCAACACAGAAACATGAAGGACTTCCAGTAAAACAGATCCTCCCGTTTCCTGAGTCACTGAAGAGTTAAACGTAAACGATCCCTTTAACTTCATTATGAACCATTAGAGAAACCAGAGCCGACCCCTTTAACTGCAACCCCGGCCTGAGACTGAAACCCCGGCCTGAGACTGAAACCCCGGCCTGAGACTGAAACCCCGGCCTGAGAGACTGAAACCCCGGCCTGAGACTGAAACCCCGGCCTGAGAGTCTGCAACCCCGGCCTGAGACTGAAACCCCGGCCTGAGAGACTGAAACCCCGGCCTGAGAGACTGAAACCCCGGCCTGAGACTGAAACCCCGGCCTGAGAGACTGAAACCCCGGCCTGAGAGACTGAAACCCCGGCCTGAGAGACTGAAACCCCGGCCTGAGACTGAAACCCCGGCCTGAGACTGAAACCCCGGCCTGAGAGTCTGAAACCCCGGCCTGAGAGTCTGAAACCCCGGCCTGAGAGTCTGAAACCCCGGCCTGAGAGTCTGAAACCCCGGCCTGAGAGACTGAAACCCCGGCCTGAGACTGAAACCCCGGCCTGAGACTGAAACCCCGGCCTGAGACTGAAACCCCGGCCTGAGAGTCTGTAACACCTGAGAGACTGAAACCCCGGCCTGAGAGTCTGCAACCCCTGAGAGTCTGTAACCCCGGCCTGAGAGACTGAAACCCCGGCCTGAGAGACTGTAACCCCGGCCTGAGAGTCTGTAACCCCGGCCTGAGAGACTGAAACCCCGGCCTGAGAGTCTGTAACCCCGGCCTGAGAGACTGAAACCCCGGCCTGAGAGTCTGCAACCCCGGCCTGAGAGACTGAAACCCCGGCCTGAGAGACTGTAACCCCGGCCTGAGAGACTGTAACCCCGGCCTGAGAGTCTGCAACCCCGGCCTGAGAGTCTTAAACCCCGGCCTGAGACTGAAACCCCGGCCTGAGAGACTGAAACCCCGGCCTGAGAGTCTGCAACCCCTGAGAGTCTGTAACCCCGGCCTGAGAGACTGAAACCCCGGCCTGAGAGACTGTAACCCCGGCCTGAGAGACTGTAACCCCGGCCTGAGAGACTGTAACCCCGGCCTGAGAGTCTGTAACCCCGGCCTGAGAGACTGAAACCCCGGCCTGAGAGTCTGT
Source organism: Proterorhinus semilunaris (assembly GCA_021464625.1). Lineage (NCBI taxonomy): Eukaryota > Metazoa > Chordata > Actinopteri > Gobiiformes > Gobiidae > Proterorhinus > Proterorhinus semilunaris. The sequence continues at coordinate 298,478 of CM038362.1, read as the reverse complement.
AACCCCGGCCTGAGAGTCTGAAACCCCGGCCTGAGAGTCTGTAACCCCGGCCTGAGAGTCTGTAACCCCGGCCTGAGAGTCTGTAACTCCGGCCTGAGAGTCTGTAACCCCGGCCTGAGAGACTGAAACCCCGGCCTGAGAGTCTGAAACCCCGGCCTGAGAGTCTGTAACCCCGGCCTGAGAGACTGAAACCCCGGCCTGAGAGTCTGAAACCCCGGCCTGAGACTGTAACCCCGGCCTGAGAGACTGAAACCCCGGCCTGAGAGACTGAAACCCCGGCCTGAGAGACTGAAACCCCGGCCTGAGAGTCTGAAACCCCGGCCTGAGACTGAAACCCCGGCCTGAGAGACTGTAACCCCTGAGAGTCTGTAACCCCGGCCTGAGAGACTGTAACCCCTGAGAGTCTGTAACCCCGGCCTGAGAGTCTGTAACACCTGAGAGACTGAAACCCCGGCCTGAGAGTCTGTAACCCCGGCCTGAGACTGAAACCCCGGCCTGAGAGACTGTAACCCCTGAGAGTCTGTAACCCCGGCCTGAGAGACTGTAACCCCTGAGAGACTGTAACCCCGGCCTGAGAGACTGTAACCCCGGCCTGAGAGTCTGAAACCCCGGCCTGAGAGTCTGAAACCCCGGCCTGAGAGTCTGTAACCCCGGCCTGAGAGACTGTAACCCCGGCCTGAGAGACTGTAACCCCGGCCTGAGAGACTGTAACCCCGGCCTGAGAGACTGTAACCCCGGCCTGAGAGACTGCAACCCCTGAGAGACTGAAACCCCGGCCTGAGAGTCTGTAACCCCGGCCTGAGAGACTGAAACCCCTGAGAGACTGTAACCCCGGCCTGAGAGACTGTAACCCCGGCCTGAGAGACTGTAACCCCGGCCTGAGAGACTGTAACCCCGGCCTGAGAGTCTGTAACCCCGGCCTGAGAGACTGTAACCCCGGCCTGAGAGACTGTAACCCCGGCCTGAGAGTCTGTAACCCCGGCCTGAGAGTCTGTAACCCCGGCCTGAGAGTCTGTAACCCCGGCCTGAGAGACTGTAACCCCTGAGAGTCTGTAACCCCGGCCTGAGAGTCTGTAACCCCGGCCTGAGAGTCTGTAACCCCGGCCTGAGAGACTGTAGCCCCTGAGAGTCTGTAACCCCGGCCTGAGAGTCTGTAACCCCGGCCTGAGAGACTGAAACTTTGTGTGGTGGGTCTAAAGCCGGCCTGGTGGGTCTAAAGCCGGCGTGGTGGACCTAAAGCCGGCCTGGTGGGTCTAAACCCGGCCTGGTGGGTCTAAAGCCGGCGTGGTGGACCTAAAGCCGGCGTGGTGGGTCTAAAGCCGGCCTGGTGGGTCTAAACCCGGCCTGGTGGGTCTAAAGCCGGCCTGGTGGGTCTAAAGCCGGCCTGGTGGGTCTATAGACTGAAGCAGAGCCAAAGTGATGATGCTGCAGAGGAGAATGCGGCTAATCACTTAAGTAGCTCCGGTCTGTCTTTAACACGATTAATCAGCGTTTACAGCAGCTCCCCCTGGACCGGCCCCATCACACACATATACAGTACACCCACACACACACACACACACACACACACACACACACACACACACACACACACACACACACGGCCCCCACGGGATACGCCCCCGCACGGACAGGCCCCTCCCCCAGGACAGAGGCCACTTAAGGTTTTACATTTTCAGGTTTTTAGTTTCACCTGGAAACTAAACCTAAACCCGGATTGTTCACAGACTCGATGTTTCCCACAGGTTTATTTGTGTCACACTGAAGCGACGACTTTACCCTAATCTAAACGGCCACAGACTCTAGAGGAACGCCTCATTTGTAGTTTCTGAAAGATCTGAATAAAACACGACTCACAGGTGGACGGCAGGGCAGAGGTATGACCTGTAGGTCACCAGGTTTATGTCTGTTTTTCCCGTAGGTCATCAGGTTTCCTGTAGGTCATCAGGTTTATGTTTGTTTTTCCTGTAGGTCATCAGGTTTCCTGTAGGTCATAAGGTTTATGTTTGTTTTTCCCGTAGGTCATAAGGTTTGCCCGGGAGCAGATAAACCCTGTTATAAGATGGCGTACTTCCCCACGGTGACCAGCAGGGTGTCGTTCTCGGAGGCGGTGCAGGCCTGTAAGACTGACCACGGGAACTGGTCTGTGTCACTGCTGAGCATCGAGTCAGAGGAGGAGCAGAGGACGATCGAGAGCCTCCTGCAGGTCAGTCCTAACATGGAGGACGATCGAGAGCCTACTGCAGGTCAGTCCTAACATGGAGGATCGAGAGCCTCCTGCAGGTCAGTCCTAACATGGAGGATCGAGAGCCTCCTGCAGGTCAGTCCTAACATGGAGGACGATCGAGAGCCTCCTGCAGGTCAGTCCTAACATGGAGGATCGAGAGCCTCCTGCAGGTCAGTCCTAACATGGAGGACGATCGAGAGCCTCCTGCAGGTCAGTCCTAACATGGAGGATCGAGAGCCTCCTGCAGGTCAGTCCTGACATGGAGGACGATCGAGAGCCTCCTGCAGGTCAGTCCTAACATGGAGGATCGAGAGCCTCCTGCAGGTCAGTCCTGACATGGAGGACGATCGAGAGCCTCCTGCAGGTCAGTCCTAACATGGAGGACGATCGAGAGCCTCCTGCAGGTCAGTCCTAACATGGAGGATCGAGAGCCTCCTGCAGGTCAGTCCTAACATGGAGGATCGAGAGCCTCCTGCAGGTCAGTCCTAACATGGAGGACGATCGAGAGCCTCCTGCAGGTCAGTCCTAACATGGAGGATCGAGAGCCTCCCTCAGGTCAGTCCTAACATGGAGGACGATCGAGAGCCTACTGCAGGTCAGTCCTAACATGGAGGATCGAGAGCCTCCTGCAGGTCAGTCCTAACATGGAGGATCGAGAGCCTCCTGCAGGTCAGTCCTAACATGGAGGACGATCGAGAGCCTCCTGCAGGTCAGTCCTAACATGGAGGATCGAGAGCCTCCTGCAGGTCAGTCCTAACATGGAGGACGATCGAGAGCCTCCTGCAGGTCAGTCCTAACATGGAGGATCGAGAGCCTCCTGCAGGTCAGTCCTAACATGGAGGACGATCGAGAGCCTCCTGCAGGTCAGTCCTAACATGGAGGATCGAGAGCCTCCTGCAGGTCAGTCCTAACATGGAGGACGATCGAGAGCCTCCTGCAGGTCAGTCCTAACATGGAGGATCGAGAGCCTCCTGCAGGTCAGTCCTAACATGGAGGACGATCGAGAGCCTCCTGCAGGTCAGTCCTAACATGGAGGATCGAGAGCCTCCTGCAGGTCAGTCCTAACATGGAGGATCGAGAGCCTCCTGCAGGTCAGTCCTGACATGGAGGACGATCGAGAGCCTCCTGCAGGTCAGTCCTAACATGGAGGACGATCGAGAGCCTCCTGCAGGTCAGTCCTAACATGGAGGATCGAGAGCCTCCTGCAGGTCAGTCCTAACATGGAGGATCGAGAGCCTCCTGCAGGTCAGTCCTAACATGGAGGACGATCGAGAGCCTCCCGCAGGTCAGTCCTAACATGGAGGATCGAGAGCCTCCCTCAGGTCAGTCCTAACATGGAGGACGATCGAGAGCCTACTGCAGGTCAGTCCTAACATGGAGGATCGAGAGCCTCCTGCAGGTCAGTCCTAACATGGAGGACGATCGAGAGCCTCCTGCAGGTCAGTCCTAACATGGAGGACGATCGAGAGCCTCCTGCAGGTCAGTCCTAACATGGAGGATCGAGAGCCTCCTGCAGGTCAGTCCTAACATGGAGGACGATCGAGAGCCTCCTGCAGGTCAGTCCTAACATGGAGGATCGAGAGCCTCCTGCAGGTCAGTCCTAACATGGAGGATCGAGAGCCTCCTGCAGGTCAGTCCTGACATGGAGGACGATCGAGAGCCTCCTGCAGGTCAGTCCTAACATGGAGGACGATCGAGAGCCTCCTGCAGGTCAGTCCTAACATGGAGGATCGAGAGCCTCCTGCAGGTCAGTCCTAACATGGAGGATCGAGAGCCTCCTGCAGGTCAGTCCTAACATGGAGGACGATCGAGAGCCTCCTGCAGGTCAGTCCTAACATGGAGGATCGAGAGCCTCCTGCAGGTCAGTCCTAACATGGAGGATCGAGAGCCTCCTGCAGGTCAGTCCTAACATGGAGGACGATCGAGAGCCTCCTGCAGGTCAGTCCTAACATGGAGGACGATCGAGAGCCTCCTGCAGGTCAGTCCTAACATGGAGGACGATCGAGAGCCTCCTGCAGGTCAGTCCTAACATGGAGGACGATCGAGAGCCTCCTGCAGGTCAGTCCTAACATGGAGGACGATCGAGAGCCTCCTGCAGGTCAGTCCTAACATGGAGGATCGAGAGCCTCCTGCAGGTCAGTCCTAACATGGAGGACGATCGAGAGCCTCCTGCAGGTCAGTCCTAACATGGAGGATCGAGAGCCTCCTGCAGGTCAGTCCTAACATGGAGGACGATCGAGAGCCTCCTGCAGGTCAGTCCTAACATGGAGGACGATCGAGAGCCTCCTGCAGGTCAGTCCTAACATGGAGGATCGAGAGCCTCCTGCAGGTCAGTCCTAACATGGAGGACGATCGAGAGCCTCCTGCAGGTCAGTCCTAACATGGAGGACGATCGAGAGCCTCCTGCAGGTCAGTCCTAACATGGAGGACGATCGAGAGCCTCCTGCAGGTCAGTCCTAACATGGAGGACGATCGAGAGCCTCCTGCAGGTCAGTCCTAACATGGAGGACGATCGAGAGCCTCCTGCAGGTCAGTCCTAACATGGAGGACGATCGAGAGCCTCCTGCAGGTCAGTCCTAACATGGAGGACGATCGAGAGCCTCCTGCAGGTCAGTCCTAACATGGAGGATCGAGAGCCTCCTGCAGGTCAGTCCTAACATGGAGGACGATCGAGAGCCTCCTGCAGGTCAGTCCTAACATGGAGGATCGAGAGCCTCCTGCAGGTCAGTCCTAACATGGAGGATCGAGAGCCTCCTGCAGGTCAGTCCTAACATGGAGGACGATCGAGAGCCTCCTGCAGGTCAGTCCTAACATGGAGGACGATCGAGAGCCTCCTGCAGGTCAGTCCTAACATGGAGGACGATCGAGAGCCTCCTGCAGGTCAGTCCTAACATGGAGGACGATCGAGAGCCTCCTGCAGGTCAGTCCTAACATGGAGGACGATCGAGAGCCTACTGCAGGTCAGTCCCAACATGGAGGACGATCGAGAGCCTTACTAGTAACCGTCTCTGCTCGTAGGGGCTGCGGTCGAACTCGAACTCTGGAATCACTGACGGGGATTTCTGGATCGGTTTGACCCGAGCCGAAGCCTCCGAGCAGAACCAGTCCTGCCCCAAGCTCTATGCCTGGACCGACGGGAGCAACGCCACCTACAGGTGAGCCCCGCCCCTGCAGGTGAGCCCCGCCCCTGCAGGTGAGCTCCGCCCCTGCAGGTGAGCCCCGCCCCTGCAGGTGAGCCCCACCCCTGCAGCTACATTTCCTTTGGGCGCAAGTGTTAGTTTAGCATTAGTATTTGCTCTAATAGTATCAGTAGTAGTTTTTGTAGTCGTTAGTATGTGTAGTATTAGTGGTAGTATTTTGAAGTATTTAAAAATACTTTTCCCGTAGGAACTGGTACGAGGACGAGCCGTCGTGTGGGGGTGAGGCCTGCGTCGTCATGTACCATCAGCCCTCCGCACTTCCTGGTTTGGGCGGAGCTTATCTGCACCAATGGAACGACGACCGCTGCAACATGAAGCACAACTTCATCTGCAAATACAAGTACTCGGGTACAAATACTACTACCACAACTTCATCTGCAAATACAAGTACTCGGGTACAAATACTACTACCACAACTTCATCTGTGTCCAATCTCCTACATACATAACCATTTTGACCTTTGTAAGAGCTAATGGTAGATCATTAGTAAACATATTGTATAGTAAAGGACCAAGACTGCTACCCTGTGGTACTCCCCATGCCAGACTTCCTATGTTGGAAGAACAACCAGTGAAGGAAACGGGTTCTTTCTGTTACGGAGCTATTGAGCCATCAAATCCATTCAGTTTATGGTCTGTCAGTCATGTGGTCGGTCATGTGGTCGGTCATGTGGTCGGTCATGTGGTCGGTCATGTGGTCGGTCATGAGGTCGGTCATGTGGTCGGTCATGTGGTCGGTCATGTGGTCGGTCATGAGGTCGGTCATGAGGTCGGTCATGTGGTCGGTCATGTGGTCGGTCATGTGGTCGGTCATGTGGTCGGTCATGTGGTCGGTCATGTGGTCGGTCATGTGGTCGGTCATGTGGTCGGTCATGTGGTCGGCCATGTGGTCGGCCATGAGGTCGGCCATGTGGTCGGTCATGTGGTCGGTCATGTGGTCGGTCATGTGGTCGGTCATGAGGTCGGTCATGTGGTCCGTCATGTGGTCGGTCATGTGGTCGGTCATGAGGTCGGTCATGAGGTCGGTCACGTGGTCGGTCACGTGGTCGGTCACGTGGTCGGTCACGTGGTCGGTCACGAGGTCGGTCACGTGGTCGGTCACGAGGTCGGTCATGAGGTCGGTCATGTGGTCGGTCATGTGGTCGGTCATGTGGTCCGTCATGTGGTCCGTCATGTGGTCCGTCATGTGGTCCGTCATGTGGTCCGTCATGTGGTCGGTCATGTGGTCGGTCATGTGATCTGAGCTGTCGCCCCTTTAAGGAAGGAACAGTTCATTACTTGTGCATACACAATATTTTCCATAACTGTCAGTCTGGAGTGAATGACGACAGTTTAGGAAACTCGTCACCACAGGATCTAAAGTGCAAGGCATTATTGCTACTACTTAAAGTACTACAATTACTACAAATACTACTATTACTCTTCGTTCCTCAGCTCCTTCAAAATAAAAGTTTGTTTCAGATCCTGAGACGACGACTCACAGTGACTCTCCACGGCTCACAGGTGAGGGAATACTGCAGTACTACTACATCAAATACTGCAGTACTACTACCTCAAATACTGCAGAACTTCATGTGACAGATATTTCCTAAAGTCCTTCTGTTTCAGACTCCACCACTGAGGGAAAGGCTCCGCCCCAGATCGGAGACACCCAATCAGGTACGAGGAGTATTTTGGAATACTTTATGAATCACAACCATAGTAGTATTTTTCCTTTAGCCTTTAGCAGCAGTTGAAATAGTAGTGTACTGTAGCAGTAGTAGTGATGTATTTGTGTACTGTAGCAGTAGTAGTGATGTATTTGTGTACTGTAGCAGTGAAGTATTTGTGTACTGTAGCAGTAGTAGTGAAGTATTTGTGTACTGTAGCAGTAGTAGTGATGTATTTGTGTACTGTAGCAGTAGTAGTGATGTATTTGTGTACTGTAGTAGTGATGTATTTGTGTACTGTAGCAGTAGTAGTGATGTATTTGTGTACTGTAGCAGTAGTAGTGATGTATTTGTGTACTGTAGCAGTAGTAGTGATGTATTTGTGTACTGTAGCAGTAGTAGTGATGTATTTGTGTACTGTAGCAGTAGCAGTGATGTATTTGTGTACTGTAGCAGTGAAGTATTTGTGTACTGCAGTGATGTTGGTCGTGTACATCCTCCTGCCGACGGTGCCGTTGTTGCTGATGATCCTCGTGGCTTCAGGAAGCTGCTGCTGCCAACGACTCCACCGCTCGTAAGTACTGATAATACTACTGGAGTACTGCAGTATTGTGAAGTACTCCCTGTGTCCTCAGTAAATCCCGCTCCAAGACTCCTGACCAGACCAACCTGTGGATCTCCCAGAACCAGGACCAACCCGCCTAGACCGTAGCTCCTTCACTATGTCCTACCTCCTTAACTCCTTCACTACCTCCTCGTTTCCTTCCTCAAACGCTGCGCTGTAAAATAATGTAATAAAAAAAAAAAACTGATTTCAGTTGTTGTTTTATTATTGATAAAACATTCAGTCAAAATAAAACCTCTACAGGAGCAGCCATGTTTATGTAAACTTTTGTTCGATAAGATTTAAATATACTAAAATGTGGCTGCTGTGTTTGTAGTCCACGGGGCGGCCATGTTTGTAGTCCACAAAGTGCTGATATGAATGAAACGCGAGCACCACTGGACTACAAACACGTCGGCCATGTTTGTAGTCCAGGAGTCTGTAGTTTTGCTGGTATCCGACGACCATGTTTGTAGTCCGCTCACGGTCACGCCTCCAGACGCCACTGCTGGTCCTCCGATTGGTCACAGATCGCCATGGAAACGTAGCCTTTGGGTCCGACCGGCGCCGACACGGAGAGACACTGGCCCACGGAAACCTGGTACAGACGACTGGACTTCTGCACACGGAAACATGTATGTCTGCGGTAAGTCTTAAGTATGTCACAAACTCAGAAACAAATCTGTCATCACACATTTAAGGCTTTAATGTAACGTAATATGTTAAAGATAAACCTGTGAGTCACACGTGTGAGTTACACGTGTGAGTCACACGTGTAACTCACACGTGTGAGTCTGTGACTCACCCCGATGGTCCACTGCTGGGATCCTCCAGAGCCGTGACACTTCATGAGTCTGGGCGGGTCCTGGGTCCGAACCTCTGACACGTCCAGACACAAGAGGCCCGCGAGGAGCAGCTGCCCCTCCTCGTCCAGAGCCCAGTCCTATTACACGCAAACAACACGCTAATAACATGCTAAAAACACACTATAAACACAGAGAGGAGCAGCTGCTCCTCCTCGTCCAGAGCCCAGTCCTATTACACGCAAACAACACGCTAATAACATGCTAAAAACACACTATAAACACAGAGAGGAGCAGCTGCTCCTCCTCGTCCAGAGCCCAGTCCTATTACACGCAAACAACACGCTAATAACATGCTAAAAACACACTATAAACACAGAGGAGCAGCTGCTCGTCCTAAAGCAACAGAGACTAAACCTTCTGCTGCAGTAAATGTTTCATAAAACATCCGACAGAAGGTTAAAGGTCAGTACCTGCTCTGGGTCCTGTGGGTCACATGGCCTCAGCACCACAGCGCCCCCTTTCTGTGACGGACGGCCCTGCGCCACCAGACAGCGGCCCGAGCCCACGTTCCTCAGCTGCAACGGGAACAACAGGAACCGGTCACAGAGAGCCTGGGGTCGGGGGTCAGTGTGGGCTTGGGGAGGTGTTATTTCGGGGGTCACTGTGGGTTTGCGTGGGCTTGGGGGGGTTATTTCGGGGGTCACTGTGGGTTTGCGTGGGCTTGGGGAGGAGTTATTTCGGGGGTCAGCGTGGGCTTGGGGAGGGGTTATTTCGGGGGTCACTGTGGGTTTGCGTGGGCTTGGGGAGGAGTTATTTCGGGGGTCAGCGTGGGCTTGGGGAGGGGTTATTTCGGGGGTCAGTGTGGGTCTGCGTGGGCTTGGGGAGGTGTTATTTCGGGGGTCAGTGTGGGCTTGGGGAGGGGTTATTTCGGGGGTCAGTGTGGGTCTGCGTGGGCTTGGGGAGGTGTTATTTCGGGGGTCAGTGTGGGCTTGGGGAGGTGTTATTTCGGGGGTCTGCGTGGGCTTGGGGAGGTGTTATTTCGGGGGTCAGTGTGGGGAGGGGTTATTTCGGGGGTCAGTGTGGGTCTGCGTGGGCTTGGGGAGGTGTTATTTCGGGGGTCAGTGTGGGTCTGCGTGGGCTTGGGGAGGTGTTATTTCGGGGGTCAGTGTAGGCTTGGGGAGGGGTTATTTCGGGGGTCAGTGTGGGTCAGCGTGGGCTTGGGGAGGAGTTATTTCGGGGGTCAATGTGGGTCTGCGTGGGCTTGGGGAGGAGTTATTTCGGGGGTCAGTGTGGGTCTGCGTGGGCTTGGGCAGGTGTTATTTCGGGGGTCAGTGTGGGCTTGGGCAGGTGTTATTTCGGGGGTCAGTGTGGGCTTGGGCAGGTGTTATTTCGGGGGTCAGTGTGGGTCTGTGTGGGCTTGGGCAGGTGTTATTTCGGGGGTCAGTGTGGGTCTGCGTGGGCTTGGGCAGGTGTTATTTCGGGGGTCAGTGTGGGTCAGTGTGGGCTTGGGCAGGTGTTATTTCGGGGGTCAGCGTGGGTCAGTGTGGGCTTGGGCAGGTGTTATTTCGGGGGTCTGCGTGGGCTTGGGGAGGTGTTATTTCGGGGGTCTGCGTGGGCTTGGGGAGGTGTTATTTCGGGGGTCAGTGTGGGCTTGGGCAGGTGTTATTTCGGGGGTCAGCGTGGGTCAGTGTGGGCTTGGGCAGGTGTTATTTCGGGGGTCAGTGTGGGTCTGTGTGGGCTTGGGCAGGTGTTATTTCGGGGGTCAGTGTGGGCTTGGGCAGGTGTTATTTCGGGGGTCAGTGTGGGTCTGTGTGGGCTTGGGCAGGTGTTATTTCGGGGGTCAGTGTGGGTCTGCGTGGGCTTGGGCAGGTGTTATTTCGGGGGTCAGCGTGGGTCAGTGTGGGCTTGGGCAGGTGTTATTTCGGGGGTCTGCGTGGGCTTGGGGAGGTGTTATTTCGGGGGTCTGCGTGGGCTTGGGGAGGTGTTATTTCGGGGGTCAGTGTGGGCTTGGGCAGGTGTTATTTCGGGGGTCTGCGTGGGCTTGGGGAGGTGTTATTTCGGGGGTCAGTGTGGGCTTGGGGAGGTGTTATTTCGGGGGTCAGTGTGGGTCTGCGTGGGCTTAGGGAGGTGTTATTTCGGGGGTCAGTGTGGGTCTGCGTGGGCTTGGGGGGGTTATTTCGGGGGTCACTGTGGGTTTGCGTGGGCTTGGGGAGGAGTTATTTCGGGGGTCAGTGTGGGCTTGGGGAGGTGTTATTTCGGGGGTCTGCGTTATTTCGGGGGTCAGCGTGGGCTTGGGGAGGGGTTATTTCGGGGGTCAGTGTGGGTCTGCGTGGGCTTGGGGGGGTTATTTCGGGGGTCACTGTGGGTTTGCTTGGGGAGGAGTTATTTCGGGGGTCAGCGTGGGCTTGGGGAGGGGTTATTTCGGGGGTCAGTGTGGGTCTGCGTGGGCTTGGGGAGGTGTTATTTCGGGGGTCAGTGTGGGCTTGGGGAGGTGTTATTTCGGGGGTCTGCGTGGGCTTGGGGAGGTGTTATTTCGGGGGTCAGTGTGGGGAGGGGTTATTTCGGGGGTCAGTGTGGGTCTGCGTGGGCTTGGGGAGGTGTTATTTCGGGGGTCAGTGTGGGTCTGCGTGGGCTTGGGGAGGTGTTATTTCGGGGGTCAGTGTAGGCTTGGGGAGGGGTTATTTCGGGGGTCAGTGTGGGTCAGCGTGGGCTTGGGGAGGAGTTATTTCGGGGGTCAATGTGGGTCTGCGTGGGCTTGGGGAGGAGTTATTTCGGGGGTCAGCGTGGGCTTGGGGAGGGGTTATTTCGGGGGTCAGCGTGGGCTTGGGGAGGTGTTATTTCGGGGGTCAGTGTGGGTCTGCGTGGGCTTGGGGAGGTGTTATTTCGGGGGTCAGTGTGGGCTGGGGGAGGTGTTATTTCGGGGGTCTGCGTGGGCTTGGGGAGGTGTTATTTCGGGGGTCAGTGTGGGTCTGCGTGGGCTTGGGGAGGTGTTATTTCGGGGGTCAGTGTGGGTCTGCGTGGGCTTGGGGAGGTGTTATTTCGGGGGTCAGTGTGGGTCTGCGTGGGCTTGGGGAGGTGTTATTTCGGGGGTCAGTGTGGGCTTGGGCAGGTGTTATTTCGGGGGTCAGTGTGGGTCTGTGTGGGCTTGGGCAGGTGTTATTTCGGGGGTCAGTGTGGGCTTGGGGAGGTGTTATTTCGGGGGTCAGTGTGGGTCTGTGTGGGCTTGGGCAGGTGTTATTTCGGGGGTCAGTGTGGGCTTGGGGAGGGGTTATTTCGGGGGTCAGTGTGGGCGTGGGGAGGGGTTATTTCGGGGGTCAGTGTGGGTCTGCGTGGGCTTGGGGAGGTGTTATTTCGGGGGTCAGTGTGGGCTGGGGGAGGTGTTATTTCGGGGGTCAGTGTGGGTCTGCGTGGGCTTGGGGAGGTGTTATTTCGGGGGTCAGTGTGGGCTTGGGGAGGTGTTATTTCGGGGGTCAGTGTGGGCTTGGGGAGGTGTTATTTCGGGGGTCAGTGTGGGTTTGCGTGGGCTTGGGCAGGTGTTATTTCGGGGGTCAGTGTGGGCTTGGGCAGGTGTTATTTCGGGGGTCAGTGTGGGTCTGGGGAGGTGTTATTTCGGGGGTCAGTGTGGGTCTGCGTGGGCTTGGGCAGGTGTTATAAGTGTGTTAGTACCCGTCCTCGCTGCAGCACGTTGGGCCTCCTCACTCCGCGGTTCAGGGGCTGGCCTTTGTGGCTCTGGGACGTGCTCATCTCGGGGTAGACGTTCTGCAGATACCACTGGAAGGACCTGCAGTGGAGCCGCTCCCTCAACGCCACACGCTCGCTCACGTCCCCAAACGACCGTCCCGCCAGGTCGGGCCGCAGAGACAGGTACTGCTCCTTATACTGGTCCATCCACACGTGGGCCAGACGCAGGGAGTTACGGGCCATGGTGTCCGTGCCCCCAGGGGAGCCGTACGGGCGCCGCTTACGGAAGATATGCCCCACTCTGGAGCAGGGCGCGATGAGGAGCTGCCCCCCACACATCCAGATCTAATAACACAAAGGTTATAACACTCTAGAGCAAAGAGGAGCTGCCCCCCACACATCCAGATCTAACAACACAAAGGTTATAACACTCTAGAGCAAAGAGGAGCCGCCCCCCACACATCCAGATCTAATAACACAAAGGTTATAACACTCTAGAGCAAAGAGGAGCTGCCCCCCACACATCCAGATCTAACAACACAAAGGTTATAACACTCTAGAGCAAAGAGGAGCCGCCCCCCACACATCCAGATCTAATAACACAAAGGTTATAACACTCTAGAGCAAAGAGGAGCTGCCCCCCACACATCCAGATCTAACAACACAAAGGTTATAACACTCTAGAGCAAAGAGGAGCTGCCCCCCACACATCCAGATCTAATAACACAAAGGTTATAACACTCTAGAGCAAAGAGGAGCCCCACACATCCAGATCTAATAACACAAAGGTTATAACACTCTAGAGCAAAGAGGAGCTGCCCCCCACACATCCAGATCTAATAACACAAAGGTTATAACACTCTAGAGCAAAGAGGAGCTGCCCCCCACACATCCAGATCTAATAACACAAAGGTTATAACACTCTAGAGCAAAGAGGAGCTGCCCCCCACACATCCAGATCTAATAACACAAAGGTTATAACACTCTAGAGCAAAGAGGAGCCGCCCCCCACACATCCAGATCTAATAACACAAAGGTTATAACACTCTAGAGCAAAGAGGAGCCGCCCCCCACACATCCAGATCTAATAACACAAAGGTTATAACACTCTAGAGCAAAGAGGAGCTGCCCCCCACACATCCAGATCTAATAACACAAAGGTTATAACACTCTAGAGCAAAGAGGAGCCGCCCCCCACACATCCAGATCTAATAACACAAAGGTTATAACACTCTAGAGCAAAGAGGAGCCGCCCCCACACATCCAGATCTAACAACACAAAGGTTATAACACTCTAGAGCAAAGAGGAGCCGCCCCCCACACATCCAGATCTAATAACACAAAGGTTATAACACTCTAGAGCAAAGAGGAGCCGCCCCCACACATCCAGATCTAATAACACAAAGGTTATAACACTCTAGAGCAAAGAGGAGCCGCCCCCACACATCCAGATCTAATAACACAAAGGTTATAACACTCTAGAGCAAAGAGGAGCTGCCCCCCACACATCCAGATCTAACAACACAAAGGTTATAACACTCTAGAGCAAAGAGGAGCCGACCCCCACACATCCAGATCTAACAACACAAAGGTTATAACACTCTAGAGCGATGAGGAGCCGCCCCCACACATCCAGATCTAACAACACAAAGGTTATAACACTCTAGAGCAAAGAGGAGCCGCCCCCCACACATCCAGATCTAATAACACAAAGGTTATAACACTCTAGAGCAAAGAGGAGCCGACCACCACACATCCAGATCTAACAACACAAAGGTTATAACACTCTAGAGCGATGAGGAGCCGACCACCACACATCCAGATCTAACAACACAAAGGTTATAACACTCTAGAGCAAAGAGGAGCCGCCCCCACACATCCAGATCTAACAACACAAAGGTTATAACACTCTAGAGCAAAGAGGAGCCGCCCCCCACACATCCAGATCTAATAACACAAAGGTTATAACACTCTAGAGCAAAGAGGAGCCGACCCCCACACATCCAGATCTAATAACACAAAGGTTATAACACTCTAGAGCAAAGAGGAGCCGCCCCCCACACATCCAGATCTAATAACACAAAGGTTATAACACTCTAGAGCAAAGAGGACCTGCCCCCCACACATCCAGATCTAACAACACAAAGGTTATAACACTCTAGAGCGATGAGGAGCCGACCCCCACACATCCAGATCTAATAACACAAAGGTTATAACACTCTAGAGCAAAGAGGAGCCGACCACCACACATCCAGATCTAACAACACAAAGGTTATAACACTCTAGAGCGATGAGGAGCCGACCACCACACATCCAGATCTAATAACACAAAGGTTATAACACTCTAGAGCGATGAGGAGCCGCCCCCCACACATCCAGATCTAATAACACAAAGGTTATAACACTCTAGAGCAAAGAGGAGCCGCCCCCACACATCCAGATCTAATAACACAAAGGTTATAACACTCTAGAGCAAAGAGGAGCTGCCCCCCACACATCCAGATCTAATAACACAAAGGTTATAACACTCTAGAGCAAAGAGGAGCCGCCCCCACACATCCAGATCTAATAACACAAAGGTTATAACACTCTAGAGCAAAGAGGAGCTGCCCCCACACATCCAGATCTAATAACACAAAGGTTATAACACTCTAGAGCAAAGAGGAGCCGCCCCCCACACTATTCTCTTTACCTCTAAGACGTGTTGTAGGAAAGGTAACTCACCCTGAAGGAGATCTCCAGGTTCTCTCCGCCCCAGATGTCCATCCCGGGGTCGTACTGTCCCAGCTCGTTAAAGTACAGGCGGTCCATCGCAAACAGCCCGCCGGCCATCGTGGGAGACCTGAACACACGACAACAGGACACGACAAAAACATGGATGAAAAAGCAAAAAATAAAAAAGATACAAAAAATTAATGAAAAAATAATTTTTAAATTTTTTTGAAAAATATACGAAAAACCCTAAACCGGCGATAGTGGGGGATCTGCCACCGTACCTCCGTCCCGCAGCTGTAGTAGTAATAGTATTTGTAGTTGTAGTCGTAGTAGTAGTAGTAGTAGTAGTACCTGATGGGCGCGGTGCCTGCGTCCCGCAGCTCGCCCGCCGGGACCGGGTCCCACCTGAAGTGCAGGCCCCAGTTAAAGCCTCCGCGGACGATCGGCGATGGCGAGTATCGAAGAGTATCGGCTGAGATGATGTCGATGACGGGACAGACGACCGTCCGCCGGTCAGACGCCACCAACGCCAACAGAGGCTCCGCCCACTGCTCGTTCACCTCACAGTGAGAGTCCAGGAACACCAGCACCGCCCCTAATGTACATGTTTTATTAAAGCACAGACCCCAATATACATGTTTTATTGAAGCACCGCCCCTAATATACATGTTTTATTGAAGCACCGCCCCTAATATACATGTTTTATTGAAGCACCGCCCCTAATATACATGTTTTATTGAAGCACCGCCCCTAATATACATGTTTTATTGAAGCATTATTGTTCTCATTACAGCCAATGCAACGTAATGGAATATTTCTGATGCCAGTGTGATGTTTGTCTAGAACCAGAAAACAGAACAAAGTTTGGAAGATCTGCATCTGGACCAGGTTCATCTGTGAAGATACGGGTCTGAACAATGGGGAACGATAAAGTGGGGAGGCCAGAATAGAGGAAATGTGGGATTAAATTGGGTGAAATTTGGCCAAAATGTAAAACAAACATCACGTGTCTTCACGTCAACATGGCTGTTATATATACAAATATATATATACAAATATATATATTTGGATTTAACTCATGTTTTATGTTCATTATTATTTCTCAGCTCCGCTGCCCCACGACCCGGCAACGGAACCGTGGAAGAAGCTGGATGGATGTTATTTATATTTCTGTTAGCCTGGTCCTAATGTTTGGTGAGTGATGCTAACGGCTATAGGGAAAATACATTGAGCAGGCTAATGGACTAGCTCGCTTGCTAACTGTCCGCATGCATAACGATCGAAAGCTGCTTCTCTTTATTATTTCTACCTTCGAACCTGTGGCCCTGGAGTCGAACCTGTGGCCCTGGAGTCGAACCTGTGGCTCAGTGTTGTCGTGTCGTACCTGTAGCGTGGCTGGCTCCGATCATGCGCCCACGAATGAGTCCTTCCCGTTTGTGGTTTCGCACCAGCTTCACTTTGTTCAGCTCGGACAGAGACTGCTCCAGCGCCCCCTTCAGGTCGTCTGTGGAACATGAAAACACACTTTGTTCAGCTCGGACAGAGACTGCTCCAGCGCCCCCTTCAGGTCGTCTGTGGAACATGAAAACACACTTTGTTCAGCTCGGACAGAGACTGCTCCAGCGCCCCCTTCAGGTCGTCTGTGGAACATGAAAACACACTTTGTTCAGCTCGGACAGAGACTGCTCCAGCGCCCCCTTCAGGTCGTCTGTGGAACATGAAAACAGCCCTAAAGTTTAGTCCCTTTGTCTGCACATGCGCCCTGTGTATATTTGTCCCGTCTTTAGCCGCTCTGTCTCCCACACAGGAAATGACCATATTTGGATTACAGCGTCATCTCGGTCACAGCCTTTCCTGCTACACGTGGATACCAAACATGTCAGTATTTGTGAATGAATGAGCGTGAGAAAGACCAGGGACACAGACATGTTGGAGTCACCTACTGGAACACTGACCCCTACTGGAACACTGACCCCTACTGGAAACACTGACCCCTACTGGAAACACTGACCCCTACTGGAAACACTGACCCCTACTGGAAACACTACTGGAAACACTGACCCCTACTGGAAACACTGACCCCTACTGGAAACACTGACCCCTACTGAAACACTGACCCCTACTGGAAACACTGACCCCTACTGGGAACACTGACCCCTACTGGAAACACTGACCCCTACTGAAACACTGACCCCTACTGGAACACTGACCCCTACTGGAACACTGACCCCTACTGAAACACTGACCCCTACTGGAAACACTGACCCCTACTGGAACACTGACCCCTACTGGAACACTGACCCCTACTGGAAACACTGACCCCTACTGGAACACTGACCCCTACTGGAAACACTGACCCCTACTGGAACACTGACCCCTACTGGAACACTGACCCCTACTGGAACACTGACCCCTACTGAAACACTGACCCCTACTGGAAACACTGACCCCTACTGGAACACTGACCCCTACTGGAAACACTACTGGAAACACTGACCCCTACTGGGAACACTGACCCTTACTGGAAACACTGACCCCTACTGGAACACTGACCCTTACTGGAACACTGACCCCTACTGGAACACTGACCCCTACTGAAACACTGACCCCTACTGGAAACACTGACCCCTACTGGAACACTGACCCCTACTGGAACACTGACCCCTACTGGAACACTGACCCCTACTGGAAACACTACTGGGAACACTGACCCTTACTGGAAACACTGACCCCTACTGGAACACTGACCCCTACTGGAACACTGACCCCTACTGGAACACTGACCCCTACTGGAACACTGACCCCTACTGAAACACTGACCCCTACTGGAACACTGACCCTTACTGGAAACACTGACCCCTACTGGAAACACTGACCCCTACTGGAACACTGACCCCTACTGGAAACACTGACCCCTACTGGAACACTGACCCCTACTGGAACACTGACCCCTACTGGAAACACTGACCCCTACTGGAACACTGACCCCTACTGGAACACTGACCCCTACTGGAAACACTACTGGGAACACTGACCCCTACTGGGAACACTGACCCTTACTGGAAACACTGACCCCTACTGGAAACACTGACCCCTACTGGAAACACTGACCCCTACTGGAACACTGACCCCTACTGGAAACACTACTGGGAACACTGACCCTTACTGGAACACTGACCACTACTGGAACACTGACCCCTACTGGAAACACTACTGGAAACACTGACCCCTACTGGAAACACTGACCCCTACTGGAAACACTACTGGAACACTGACCCCTACTGGAACACTGACTCCTACTGGAAACACTACTGGAACACTGACCCCTACTGGAAACACTGACCCCTACTGGAAACACTACTGGAACACTGACCCCTACTGAAACACTGACCCCTACTGGAAACACTGACCCCTACTGGAACACTGACCCCTACTGGAAACACTGACCCCTACTGGAAACACTGACCCCTACTGGAACACTGACCCCTACTGGAAACACTGACCCCTACTGGAACACTGACCCTTACTGGAAACACTGACCCCTACTGGAAACACTGACCCCTACTGGAACACTGACCCCTACTGGAAACACTGACCCCTACTGGAACACTGACCCCTACTGGAACACTGACCCCTACTGGAAACACTACTGGAAACACTGACCCCTACTGGAACACTGACCCCTACTGGAACACTGACCCCTACTGGAACACTGACCCCTACTGGAAACACTGACCCCTACTGGAACACTGACCCCTACTGGAAACACTACTGGAAACACTGACCCCTACTGGGAACACTGACCCTTACTGGAAACACTGACCCCTACTGGAACACTGACCCTTACTGGAAACACTGACCCCTACTGGAACACTGACCCCTACTGGAACACTGACCCCTACTGAAACACTGACCCCTACTGGAACACTGACCCCTACTGGAACACTGACCCCTACTGGAAACACTACTGGGAACACTGACCCTTACTGGAAACACTGACCCCTACTGGAACACTGACCCCTACTGGAACACTGACCCCTACTGGAACACTGACCCTTACTGGAAACACTGACCCCTACTGGAAACACTGACCCCTACTGGAACACTGACCCCTACTGGAAACACTGACCCCTACTGGAACACTGACCCCTACTGGAACACTGACCCCTACTGGAACACTGACCCCTACTGGAACACTGACCCCTACTGGAAACACTGACCCCTACTGGAAACACTGACCCCTACTGGAACACTGACCCCTACTGGAAACACTACTGGGAACACTGACCCCTACTGGGAACACTGACCCTTACTGGGAACACTGACCCCTACTGGAACACTGACCACTACTGGAACACTGACCCCTACTGGAAACACTACTGGAAACACTGACCCCTACTGGAAACACTGACCCCTACTGGAAACACTACTGGAACACTGACCCCTACTGGAACACTGACCCCTACTGGAACACTGACCCCTACTGAAACACTGACCCCTACTGGAAACACTGACCCCTACTGGAACACTGACCCCTACTGGAAACACTGACCCCTACTGGAAACACTGACCCCTACTGGAACACTGACCCCTACTGGAACACTGACCCCTACTGGAACACTGACCCCTACTGGAAACACTGACCCCTACTGGAAACACTGACCCCTACTGGAACACTGACCCCTGCTGGAACACTGACCCCTACTGGAACACTGACCCCTACTGGAACACTGACCCCTACTGGAAACACTGACCCCTACTGAAACACTGACCCCTACTGGAACACTGACTCCTACTGGAAACACTGACCCCTACTGGAACACTGACCCCTACTGGAAACACTGACCCCTACTGGAAACACTACTGGAAACACTGACCCCTACTGGAACACTGACCCCTACTGGGAACACTGACCCCTACTGGAAACACTGACCCCTACTGGAACACTGACCCTTACTGGGAACACTGACCCCTACTGGAAACACTGACCCCTACTGGAACACTGACCCTTACTGGGAACACTGACCCCTACTGGAAACACTGACCCCTACTGGAAACACTGACCCCTACTGGGAACACTGACCCCTACTGGAAACACTGACCCCTACTGGGAACACTGACCCCTACTGGGAACACTGACCCCTACTGGAAACACTACTGGAAACACTGACCCCTACTGGAAACACTACAGGGAACACTGACCCCTGCTGGAACACTGACCCCTACTGGAAACACTGACCCCTACTGGAAACACTGACCCCTACTGGAAACACTGACCCCTACTGGAACACTGACCCCTACTGGGAACACTGACCCCTACTGGGAACACTGACCCCTACTGGAACACTGACCCCTACTGGAACACTGACCCCTACTGAAACACTGACCCCTGCTGGAACACTGACCCCTACTGGAAACACTGACCCCTACTGGAAACACTACTGGGAACACTGACCCCTACTGGAACACTGACCCCTGCTGGAACACTGACCCCTGCTGGAACACTGACCCCTACTGGAACACTGACCCCTACTGGAAACACTGACCCCTACTGGAACACTGACCCCTACTGGAAACACTGACCCCTGCTGGAACACTGACCCCTACTGGAACACTGACCCCTACTGGGAACACTGACCCCTACTGGAACACTGACCCCTACTGGAACACTGACCCCTACTGGAACACTGACCCCTACTGGAACACTGACCCCTACTGGAACACTGACCCCTACTGGAAACACTGACCCCTACTGGAACACTGACCCCTACTGGAACACTGACCCCTACTGGAACACTGACCCCTACTGGAAACACTGACCCCTACTGGAACACTGACCCCTACTGAAACACTGACCCCTACTGGAAACACTGACCCCTACTGGGAACACTGACCCCTACTGGAACACTGACCCCTACTGGAAACACTGACCCCTGCTGGAACACTGACCCCTACTGGAACACTGACCCCTACTGGGAACACTGACCCCTACTGGAACACTGACCCCTACTGGAACACTGACCCCTACTGGAACACTGACCCCTGCTGGAACACTGACCCTTACTGGAAACACTGACCCCTACTGGAACACTGACCCTTACTGGAAACACTGACCCTTACTGGAACACTGACCCCTACTGGGAACACTGACCCCTACTGGGAACACTGACCCTTACTGGAAACACTGACCCCTACTGGAAACACTGACCCCTACTGGAACACTGACCCCTACTGGAAACACTACTGGGAACACTGACCCCTACTGGGAACACTGACCCTTACTGGGAACACTGACCCCTACTGGAACACTGACCACTACTGGAACACTGACCCCTACTGGAAACACTACTGGAAACACTGACCCCTACTGGAAACACTGACCCCTACTGGAAACACTACTGGAACACTGACCCCTACTGGAACACTGACCCCTACTGGAACACTGACCCCTACTGAAACACTGACCCCTACTGGAAACACTGACCCCTACTGGAACACTGACCCCTACTGGAAACACTGACCCCTACTGGAAACACTGACCCCTACTGGAACACTGACCCCTACTGGAAACACTGACCCCTACTGGAACACTGACCCTTACTGGAAACACTGACCCCTACTGGAACACTGACCCCTACTGGAAACACTGACCCCTACTGGAACACTGACCCTTACTGGGAACACTGACCCCTACTGGAAACACTGACCCCTACTGGAAACACTGACCCCTACTGGAAACACTGACCCCTACTGGGAACACTGACCCCTACTGGGAACACTGACCCTTACTGGAACACTGACCCCTACTGGAAACACTGACCCCTACTGGAACACTGACCCCTACTGGAACACTGACCCCTACTGGAAACACTGACCCCTACTGGAAACACTGACTCCTGCTGGAACACTGACCCTTACTGGAACACTGACCCCTACTGAAACACTGACCCCTACTGAAACACTGACCCCTACTGGAAACACTGACTCCTACTGGGAACACTGACCCCTACTGGAACACTGACCCCTACTGGAAACACTGACTCCTACTGGAACACTGACTCCTACTGGAAACACTGACCCCTACTGGAACACTGACCCCTACTGGAAACACTGACCCCTACTGGAACACTGACCCCTACTGGAAACACTGACCCCTACTGGAAACACTGACCCCTACTGGAAACACTGCTGGAACACTGACCCCTACTGGAACACTGACCCCTACTGGAACACTGACCCCTACTGGAAACACTGACCCCTACTGGGAACACTGACCCCTACTGGGAACACTGACCCCTACTGGAAACACTGACCCCTACTGGAAACACTGACCCCTACTGGGAACACTGACCCCTACTGGAAACACTGACCCCTACTGGAACACTGACCCCTACTGGGAACACTGACCCCTACTGGGAACACTGACCCTTACTGGAAACACTGACCCCTACTGGAACACTGACCCCTACTGAAACACTGACCCCTACTGGAAACACTGACCCCTACTGGAAACACTGACCCCTACTGGAAACACTGACCCCTACTGGAAACACTGACCCCTACTGGAAACACTGACCCCTACTGGAAACGCCTGTTTTCACTGCAGCGTCTCAGAAAGTATTTAACCCTTTATAGTGGGGCTCCACCAATGGCCGCTGGCGGCTCTGCTTTACGACCACTGGAGGCCGCCATTGCTCCGCCATTGCTCCGCCATTGCTGTAGCGCCTCCATGTGGCCGCTAGTCTCCCATTGAAAAGCATTGGACTTTAGACACGTTAAAAACAACTTGAACGCCTGGTTTCTGGTTTTAAACACTTTCCACGTGTTCCTCCTGAGGTCAGTCACAGAAACCAGGCTGGTTTTCTAAAGAAACATTTTAGAAATCTCGTACTAATGAGGGTTGGACTGTTAGCATTGGAGCTACACGTCACGCAAGGGCGGAGTCTACAGTGAAGATCCCGCCCTTATGCCCTTATTAGGAACATGCTTCGTCAGAGCTGGGGGGGAGGAGTCTGTAAACCGAACGTGGTCATTGTGGTCAACGGGGAGGAGTGGTCTATTCTTTTTAACGGTCTATGGGCTGCACAATATATCGCAACATCCTCTTCATCGGACTTATACACGTGTAAACGTTTTTAGTCTTGTTTTTTTAAGTCTTCTTTTGACTCAACTACTGAGTACAGAGGACTCGAGTACAGACGACTCGAGTACCTTCATTGAAGAAAAACAAGTTACTTATTATTTGTTTTAATTAGAACAGGTTACTTTATATCGTCCTACTTTCTTACAATAACAAACACAGTCAGGATCATGGAGCAACAGGACCAGGATCAGACTGTGTCTCCCCCCCCTCTATCTCCCCCCTCTGTCTCCCCCCCTGACTCACCCAGCTCGCTGTGGTCGTCCACCAGCAGGATCTCGTGCAGCAGGTGTTCGGGCGTTCGGTCTAAGACGCTGTGGACGGTCCTGAGCAGCGCAGACAGAGCCTCGTTAAAGAAGCAGATCACCACGGTCGCCGACGGCAACGAGGGCGGATACGATTTCAGCGCACACCTGCGGACAAGGGGCGGAGTCAACACACACCTGAGAACACGGGGCGGAGTCGACACGCACCTGAGAACAAGGGGCGGAGTCGACTCACACCTGAGAACAAGGGGCGGAGTCGACTCACACCTGAGAACAAGGGGCGGAGTCGACTCGCACCTGAGAACAAGGGGCGGAGTCGACTCGCACCTGAGAACAAGGGGCGGAGTCGACTCACACCTGACCCTAACAGTCCCCAGACTCTGAGACCGTTCATGTTTCAGATAAAGATCAGTTTGATTGAACAGATCAGACCTGGACGAAGGAAACGACCTGGATTATTGTCTTTGCCAGAAGGGGGCGCTCTGCATCATTTACAGCTCGAGCTAAAGGTCCGAGCTAACGTTAGCTCGAGCTAAAGGTCCGAGCTAACGTTAGCTCGAGCTAAAGGTCCGAGCTAACGTTAGCCACTTGTATTAAAGTGATTTAGACGAGATTTTCTGTCGAGTTTAGTTTCCACCGATGAGGCCAAACGTATTTTCTAAACATAGGCCTGTCTCAGTGTCGCCCCCTGGTGGAGAGAGTGTGCAGAGGGCAGACTCACTGGGGCCCCCTGGTGTCGGGCAGTGGTCGGTGCGGGCCCAGTCTGTTGGAGATGAGGACGTTAAAGGCGTGTCTGTGGTAACCGTTATCCCGGACCTCCTGGTCACGCTCGTCAAAGATCATCCCTGAAACAGAAACACGTGACACACATGATTTATTTGGTCGGGACAGTGCATGTTAATGAACATACATGGGTCTCATGCATGTAAACAAGCCACACCGGATTGTAGCCTTGGGCTAATTTGCGTCCGTCGTCCCCCATGACACACATGACACACATGACACGTGACACACATGACACGTGACACACATGACACGTGACACACATGACACATGACACACATGACACACATGACACATGACACACGACACACATGACACGTGACACACCTGACACGTGACACACATGACACACGACACACATGACACATGACATACATGACACACATGACACACATGACACGTGACACACATGACACATGACACACGTGACACACATGACACATGACACACATGACACATGACACACATGACACATGACACACGACACACATGACACGTGACACACCTGACACGTGACACACATGACACACGACACACATAACACATGACATACATGACACATGACATACATGACACACATGACACACATGACACGTGACACACGTGACACACATGACACATGACACACGTGACACACATGACATGTGACACACATGACACACATGACACACGTGACACACGTGACACACATGACACGTGACACACGTGACACACATGACACACGTGACACACATGACACGTGACACACATGACACGTGACACACATGACACATGACACACATGACACACGTGACACACATGACACGTGACACACGTGACACACATGACACACGTGACACACATGACACACATGACACGTGACACACGTGACACACATGACACACGTGACACACATGACACATGACACACGTGACACACGTGACACACATGACACGTGACACACGTGACACACATGACACACGTGACACACATGACACGTGACACACATGACACGTGACACACATGACACATGACACACATGACACACGTGACACACATGACACGTGACACACATGACACATGACACACGTGACACACATGACATGTGACACACATGACACACGTGACACACGTGACACACATGACACGTGACACACGTGACACACATGACACGACACACATGACACACATGACACACATGACACACATGACACACGACACACATGACACACGACACACATGACACACGACACACGTGACACACATGACACATGACACACATGACACACGACACACATGACACACGACACACATGACACATGACACACATGACACACGTGACACACATGACACGTGACACACATGACACATGACACACATGACACACATGACACACATGACACACGACACACATGACACACATGACACACATGACACACGACACACGTGACACACATGACACATGACACACATGACACACGACACACATGACACACGACACACATGACACACGACACACGTGACACACATGACACATGACACACATGACACACGACACACATGACACACGACACACATGACACACGACACACGTGACACACGACACACGTGACACACATGACACATGACACATGACACACGACACACATGACACATGACACATGACACACATGACACACGTGACACACATGACACGTGACACACATGACACGTGACACACATGACACACATGACACACATGACACACATGACACACGACACACATGACACACATGACACGTGACACACATGACACGTGACACACATGACACGTGACACACATGACACATGACACACGTGACACACATGACACGTGACACACATGACACGTGACACACATGACACATGACACACATGACACACATGACACGTGACACACATGACACGTGACACACATGACACGTGACACACATGACACATGACACACATGACACACATGACACACGTGACACACGTGACACACGTGACACACGTGACACACATGACACACATGACACACGACACACATGACACACGTGACACACGTGACACACGTGACACACGTGACACACACGACACACATGACACACATGACACATGACACACATGACACACGACACACATGACACACATGACACACATGACACACATGACACACATGACACGTGACACACGTGACACACATGACACATGACACACGTGACACACATGACACGTGACACACATGACACGTGACACACATGACACACGTGACACACGTGACACACGTGACACACATGACACACATGACACACATGACACACGACACACATGACACATGACACACATGACACACGTGACACGTGACACACATGACACGTGACACACATGACACGTGACACACGTGACACACATGACACACATGACACATGACACGTGACACACATGACACGTGACACACGTGACACACATGACACACGTGACACGTGACACACATGACACGTGACACACATGACACACATGACACACATGACACACATGACACGTGACACACGTGACACACATGACACATGACACACGTGACACACATGACACACGTGACACACATGACACGTGACACACATGACACACGTGACACACGTGACACACATGACACGTGACACACGTGACACACATGACACGTGACACACATGACACACATGACACGTGACACACATGACACACATGACACGTGACACACATGACACGTGACACACATGACACACATGACACGTGACACACATGACACACATGACACACGTGACACACATGACACGTGACACACATGACACACATGACACGTGACACACGTGACACACATGACACGTGACACACGTGACACACATGACACACGTGACACACGTGACACACATGACACGTGACACACATGACACACGTGACACACATGACACGTGACACACATGACACACGTGACACACATGACACACATGACACACGTGACACACATGACACGTGACACACATGACACGTGACACACATGACACGTGACACACATGACACACGTGACACACATGACACGTGACACACATGACACGTGACACACATGACACGTGACACACGTGACACACATGACACGTGACACACATGACACACATGACACGTGACACACATGACACACATGACACGTGACACACATGACACACATGACACGTGACACACATGACACATGACACACGTGACACACATGACACGTGACACACATGACACATGACACACATGACACACGTGACACACGTGACACACATGACACGTGACACACATGACACGTGACACACACGACACACATGACACGTGACACACATGACACACATGACACACGTGACACACATGACACGTGACACACATGACACACGTGACACACATGACACATGACACACATGACACATGACACACATGACACACGACACACATGACACATGACACACGTGACACACATGACACGTGACACACGTGACACACATGACACATGACACACATGACACACCTGACACGTGACACACGTGACACACATGACACGTGACACACATGACACACGTGACACACATGACACGTGACACACATGACACGTGACACACATGACACACGTGACACACATGACACACATGACACACGTGACACACATGACACGTGACACACATGACACGTGACACACATGACACACATGACACGTGACACACATGACACGTGACACACATGACACGTGACACACGTGACACACATGACACACATGACACACGTGACACACATGACACACGTGACACACATGACACGTGACACACATGACACACATGACACGTGACACACATGACACATGACACACGTGACACACATGACACGTGACACACATGACACATGACACACATGACACACGTGACACACGTGACACACATGACACGTGACACACATGACACGTGACACACACGACACACATGACACGTGACACACATGACACACATGACACACATGACACACGTGACACACATGACACGTGACACACATGACACACGTGACACACATGACACATGACACACATGACACATGACACACATGACACACGACACACATGACACATGACACACGTGACACACATGACACGTGACACACGTGACACACATGACACATGACACACATGACACGTGACACACCTGACACGTGACACACGTGACACACATGACACGTGACACACCTGACACACATGACACGTGACACACGTGACACACATGACACACGTGACACACATGACACATGACACACATGACACATGACACACATGACACGTGACACACATTACACATGACACACGTGACACACATGACACATGACACACGTGACACACATGACACATGACACACATGACACGTGACACACCTGACACGTGACACACGTGACACACATGACACGTGACACACGTGTCATGTGTGTCACGTGTGTCACGTGTCATGTGACACACGAGCAGCTAAACAGTTAAACAAGGGATTTATTTACTTTGAAAAAGGGAAAAACAAAATTACAAACTGTAAAAAAAATGACAAAAATTTTCATAAATACAATCAAAAGATGTATTTTTTTTTAACAACAAAATCTAAAAAACAACAGAATAAAATTTTTAAAAATCCGTGTTTTATCGTTTGAAAAGGAAAATGGCAAAAACTTACAAATTGCCGTCTTCAATAAAAATAATGCAACAAAGATATAAAATTACAATAAAGTCTTAACAATTAATAATCCGAAATGCGAAAATAAATGTGTCACAAAGTGTTATTAACAAACCTTAACAAACGATAAAATAATGAGATAAATGAATGGATTTGTTTTGAAAAGTATTCAGGCCGTTGGAATCGAACTCGTGACGTTTTGAAAGTGTATCTACAGTGAGGGTTAAACACTGACCCATCTCTGGAGACAGCTCTGCGTTCTGATTTGCCGGCGCCGCTCGTCGCCCCGCCCCCCTCCGGTCCAGGATGGCCCCGATTGGCTGCGAGCCGCGGCTGTGGGAGGAGCCTAGGTGGAAGTAGAGCAACAGCAGCAGCGACCACGTGACGGAGGAGAGAAGACATCCGTAACAGAAGTAACGGAGAGTCAGGGACATGACGGACCCCCCCACATCGCCCACCGCCTCCTGCAGGGGGCGACACAGACACATGTTTAAACAGAAGTAACGGAGAGTCAGGGACATGACGGACCCCCCCACATCGCCCACCGCCTCCTGCAGGGGGCGACACAGACACATGTTTAAACAGAAGTAACGGAGAGTCAGGGACATGACGGACCCCCCCACATCGCCCACCGCCTCCTGCAGGGGGCGACACAGACACGTTTAAACAGAAGTAACGGAGAGTCAGGGACATGACGGACCCCCCCACATCGCCCACCGCCTCCTGCAGGGGGCGACACACACACATGTTTAAACAGAAGTAACGGAGAGTCAGGGACATGACGGACCCCCCCACATCGCCCACCGCCTCCTGCAGGGGGCGACACACACACACACATGTTTAAACAGAAGTAACGGAGAGTCAGGGACATGACGGACCCCCCCACATCGCCCACCGCCTCCTGCAGGGGGCGACACACACACATGTTTAAACAGAAGTAACGGAGAGTCAGGGACATGACGGACCCCCCCACATCGCCCACCGCCTCCTGCAGGGGGCGACACAGACACGTTTAAACAGAAGTAACGGAGAGTCAGGGACATGACGGACCCCCCCACATCGCCCACCGCCTCCTGCAGGGGGCGACACAGACATGTTTAAACAGAAGTAACGGAGAGTCAGGGACATGACGGACCCCCCCACATCGCCCACCGCCTCCTGCAGGGGGCGACACACACACACACATGTTTAAACAGAAGTAACGGAGAGTCAGGGACATGACGGACCCCCCCACATCGCCCACCGCCTCCTGCAGGGGGCGACACAGACACGTTTAAACAGAAGTAACGGAGAGTCAGGGACATGACGGACCCCCCCACATCGCCCACCGCCTCCTGCAGGGGGCGACACAGACATGTTTAAACAGAAGTAACGGAGAGTCAGGGACATGACGGACCCCCCCACATCGCCCACCGCCTCCTGCAGGGGGCGACACAGACACGTTTAAACAGAAGTAACGGAGAGTCAGGGACATGACTGACCCCCCCACATCGCCCACCGCCTCCTGCAGGGGGCGACACAGACACATGTTTAAACAGAAGTAACAGAGAGTCAGGGACATGACGGACCCCCCCACATCGCCCACCGCCTCCTGCAGGGGGCGACACAGACACATGTTTAAACAGAAGTAACGGAGAGTCAGGGACATGACGGACCCCCCCACATCGCCCACCGCCTCCTGCAGGGGGCGACACAGACATGTTTAAACAGAAGTAACGGAGAGTCAGGGACATGACGGACCCCCCCACATCGCCCACCGCCTCCTGCAGGGGGCGACACACACACATGTTTAAACAGAAGTAACGGAGAGTCAGGGACATGACGGACCCCCCCACATCGCCCACCGCCTCCTGCAGGGGGCGACACACACACACACATGTTTAAACAGAAGTAACGGAGAGTCAGGGACATGACGGACCCCCCCACATCGCCCACCGCCTCCTACAGGGGGCGACACAGACACGTTTAAACAGAAGTAACGGAGAGTCAGGGACATGACGGACCCCCCCACATCGCCCACCGCCTCCTACAGGGGGCGACACAGACACGTTTAAACAGAAGTAACGGAGAGTCAGGGACATGACGGACCCCCCCACATCGCCCACCGCCTCCTGCAGGGGGCGACACAGACATGTTTAAACAGAAGTAACGGAGAGTCAGGGACATGACGGACCCCCCCACATCGCCCACCGCCTCCTGCAGGGGGCGACACAGACACGTTTAAACAGAAGTAACGGAGAGTCAGGGACATGACTGACCCCCCCACATCGCCCACCGCCTCCTGCAGGGGGCGACACAGACACATGTTTAAACAGAAGTAACGGAGAGTCAGGGACATGACGGACCCCCCCACATCGCCCACCGCCTCCTGCAGGGGGCGACACAGACACATGTTTAAACAGAAGTAACGGAGAGTCAGGGACATGACGGACCCCCCCACATCGCCCACCGCCTCCTGCAGGGGGCGACACAGACATGTTTAAACAGAAGTAACGGAGAGTCAGGGACATGACGGACCCCCCCACATCGCCCACCGCCTCCTGCAGGGGGCGACACACACACATGTTTAAACAGAAGTAACGGAGAGTCAGGGACAGGACGGACCCCCCCACATCGCCCACCGCCTCCTGCAGGGGGCGACACACACACATGTTTAAACAGAAGTAACGGAGAGTCAGGGACATGACGGACCCCCCCACATCGCCCACCGCCTCCTACAGGGGGCGACACAGACACGTTTAAACAGAAGTAACGGAGAGTCAGGGACATGACGGACCCCCCCACATCGCCCACCGCCTCCTGCAGGGGGCGACACACACACATGTTTAAACAGAAGTAACGGAGAGTCAGGGACATGACGGACCCCCCCACATCGCCCACCGCCTCCTGCAGGGGGCGACACACACACATGTTTAAACAGAAGTAACGGAGAGTCAGGGACATGACGGACCCCCCCACATCGCCCACCGCCTCCTGCAGGGGGCGACACAGACACATGTTTAAACAGAAGTAACGGAGAGTCAGGGACATGACGGACCCCCCCACATCGCCCACCGCCTCCTGCAGGGGGCGACACAGACACGTTTAAACAGAAGTAACGGAGAGTCAGGGACATGACGGACCCCCCCACATCGCCCACCGCCTCCTGCAGGGGGCGACACACACACACACATGTTTAAACAGAAGTAACGGAGAGTCAGGGACATGACGGACCCCCCCACATCGCCCACCGCCTCCTGCAGGGGGCGACACAGACACGTTTAAACAGAAGTAACGGAGAGTCAGGGACATGACGGACCCCCCCACATCGCCCACCGCCTCCTGCAGGGGGCGACACAGACACATGTTTAAACAGAAGTAACGGAGAGTCAGGGACATGACGGACCCCCCCACATCGCCCACCGCCTCCTGCAGGGGGCGACACACACACATGTTTAAACAGAAGTAACGGAGAGTCAGGGACATGACGGACCCCCCCACATCGCCCACCGCCTCCTGCAGGGGGCGACACAGACACATGTTTAAACAGCAGTAACGGAGAGTCAGGGACATGACGGACCCCCCCACATCGCCCACCGCCTCCTGCAGGGGGCGACACAGACACACGTTTAAACAGAAGTAACGGAGAGTCAGGGACATGACGGACCCCCCCACATCGCCCACCGCCTCCTGCAGGGGGCGACACACACACATGTTTAAACAGAAGTAACGGAGAGTCAGGGACATGACGGACCCCCCCACATCGCCCACCGCCTCCTGCAGGGGGCGACACACACACATGTTTAAACAGAAGTAACGGAGAGTCAGGGACATGACGGACCCCCCCACATCGCCCACCGCCTCCTGCAGGGGGCGACACAGACACATGTTTAAACAGAAGTAACGGAGAGTCAGGGACATGACGGACCCCCCCACATCGCCCACCGCCTCCTGCAGGGGGCGACACACACACATGTTTAAACAGAAGTAACGGAGAGTCAGGGACATGACGGACCCCCCCACATCGCCCACCGCCTCCTACAGGGGGCGACACACACACACACATGTTTAAACAGAAGTAACGGAGAGTCAGGGACATGACGGACCCCCCCACATCGCCCACCGCCTCCTGCAGGGGGCGACACACACACATGTTTAAACAGAAGTAACGGAGAGTCAGGGACATGACGGACCCCCCCACATCGCCCACCGCCTCCTGCAGGGGGCGACACAGACATGTTTAAACAGAAGTAACGGAGAGTCAGGGACATGACGGACCCCCCCACATCGCCTACCGCCTCCTGCAGGGGGCGACACACACACACGTTTAAACAGAAGTAACGGAGAGTCAGGGACATGACGGACCCCCCCACATCGCCCACCGCCTCCTGCAGGGGGCGACACAGACACACGTTTAAACAGAAGTAACGGAGAGTCAGGGACATGACGGACCCCCCCACATCGCCCACCGCCTCCTGCAGGGGGCGACACACACACATGTTTAAACAGAAGTAACGGAGAGTCAGGGACATGACGGACCCCCCCACATCGCCCACCGCCTCCTGCAGGGGGCGACACACACACATGTTTAAACAGAAGTAACGGAGAGTCAGGGACATGACGGACCCCCCCACATCGCCCACCGCCTCCTGCAGGGGGCGACACACACACATGTTTAAACAGAAGTAACGGAGAGTCAGGGACATGACGGACCCCCCCACATCGCCCACCGCCTCCTGCAGGGGGCGACACACACACATGTTTAAACAGAAGTAACGGAGAGTCAGGGACATGACGGACCCCCCCACATCGCCCACCGCCTCCTGCAGGGGGCGACACACACACATGTTTAAACAGAAGTAACGGAGAGTCAGGGACATGACGGACCCCCCCACATCGCCCACCGCCTCCTGCAGGGGGCGACACACACACATGTTTAAACAGAAGTAACGGAGAGTCAGGGACATGACGGACCCCCCCACGTTAAAGCCTCTAAAGCTCAGTCTGATGAAGTTTGACTCAGTGATGGAGCCTGTCCCTAATCTGTTACATAACCTTTATCTGCCTCATGTCCCCCTCATGTCCCTCTCTTTTCCCCCCTCATATTTCTCTCATGTCCTCCCTTATGTCCCCCTCATATTTCTCTCATGACCTCCCTTATGTCCCCCTCATGTCCCTCTCTTTTCCCCCCTCATATTTCTCTCATGTCCTCCCTTATGTCCCCCTCATATTTCTCTCATGTCCTCCCTTATGTCCCCCTCATATTTCTCTCATTTCCCCCCTCATATTTCTCTCATGACCTCCCTTATGTCCCCCTCATGTCCTCCCTTTTCCCCCCTCATATTTCTCTCATGTCCCCGGGTCCAAATGTCCTCAAGCGTCCCGTGATCGTCCCATAAAGAGCCGCTGACTCCGCGTTAATCCCAAACCAGGCCTGACTCTGGCTAATGTTTACGTTAGCATTAGCATTAGCTTCATAACGGGACCTAGCTTTAGCGTTAGCAAACCCGCTTTTATGGAGCGTTTCCACCGCTGAACTGTCACCAAACATCGGCCGAATTAAACACAACACGTTCGCGGCTCGATCTGTGTCATTTATTGATCACAAGGTCAGAGATAAACGTGCGGCTAAAGCGGATCATGTTTAAAATCAGTCCAATTTGATCCAAGTGCGACTCGGGCTCTGGGACTTGTTGAATTAGATCAACTCGTCTTTGTTTTGTAATAAATTATTTACCGCAGGCTTAATGACATCTACACCGACGTGTCAGTAAAGGCTGTAGGAATAAAAACATACATGAATCTGCAGTTAAAACGCAGAATCTAAAGACCAAGTTATAATAAACATTGATCCTTTTTGAGGTGAAACATCACAGACGGACTCATATGTTTGGACTAAAAACTAAATAATCCTCAGTGTCTGTGACTCTGTAGAGCTCCGCACCTGGACCTGTTTATTCCACACCAACGTCCCAGAGAGACTCAAACTGAGGCTCACGTTTAGCTTTTCGATCCGGGTCATTTGTGCCGAAGCGCTCTCCGGAAACGCGGGAACGGAAAGTGTTTCAGGAAATGTCCTCAAATAAACGGACAGCTCCGTTACAGAAGGATTTATGTAGAAACACGTCCTTTCTGAGCGGAGAGTCGGGAATGCGCATCAGTGGAGGACAGGCGGGTTTGGGGGGAGATGGGGGACGGGGGGAGACAGAGGGGGAGTGGGGGAAACACACTCACGTCGGTGGTGGAGCCCAATTACCGGAGGATTCCCGTTAAAACGCGTCCATCCGCCGCACGAGCCACAGGTCTGAACGAGAAGTCACGTGACACTGCACCCACACGGCATCACGTGACTCCGTGCGTCATTACCCGCGGGGGGGTTCTCAAAGTGCGAGCCACGGTCCTGTAGGGGGCGCTGCGGGTTGTCTTTTACTCATGAGCTCTTTATTGGATGCGTTAACGTGAGAGTGAGTCTGTTTCAGTCTGGATTCATTATGACGCTTCTTCACCTCCAGTTCAGCTTTACCCAAATCCAGAATCAGAATCAGAATCAGAATAGATTTTATTTGCCATTGTTTGAGAACAGGTTCACAAGATAGGATTTTTTCTTGATGCGGACGTGCAACATAAAACATATAACACAGAATTTACATAAAATTAAGGCTTTAGGGGCATAAGAAATATTAATAAATAAGATACAAAATAAAAAGTAAAATATGGTAAAATGACAACAATAGACAACAGTGGGATTATATTTACAGATGAGTAAAAAGTAAAGTGATGAGTGAAGCAGCGGGTCTAAGAGTGGACTCACCAACAGCAGCAGAGCAGAAACATCCATGAGTCTGTGACTGAGCTACAGAGACTTGTTATTGTTCATGAGTCTGATGACTCGATGATGGCCGTGTAGAACTGCACCAGCATCTTGGTTGGCAGCTTGAGTTTCCTCAGCTGCTGCAGGAAGAACATCCTCTGCTGGGCCTTCTTGATGAGGGAGTCAGGTCGGCTCCCATTTGAGGTCCTGGGTGATGGTGGTGCCCAGGAAACGGAAGGAGTCCACGATGGAAATGGGGGTGGAAGAGTCTGTCAGGGCGAGGGGGGACGGTGGGGCTGTGTCTTTCCTAAAGTCCACGATCATCTCCACTGTCTTCTGGGCGTTCAGCTCCAGGTTGTTGTGGCTGCACCAGGACGCCAGCCGTTCCACCTCTCTCCTGTAGGCGGACTCATCACCGTCCGAGATGAGCCCGATGAGGGTGGTGTCGTCCGCAATTTGATCAGTTTAACGGACTGGTGACTGGAGGTGCAGCAGTTTGTGTACAGGGAGAAGAGCCCGGGGGAAAGTACACAGCCCTGAGGAGTTCCAGTGTTTGTAGTCCGAGTGTCCGAGACGATCTTCCCCAGCCGCACGTGCTGTCTCCGGTCCGTCAGGAAGTCGGTGATCCACCTGCAGAGGGAGTCGGGCACGCTGAGCTGGTAGAGCTTGTCTCGTAGCAGTCCAGGGAGGATGGTGTTGAAGGCAGAGCTGAAGTCCACAAACAGGACCCTGGCGTAGGTTCCTGGTGAGTCCAGATGCTCCAGGGTGAAGTGGAGCTGAAGTCCACAAACAGGATCCTGGCGTAGGTTCCTGGTGAGTCCAGATGCTCCAGGGTGAAGTGGAGCTGAAGTCCACAAACAGGACCCTGGCGTAGGTTCCTGGTGAGTCCAGATGCTCCCGTATACCAAGCACTAAAACATCAAAAGCTCACAAACCAAATGCTGGCATGCGACCAAATAACCTAACACAGATACCCAAGAGTAAACTTAACATTAAACGAAACAATAAACAAAGTGCTAAGCACATAACGTGTGGGTTGTTGAATATTAGATCAATCTCATCAAAGTCCATTTTAGTAAATGATTTAATTTGCGATAACAACATTGACTTTCTCGCCCTAACTGAAACATGGCTTCAGCAGGATGACTATGTTAGGCTTAATGAATCTCCTCCTAGTTACGTTAATGTTCAGGCTGCCAGAACCACAGGCCGAGGTGGGGGGGTTGCAGTGATATCACACTCTAATCTTGCTCTAAATCCCAAAAATAACCTAAAGTTTAATTCATTTGAAAGTCTAACATTATCTCTTACCTGTCCCAAATGGAAAAATCAAAAAGCTTTACTACTTGCTATTATTTATCGGCCTCCTGGCCCCTATTCAGACTTCTTAGCAGAGTTCTCTGAGTTTTTAGCCAGTATAGTGTTGAATTGGAATAAAATTATAATAGTAGGTGATTTTAACATTCATGTCGATAATAATAGTGATTGTCTGAGTAAGGCATTTAGTGCCCTACTGGATGGGGTTGGCTTTACACAAAATGTGAATAAACCTACTCACTGCCATAAACACACTCTTGATCTGGTTTTAACATATGGGATTGAAATTAGCGACCTAAACGTTCTCCCTCAGAATCCCGTGCTTTCTGACCATTTTCTAATTACATTGAAGTTCCTAATCGAAGATTATACTAATCCACAGGATAAAATTCAATTAAAACGGCCACTATCTGAAAAAGCTGTGTTAAAGTTTAAAGAAATGATCCAGCCAGTCTTTAATACCATGTCTACAGAGAATAGCTCGCTTACTGATTTAAATAAAAGTGATGAGTTTGTCGACAGCGTTATGCTCACACTAAAAACAGCCCTTGATGTTGCGGCTCCACTGAAACAGGAAGTTGTTCGGCCTCGGTGCGTCGCTCCCTGGTTCAACGCGGAAACACGAACGCTTAAACGAAAGACTCGCAAATTAGAACGGTTATGGCGCAATTCTAGCACTGAGCAATCTCTTAGATCTTGGAAAAATTGCCTACTCGCCTATAAGCAAGCCATGAGGAAAGCAAAAACAGATTACTACTCTTCATTAATTGAAGTAAATAAAAATAACCCTAGGTTTCTTTTTAATACGGTGGCCCGGCTAACAAACAGTCACAGCGCAGTAGAGCCTTCCATTCCTGATACCCTTAGCTGCGATGACTTCCTTAAATTCTTTAATGACAAAATCACAACCATTAGAGATAAAATAAATGATAAGCTTCCCTTGTCTTCTGATCTAAATCCAGCTGTAGAATCATTGCCTCCTTTCAAAGCCTTAGACAAGTTCATAACTGTAGATGAGGCTGAGGTATTATCAATCATTATGTCTTCAAAACCATCAACTTGTCTTCTAGATCCAATTCCAATTAAACTCCTCAAAGAAATTACCCCAGAAATCTCAGATACCATATTGAAAATAATTAACTCATCTTTAGAAAATGGGTATGTACCAAAGTCCTTTAAATATGCTGTTATCAAACCACTTTTGAAAAAACCCAATCTCGATCCTGATATTCTAGCAAACTATAGGCCCATATCTAATCTGCCTTTCATTTCAAAAGTCCTTGAAAAAGTAGTGGCTAAGCAGCTTTGCCGCCACCTACAGGACAATAGTTTATTTGAAAAATTTCAGTCAGGGTACAGAACTTATCATAGCACAGAGACCGCCTTAGTCAAAGTTACCAACGACCTGTTATTAGCAGCTGACGCCGGACTAGCTTCAGTCCTGGTTCTGTTAGACCTCAGTGCAGCCTTTGACACAATCGACCACAATATTCTCCTGCAGAGGTTAGAACCTGACGTAGGCCTCAGGGGAACCGCCCTCTCTTGGTTTAAATCTTACTTATCTGATAGGCACCAATTTGTTAATGTAAACCTAAAGTCTTCACCGTGTTCTAAAGTGTGCTATGGGGTGCCACAGGGTTCAGTGCTCGGGCCAATTTTATTTATATTGTACATGCTCCCATTAGGTAACATAATCCGAAATCATAATATAAATTTTCACTGTTACGCGGACGACACACAGCTGTACTTATCAATAAAACCAGGTCAGACAGATAAATTAGATGTGCTTAGTTCCTGCGTAAAAGCCATCAAGACCTGGATGACTGTAAATTACCTTCTCCTTAACCCTGATAAAACCGAGGTTATTATTTTAGGTCCTCAAAAACTGAGAGAGTCTTTATCTCAGCAGATCATCTCCCTGGATAATGTTAGCGTATCAACGAGCTCTAAAGTAAAAAACCTTGGAGTTCTGTTTGACCAGGACCTCTCTTTTAAAACGCATATAAACCAGGCTTGTAAAATTGCGTTCTTTCACCTGCGCAACATCGCTAAAATACGAAACATTCTACCTAAGAGTGATGCAGAAAAACTTATTCATGCATTTGTTTCCTCAAGGCTGGACTACTGCAACTGCCTGCTAGCAGCGTGTCCTAAAAGTTCCCTAAAAAGTTTTCAACTAGTTCAAAATGCAGCTGCAAGATTGTTAACGCGTACAAAGAGAAGAGAACACATGACACCTGTGCTAAAGTCTCTCCATTGGCTTCCTGTTGAGTTTAGAATCAAATTTAAAATCCTGCTCCTCACATTTAAAGCCATAAAGGGTTTGGCTCCGCTTTATCTCCAAGACGTTATCGTTCCATATCGGCCAACCAGAGCACTCCGCTCTCAAAACTCAGGGCTACTAGTGATTCCTCGGGTCTCCAAAATCACTGTAGGAGGAAGAGCCTTTAGCTCCAACATCACTGTAGGAGGAAGAGCCTTCAGCTCCAAGCTCCGGTTTTATGGAATAAACTCCCAGCTCACATTAAAGAAGCAGACACAGTCCCTACATTTAAGACTAGGCTCAAAACGTACCTCTTCGAATTAGCTTATGATCAGGTCAGTTAGGTAAAGCTCTAACCCACAGCCTGAAGTAAAGCTGCTTTAGGAGAAACTCTGCTGTGGGAAGTACGGTACACTGAGCGCTATCCTCTTCTTCTTCTTACTGCAACCTTTGTCTTACTATGATACAATATTTATTTCATCTGTAGTCTGTTCATTACTATTCACATGGTGTCTCCTGTCCCACTCCCCCTTGGGAGTGCCTGTCTAGATCGAACGGAGGGACCCGGCTGAACGGAGGGACCCGGCTGAACGGAGGGACCCGGCTGAACGGAGGAACCCGGCTGAACGGAGGAACCCTGCCTACTGACAACAAGGACTGGACGGTCTGTGATCTTGGCCCGTCTGCTGAGGGACTCCTTCGGCCCTGGGTCTCTATAGCCTGTCCGTCCATGGGAGTGGATCTCTCCTTCTGTGGTTCTCCTCAAGGTTTCTCGTTTCTCCCACTGGGTTTTTGAGTTTTTCCTTGCCGGGCTGGAGAGTCTAAGGACAGGGGACACCCGAGCTGCTCGTCGCCACCCACTGCTCGTCGCCACCCACTGCTGACGCTTATTTGGACATTATGTTTGCCTGGATATTTGATTCACCGGAACTTTACATTGTCTTATTTACTGTTCTGTTTTATTGCCTTAATGTTTGTTAC
Organism: Proterorhinus semilunaris; assembly: GCA_021464625.1. Classification (NCBI taxonomy): domain Eukaryota; kingdom Metazoa; phylum Chordata; class Actinopteri; order Gobiiformes; family Gobiidae; genus Proterorhinus; species Proterorhinus semilunaris. The sequence continues at coordinate 258,366 of CM038362.1, read as the reverse complement.
AGCCCTATGAGGCCACTCCTGTTGTGATATTGGGCTATACAAAACCATTGATTGATTGATTGGTTAATAACATGAACAATCACTAAATAACATGAATAATCACGTTAATAACATGAACAATCACTAAATAACATGAATAATCACATTAATAACATGAATAATCACGTTAATAACATGAATAATCACGTTAATAACATGAATAATCACGTTAATAACATGAATAATCACGTTAATAACATGAACAATCACTAAATAACATGAATAATCACGTTAATAACATGAATCACGTTAATAACATGAACAATCAATAAATAACATAATCATGTTAACATAAATAATCACATTAATAACATGAATAATCACGTTAATAACATGAATAATCACGTTAATAACATGAATAATCACGTTAATAACATGAACAATCACTAAATAACATGAATAATCACATTAATAACATGAATAATCACGTTAATAACATGAATAATCACGTTAATAACATGAATAATCACGTTAATAACATGAATAATCACGTTATTAACATGAATAATCACGTTATTAACATGAATAATCACGTTAATAACATGAACAATCACTAAATAACATGAACAATCACGTTAATAACATGAACAATCACTAAATAACATGAATAATCACGTTAACATGAATAATCACTAAATAACATGAACAATCACTAAATAACATGAATAATCACGTTAACATGAATAATCACTAAATAACATGAATAATCACTAAATAACATGAATAATCACGTTAATAACATGAATAATCACGTTAATAACATGAACAATCACTAAATAACATGAACAATCACTAAATAACATGAATAATCACGTTAATAACATGAATAATCACGTTAACATGAATAATCACTAAATAACATGAACAATCACTAAAGAACATGAATAATCACGTTAACATGAATAATCACTAAATAACATGAATAATCACGTTAATAACATGAATAATCACGTTAATAACATGAATCACGTTAATAACATGAACAATCAATAAATAACATAATCATGTTAACATAAATAATCACATTAATAACATGAATAATCACGTTATTAACATGAATAATCACGTTAATCACATGAACAATCGGACCGATTTCAGGGACGGACAAAGCTAGACCAACGCGGAAAAAAAAAAGTTTTTAAGAATATCAAAATATTCGTTAAGAATATTAAGAACATTCAGGCCTGCTGAGAGGGAGCAAAATGCCTAAACCGCCGAAAATAGAGGCGAAGCAACAGGCAGATTCGGCGGTGGAAGAGGAATACGTAAGCCTCAGTCGAGTCACGGAGCTCATGGAGCAGCAGAGGGTCATGTTCAGGGAATTAATTCAACAACAACAGGAGAACTTCAAAGGATTTATTAAACTCATAATGGAATCAACAAACACCCGCATGGATTTACAGACTAAGGACATTCAAGAACTAAAAACAAGCCTGCAGTTCACGCAAGGTGAGGTGGACACTTTAAAAGAACATAATCTGAAACTCACGGAGCGCACAAACACTTTACAAACGGACTTTTACAAAGTATGTGACAATTTACACATCATCACGGACAAACTGGAGTATCTGGAGGGGCAGAGCCGCAGAAACAACCTGGTATTTGAGGGAGTGTTGGAGTCGCCTGGGGAGACCTGGGCCGACGCCGAGGTAAAAGTTAAGGAGATACTGAAGGAGAAGCTACAGCTAAATCACGCGGTGGAGGTGGAGAGGGCTCACCGCGTAGGGAAACACGACGGCGGGAGAGACTGGCCGAGACCCATCATCGCCAGACTACTGAGGTGGAAGGACCGTGAGGAAATCTTGCAGCGCGCCAAACGACTTAAAGGAACAAAAATCTTCATAAACGAGGACTACACCGAATCAATAAAAAGAAAACGCAAAGAACTGATGCCGGAGCTGAGAGCTGCACGAGAAAGGGGGGAGATCGCCTTCTTGAGATATGACAAACTCATTATACGTCCACGCAGCAGTACACCACATCCAGTATAAACACCGGGAAAAGCGTATGGATTTTGGTATGTAAAAGCACATAATTTCACATGTCCAGTAATACATATAGTTCTATAGGAAGCACCGACTTGGACTTTTCAATAAGGAGAATTGCTGAAGCAAACTCCCAGGATTTTACATTCTCTCAATACGACCTACAGAACACTGAGATCGACATCGACCCGGAAAATAACTTCTTTTCTAGAGCTACCAATGACTGTCAATACTACACAGAGGATCTGTACAATAGTAAACTTAAGAACATTAAGGCATTCACTGTAATCCACTTCAATAGTCGAAGCCTCTATGCAAACTTTGACCACATCAAAAGCTTCTTAAAACAGTTTTCCACACCATTCAGTGTCATTCTAATCACAGAAACATGGATTAATAATGACAGAGAATTTGAGTTTTCTATTGATGGTTATGAATTTATAAGTATGAACAGAAAGAACAAGCATGGAGGGGGCGTAGCTATGTTTATAGACTCCAACTATAGTTACAAAGTAATGGAAAATAAGACAATGGTGGTGGATGATACACTTGAATGCCTTACTGTTGAAATTACAAGGCAAAAAAAGAAAAATATTATTGTGAGTTGTATTTATAGAACACCTGGCTCTGATATAGATGTTTTTTCTAACTGGATGGAGGAGCACTTTTCAGGATTAAATCATAAAGTCATGTTTGTGGGGGGAGACCTCAACATCGATCTGTTAAACCCATATAAACATAAAAAGACGGACGAATTTATAAATACTTTATTCAGTATAGGTCTGTTTCCTCTAATCACTAAACCAAGTAGAATAACAACTCATAGTGCAACCTTGATTGATAACATTTTCTCAAATGAAATTGAAAGTGACACAGTCAGCGGGTTAATTATAAATGATATTAGTGATCACCTTCCAGTTTTCGTTATGTATAAAAATGGATATGTAAAAGATGAAGAGGAAAACAAGTATTGGTTTAGAAGGGTAAAAACAGAGAAAACTATTGATGCATTTAAAAAGGAGCTTTTAGCTCAAGACTGGAGTATTGTGTACAGAGAGAATGACACGAATATGGCTTATGATGAGTTTACGCAAGTATTTCAAAAGGTATACGACAAAAACTGCCCAATGAAGAAATACAGTAAAAACAGAAAGTGTAAAGAAACACCATGGATGTCTAAAGGTTTACTAAATGCTTGCAAGAAAAAAAAAAATCTTTACAAAAACTTTATAAGTAACCGAACAAAAGAAGCTGAGGATAAATATAAGAAATATAAAAATAAACTGACAGGTATCATTAGAAAATGTAAACAGGATTATTATAATAAGTTGTTGGATACTAATAAGAATAATATTAAAGGTTTATGGAACATCTTAAATAGTATAATTAGAAATAAACCAAGAACGATTAATTATCCAAAATATTTCAAAGATGAGGATAACACTTTAAATAATATGAATGAAGTAGTCGAAACATTTAATAAATTCTTTGTAGATGTTGGACCGAACCTTGCTGCAAAAATTGTAAACGTTGAGAACTATAATTGTGATCTGATAGAAGCAAATCCTATGTCCCTGTTCCTCAAACCTGTGGAGGAAAAGGAGATACTGGACATTGTTAAAGGGTGTAAAAATAAAACTTCGACCGATTACCATGACATGGACATGAAAACTTTAAAAACTGTTATTGAAAGTATCTCTAAGCCGTTAACTTACATCTGTAACTTATCGTTGCAAACTGGACAATTTCCTGATAGTATGAAAGTAGCAAAAGTGATTCCTCTGTTCAAAGCAGGAGATAAACATCTCTTTACAAACTATAGGCCTGTTTCCCTTTTACCGCAATTCTCTAAAATCTTAGAAAAGGTTTTTAACTCTAGACTCGACAGCTTTATTGAAAAGTGTAATTTACTCTCGGACAATCAGTTTGGGTTTAGGAACAATCACTCAACCTCACACGCGCTCTTTGATATAACTGAAGAAATAACTAATGCTGTAGATAACAAGAAATGTGCAATAGGGTTATTTATTGACCTGAGTAAAGCGTTTGATACAATAAACTATGATATATTAATTAATAAACTAGAACTTTATGGAATTAGGGGGGTAGCTCTACAGTGGGTTACCAGTTACTTAAAAAATAGAAAACAATGTGTGAAAATCGGTGATTATCAGTCGAGTTGTCGACAAATTGTCTGTGGTTTACCTCAAGGTTCTATTCTGGGCCCAAAATTGTTTAATATGTATATTAACGACATTTGTAAAACTTCTGAAATACTTAAATTTATCTTGTTTGCTGACGATACAAATATTTTTGCATCAGGAGACGACTTACAGCAGCTGTGTCGGATTGTTAACTTGGAACTCAAAAGTGTCAACAAGTGGTTCAAACAAAATAAATTATCTTTAAATCTGAGTAAAAGCAAAATGATGATATTTGGCAACTGTAACTCCAATGCTCAGGAAGCAATTCAGATAGAAGGTGTTGTTATCGAGCGAGTGCATGAAATCAAATTCCTTGGTGTGATTATTGATGACAGAATTACTTGGAAATCTCATATTAAATATATATCTACGAAAATTTCTAGAAGCATTTCAGTAATTGCAAAAGCAAAGCACATTTTAAACATCAAAGCTCTACACACCTTATACTGTTCTCTGATTTTGCCCTACTTATATTATTGTACTGTGGTTTGGGGTAGTACTTACAAAAACACAGTTAAACCAATAATATTGTTGCAAAAAAGAGCTATCCGAGTAATTCATAAAGTTGGGTTTTTGGACCACACAAACTCATTATTTTTAAAATCAAAGATCATGAAGTTTTGTGACATTGTTGAGTTCCAAACTGTTCAAATGTTATTCAAAGCAAGGTATAAATTGTTACCAAACCAATTACAAAGAAGGTTCCAAGAACGTACTGGTTGTTATGAATTACGTGATGAATTAAACTTTAGGATTCAGAAACATAGCACAACTTTGAAAAGTTTTAGTCCAACAGTTAATGGTGTTCAATTGTGGAATAAACTGGAGATGGATTTGAAACGATGTCCAAACATCAACCTGTTCAAATTTAAATACAAACAAAAGACTTTTGAAATATACAGACAAGAAGAAATGTGTTGCCACTAGGGGGAGCAGTAGGATGGATTATGTGTATTGTTCCTCTATAATCTGGAAGAGTGTTGCTGCTTGGAACGGTTGTCATTCTATTGCTCAAATTCACAAAAGGAGAATTAGGGCTGGCAGGTTATGGATCTGTTGAGAGGAATCCTCCCAACGGGCTCTAAACCTTGTCTTTTAATGCACCACTCAGCATAGGAACATATTCTACAAAATCAGCTGTTAGGGCAGCCATGTGGGGGTTTGTTGATTGGGAGTTACTGCCCTCTTCATCTGGCCCGCTCTACACTTTGGCTTTTTAATGCACCACACTATGCAGGGCTTGCAGCATACTTCACATATAACTCAATTAAATAAATATATAATAATAATGATTATGGAAATTACACCCAAATTAAAATTATACTGAGAATGGTAATGACAACTGGAAAGTATCAAGATCTCAGATTATAATATCTATTAATGTACCTTCATAACATAAAAGTAACTCTCGGTTATCAAGGGTAAAAATCTGGAAGAAATATATTAAGGATCACATTTTTTTTTTTTTTTGACTGCTTTGTTCTAGACATCGTACATGAAACGGGATTGTTGTTGTAGCTGTGCGTTGCTTCAATTAATTGTATAAACAGTTCATATATTATTATTTTTTTTGGTAAGTTTGTAAGTTGGTCTGTATGAATGTAGCTGCTTGAAATGTTCTTTTTTTATTTATTTTATTGCACTTGGGGGTGGGCAATCATAAGCTTTTGCTTCAGCCCACTCCTTTTGAGCACTATGTGTACTGCTCAAATAAACAAATAAACTAAATAACATGAATAATCACGTTAATAACATGAACAATCACTAAATAACATGAATAATCACATTAATAACATGAATAATCACGTTAATAACATGAATAATCACGTTAATAACATGAATAATCACGTTAATAACATGAACAATCACGTTAATAACATAAATAATCACATTAATAACATGAATAATCACGTTAATAACATGAATAATCACGTTAATAACATGAATAATCACGTTAATAACATGAATAATCACGTTAATAACATGAACAATCACGTTAATAACATGAATAATCACATTAATAACATGAATAATCACGTTAATAACATGAATAATCACGTTAATAACATGAATAATCACGTTAATAACATGAATAATCACGTTAATAACATGTGTTCTGACTTATCTGACTGGGTGTAGTTAGAATTGACGCGCGTACTCCAAACGTTCATTAGATAAACTTTATTGACAACAAATAACTATATCAATGGACATGGCAAACACGGTCAAAAACGGTGTGCTCACCCAGTCACTCCCACACCTACACTGGAGAACCCACCCATATAGTCTCCACCACACCGCACCCACAACACGCCCACTCATGACGTACGATTCATTCATAAATTCATGCCCACCACCGCGCACACACACAATGGCTGGAACAACATGAATAATCACGTTAATAACATAATCATGTTAACATAAATAATCACATTAATAACATGAACAATCACTAAATAACATGAATAATCACGTTAATAACATGAATAATCACGTTAACATGAATAATCACTAAATAACATGAATAATCACATTAATAACATGAATAATCACGTTATTAACATGAATAATCACGTTAATAACGTGAATAATCACGTTAATAACATGAATAATCACGTTAATAACATGAATAATCACGTTATTAACATGAATAATCACGTTATTAACATGAATAATCACGTTAATAACATGAATAATCACTAAATAACATGAATAATCACATTAATAACATGAATAATCACGTTATTAACATGAATAATCACGTTATTAACATGAATAATCACGTTATTAACATGAATAATCACTAAATAACATGAATAATCACATTAATAACATGAATAATCACGTTATTAACATGAATAATCACGTTAATAACATGAATAATCACGTTAATAACATGAATAATCACGTTAATAACATGTGTTCTGACTTATCTGACTGGGTGTAGTTAGAATTGACGCGCGTACTCCAAACGTTCATTAGATAAACTTTATTGACAACAAATAACTATATCAATGGACATGGCAAACACGGTCAAAAACGGTGTGCTCACCCAGTCACTCCCACACCTACACTGGAGAACCCACCCATATAGTCTCCACCACACCGCACCCACAACACGCCCACTCATGACGTACGATTCATTCATAAATTCATGCCCACCACCGCGCACACACACAATGGCTGGAACAACATGAATAATCACGTTAATAACATAATCATGTTAACATAAATAATCACATTAATAACATGAACAATCACTAAATAACATGAATAATCACGTTAATAACATGAATAATCACGTTAACATGAATAATCACTAAATAACATGAATAATCACATTAATAACATGAATAATCACGTTATTAACATGAATAATCACGTTAATAACGTGAATAATCACGTTAATAACATGAATAATCACGTTAATAACATGAATAATCACGTTATTAACATGAATAATCACGTTATTAACATGAATAATCACGTTAATAACATGAATAATCACTAAATAACATGAATAATCACATTAATAACATGAATAATCACGTTATTAACATGAATAATCACGTTATTAACATGAATAATCACGTTATTAACATGAATAATCACTAAATAACATGAATAATCACATTAATAACATGAATAATCACGTTAATAACATGAATAATCACGTTAATAACATGAATAATCACGTTAATAACATGAATAATCACGTTATTAACATGAATAATCACGTTATTAACATGAATAATCACGTTAATAACATGAACAATCACTAAATAACATGAACAATCACGTTAATAACATGAACAATCACTAAATAACATGAATAATCACGTTAACATGAATAATCACTAAATAACATGAACAATCACTAAATAACATGAATAATCACGTTAACATGAATAATCACTAAATAACATGAATAATCACTAAATAACATGAATAATCACGTTAATAACATGAATAATCACGTTAATAACATGAACAATCACTAAATAACATGAACAATCACTAAATAACATGAATAATCACGTTAATAACATGAATAATCACGTTAACATGAATAATCACTAAATAACATGAACAATCACTAAATAACATGAATAATCACGTTAACATGAATAATCACTAAATAACATGAATAATCACGTTAATAACATGAATAATCACGTTAATAACATGAATCACGTTAATAACATGAACAATCAATAAATAACATAATCATGTTAACATAAATAATCACATTAATAACATGAATAATCACGTTATTAACATGAATAATCACGTTAATAACATGAACAATCACTAAATAACATGAATAATCACGTTAATAACATGAACAATCACTAAATAACATGAATAATCACATTAATAACATGAATAATCACGTTAATAACATGAATAATCACGTTAATAACATGAATAATCACGTTAATAACATGAACAATCACGTTAATAACATAAATAATCACATTAATAACATGAATAATCACGTTAATAACATGAATAATCACGTTAATAACATGAATAATCACGTTAATAACATGAATAATCACGTTAATAACATGAACAATCACGTTAATAACATGAATAATCACATTAATAACATGAATAATCACGTTAATAACATGAATAATCACGTTAATAACATGAATAATCACGTTAATAACATGAATAATCACGTTAATAACATGTGTTCTGACTTATCTGACTGGGTGTAGTTAGAATTGACGCGCGTACTCCAAACGTTCATTAGATAAACTTTATTGACAACAAATAACTATATCAATGGACATGGCAAACACGGTCAAAAACGGTGTGCTCACCCAGTCACTCCCACACCTACACTGGAGAACCCACCCATATAGTCTCCACCACACCGCACCCACAACACGCCCACTCATGACGTACGATTCATTCATAAATTCATGCCCACCACCGCGCACACACACAATGGCTGGAACAACATGAATAATCACGTTAATAACATAATCATGTTAACATAAATAATCACATTAATAACATGAACAATCACTAAATAACATGAATAATCACGTTAATAACATGAATAATCACGTTAACATGAATAATCACTAAATAACATGAATAATCACATTAATAACATGAATAATCACGTTATTAACATGAATAATCACGTTAATAACGTGAATAATCACGTTAATAACATGAATAATCACGTTAATAACATGAATAATCACGTTATTAACATGAATAATCACGTTATTAACATGAATAATCACGTTAATAACATGAATAATCACTAAATAACATGAATAATCACATTAATAACATGAATAATCACGTTATTAACATGAATAATCACGTTATTAACATGAATAATCACGTTATTAACATGAATAATCACTAAATAACATGAATAATCACATTAATAACATGAATAATCACGTTATTAACATGAATAATCACGTTAATAACATGAATAATCACGTTAATAACATGAATAATCACGTTAATAACATGTGTTCTGACTTATCTGACTGGGTGTAGTTAGAATTGACGCGCGTACTCCAAACGTTCATTAGATAAACTTTATTGACAACAAATAACTATATCAATGGACATGGCAAACACGGTCAAAAACGGTGTGCTCACCCAGTCACTCCCACACCTACACTGGAGAACCCACCCATATAGTCTCCACCACACCGCACCCACAACACGCCCACTCATGACGTACGATTCATTCATAAATTCATGCCCACCACCGCGCACACACACAATGGCTGGAACAACATGAATAATCACGTTAATAACATAATCATGTTAACATAAATAATCACATTAATAACATGAACAATCACTAAATAACATGAATAATCACGTTAATAACATGAATAATCACGTTAACATGAATAATCACTAAATAACATGAATAATCACATTAATAACATGAATAATCACGTTATTAACATGAATAATCACGTTAATAACGTGAATAATCACGTTAATAACATGAATAATCACGTTAATAACATGAATAATCACGTTATTAACATGAATAATCACGTTATTAACATGAATAATCACGTTAATAACATGAATAATCACTAAATAACATGAATAATCACATTAATAACATGAATAATCACGTTATTAACATGAATAATCACGTTATTAACATGAATAATCACGTTATTAACATGAATAATCACTAAATAACATGAATAATCACATTAATAACATGAATAATCACGTTATTAACATGAATAATCACGTTAATAACATGAATAATCACGTTAATAACATGAATAATCACGTTAATAACATGTGTTCTGACTTATCTGACTGGGTGTAGTTAGAATTGACGCGCGTACTCCAAACGTTCATTAGATAAACTTTATTGACAACAAATAACTATATCAATGGACATGGCAAACACGGTCAAAAACGGTGTGCTCACCCAGTCACTCCCACACCTACACTGGAGAACCCACCCATATAGTCTCCACCACACCGCACCCACAACACGCCCACTCATGACGTACGATTCATTCATAAATTCATGCCCACCACCGCGCACACACACAATGGCTGGAACACTCCGGCTCCTAATTGTTATTTGACGACAAAAACAATTCACAATTCAATACCATAAACCAAGCCATTGAGACAATTAAATCCTAAAATTTACATTAAAATCCACAATGCATACAACACCTTTAACAATATCCATCATCGGAAAGTTCAGTAAAAAGTTCATCTTCAACAGTTCATCATTGGCCACTCATAGTCAAGTCAATGTTAAAAGTTCAGGCCAACCAGAGTCAGGTCCATAGTTTATGGTTTTACTGTGCTGCTTGCAGAAGGCACAATTTTGTAATAGGCCTTACTAAGATACTAGTCTTTGTCTTCACACGTGCAGAACGAACTAATCCTTTTTTATCGACAAAGGTTTCTTCGATCCTGCCCAACAACCAGGAGCTGCGGGGGGCCAAGGGATCCGCTATCAGCACAATGTCTCCTGGAAAGAGATTTTGTTTCTCCTTATTCCACTTGTTACGCTCCTGTAGCAACGGAAGATATTCCTGTATCCATCTCTTCCAAAACAGGTTGCAAATATACTGAGCCTGTTTCCATCTTCTTTTTGAGTAACAATCTCTGGCATCAACCAGGCCAGCAGGTAACACTGGTTTGCCCTTCATGGTCAGCAGATGGTTAGGGGTAAGAGCCTCCAAATCACACGGATCATCAGACAGCTTTGTTATTGGGCGGTCATTTAAAATTGTCTCCACTTCACACAACACTTCAGATGCTTCTCGGATAGCGGCTATTCGATTGGCCACAAACACATGGAACCTCTTATCCTCGTTTCTGATGTACATGAGGACTGAAGTGCTGTCTGTCCAAAACACAGACTTTTCCAGCTCAAGTTGTAGTTCATTCTGAAGCATTTTATCAACACGGACAGCGAGGACTGCAGCTATCAGCTCCATACGAGGGATGGTAATTTGTTTCAATGACGCCACTCGAGCCTTGCCAAGCATAAAGGCAACATGCACACCATCTGCTCCTTGCTGTCTGAGATAGCTCACAGTGCCATAACCATCCTGGCTTGCATCTGCAAAATGATGTAACTGCACCTTCACAGATTGCCCCAAATCATTTGGTTTGACACATCTGGTGACCTTGAAGTCTGCCGCCCTTTCCAGGTCAGAAAGCCACTGTTCCCACTGTAACTGCATGACTCGAGGGACAGGGTCATCCCAGCTGTACTTCATATGACACAGCTCTCGCAGAAGGAACTTTGCTTTAAGTGTGAAAGGAGCCAGAAACCCCAAGGGGTCGTAAACAGAACTCACGACCGATAACATGCCTCTTCTGGTATGTGGTTGTTCTTTAACTGCTTGCTTAAAGCTAAACGTGTCTGTCTCAACACACCAGAACAGACCCAGGGCTCTTTCGAGTGGCAGCTTATCCCTGTCCAGATCCAGCTCAAGCACATTTTTTGAACGATGCTCCTGTGAGATGTTACACAAAACTTCACGGCTATTGCTCATCCATTTGCTCAGTGTAAATCCTCCTCTTCGACACAATTCAACCAGTTTGTTGACCATGGTGATTGTGTCACTTTCTGATGTCAAACTCTTGAGCAAGTCGTCAACATAGAAGTTGTTGCTGACAGCACTTGTCACTTCTGGAGCAAAGTCGTGATTGTTATCTTCAGCTGTTTTACGGAGTGCGTAACATGCACAACTGGGGGAGGATGTTGCACCAAAAAGGTGAACCTTCATACGATACTCCACAAGATTTTCTTCTGTATCTCCCCCAGGCCACCACAGGAAACGCAACAGATCTATATGTTCTTCATCCACTCTGGCTTGATGGTACATGGCCTCTATATCAGCCATCACAGCCACCGGCTCCAGTCTGAACCTTGTGAGCACTCCCAGTAACGAGCTCGTCAAATGAGGACCTTGTAAAAGCTGCTTATTCAGAGACACACCCTTCAACTCTGCACCACAATCGAATACCACACGTAGCTTCCCTTTCTGAGGGTGCCTCACTCCGTGATGTGGAATATACCACACACCACCATCTGATCTATTGAGTTCGTTTGATGGAACTTTCTCAGCAAATCCACGCTTAATCACATTCTCCATGAACTCCGTATACTCATCATGAAGTGCCTTATCCTTCAGAAACCTTCTCTTTAGGCCACTCATTCTCTGCTGGGCAACACTGATGTTATTTGGGAATGAAACCATGTCGGTCTTGAAGGGAAGTTTCATCTTGTAGTGCCCATCTTGCAGCTTGACTGGACGGGTTACAATGCTCATAAACCTTTTTTCTTGCAGTGACATATCTTCTTGTTCACTTGAACACTCATTGAAATCATGGTTGTACTGATTTATTAATAACTCCTCCAGCTTATCAACTGCAGTCCTATTCACATTGACCACACGGCAGCTGTTCTGCTCACTGCTGCTTCCTCTCAGTGGCCCATTGATCACCCATCCCAGTAAGGTTTTAATAGCATACGGTCCCTCTCCAACACTATTAACAACCTCCCAAGGCTCCATTAATTTTGAGGAGTTTGTTCCAATCAGTAGGTCAACTTCAGCTTGGATTTGTGGAATACACACATGTTTTAGATATGCCACATTCTCCAATTCTGCTTGTGACATCATATTTCTTGTGGACACAGGTATTTTCGTCTGCGTATACACATCAGGCAGAGAATAGAATGTTCCTTCACTGTAGCCAGCAATCTCCAGATCTCTGAGGACATATGTTGAGACCTTCTGCTCAGAAGCCATTGTACGGAGGTGAATATTGGCCTTAGTGCCAGTTAACTTTAACCTTTTCATGAGATTTTCAGAACAGAAAGTGGACGTACTTCCTGGGTCTAAGAATGCATATGTGCTTATGATTGTGTCACCCTTTGAGGACTTTACTTGGACTGGTAGTATGGACAAAATGCCATCACTGCTGCCGGCTCCTGTATGGCCACAAGTTGAAACAAGTGTATCAACAGAGTTGGTCTCAGGTGTGGTTTTGTCTATGTCTTGTGAAATTTTATCAAAATGGAGAACAGTTGGATGCTTGTTGCCACATTTTTTGCAACTCATGCGCCACTCACAATATCTGCTTATGTGCCCCGGGCCTAAGCAGCCAAAGCACACACCCTTCTCCATCAGAAAGCTTATTTTTTGCCTGTGCGTCTTCTTCTCCAGCAGAGGGCACTCTTCCACCTTATGATCATTAGAACAGTACAAACACTTTGATTCAAACTTGGGCCTTATAGTTTCGTCATCTGTGACTACATTGGTAGCAAAACTGTTTCTTGTTTTTAGAGGAGACTTGCTTCTTACATTTTTATTTTGTTTTGCATAGTTGCCGTCCTGCAAATCTCCAAAAATCGGATCAGACACAATCCTGACTTGCTTCTCAACAAACAGAACAATGTCCATAAAGCTGGCTCTACGGTTATTATACTCCAAGAGTTCACTGGCCTTAGTTCGCCACCGTTCTCTTAATTTATAAGGAAGTTTTTGAACCACAGCTTTCATATTGGCTGGCATATCCAGCTCCTTTATATATTCCAAATCTTCCATAGCCGTGCAACACTCTCTGAGGAACAACGAATAGGCCTGTAAACCTGTTACATCCTCGGGCTTCACCATAGGCCAACCAAGCACCTTGTCCACATATGCAGCTGATATTTTTAACTCATTTCCAAAATGCTCGTTTAACAACTCCATTGCTCTTACATATCCTCTGTCAGGGGCCATATGCTGACAACTACGTACTAGTTGCGGTTGCCCTCTTGTGTACTGATGGAGGTAATATAAACAATCGCCTGTATTATTTGTTTTGCTCTCCACACAGTACTGAAAGGCCTTCATGAAGGTTTGAAAGGACAGAGGGTTTCCATCAAAGATTGGAATTTCTCTCATTGGTAGAGAATTTGAATATTGCTGCTGGACAAGAAGTTCTGTGATTTGATTTTGGTTTTGCAACAAGGAGTATAAATTGCCATCTTGGTTTTGAAGCGATGACACATATGGTTTGGAGTCTTGTTTTATGTTCATTTGATGCGGTTTCATTTCTTCCGTATTGGATTGAATTATTGTATTACATCCTTTTTTATTCATGGGTGCTTGTACCTTGACATCATTAGTAGTTGATTTATTTCGCTCATTGACATCCGTTTCCACTGGATTAAATGATTTTGCGTTGGGATTTAAAGGATGTTTTTCTTTCGGTTTTGCACCCATTCTCACATGAGACTCCTTTCCATTAGACACAGCGCTGTGCACATCTTCATTCATTAACACCGCTAATTTGGCAGCTGAAGCTGCGAGCTCAGTGTCTAGTTCAAGCTGCTCCTGTTTTCTTCGTAGATGCGCTGCTTGCTCTTCCAAATCATGTTTTTTCTTTAAGGCCGCAGCGCGCGTCTCGAGCGCAGCCCTCTCTGCCTCAGTTTGGAGGCGTTTTGTTGAAATGGAGGAGCGTCCACTTCTTGAGCTGCGATTACTACCGCTCTTTGATGATTTACGAGATGCACTGGATCCAATACTTGATTGACTGTGATTAGACCGAACATCCGCTTCAACAAGTGTCTCAGCTTCTTCGTTGTCCGCGTTTTCCCCATCAGCGTCAGTATTTGTCAACCACACATTCACGTGCTTTACAAAATCATTGACACCCAGCATTTTTGCTTTATACCATATGATATGTTTCTCAGCCTCCTCTTTGGGAAGCAGCCCCAGCAACGTATCATGAGTGTTTTGTAGTTCGTTGCACACACTTTTATATTTGTCAAAGGTGCATTTCACTTCATTTTCACAATCTCTGTCCGTCATCAGTTCAGCAATAACAGCCCTTAATCTTCCAGTTTTAGTGAACATACATTTTCGGGACTTTTGTAAATTGTCAATTTTGTCCAGCAGAGCTTTAGCGGTAAGTTGCCTTGGTCGCTTTGGATGGAAGTCGTCTGTGCGCACTGCAGCCGCACCGACATTTGCGTCGTCATTTTGTACATTTTCCTGTGGATTACAATCCGTTTTGCAAACCTCCGCATCTGCATTTTCCGATTGCAACACGGCGACTTTTGTCGTAACCTTTTGCGCAGCATCCATCAATACAATCTTTAAAGCACCTCAGTTACTGACGACTTGAGCTTGTTCCTTCGTGTGAGTGTGTGTGGCTGACACTGACCTTCTCATTGGCGTTTCATTCAGTTAATTCACAAACTTGTTTCGTTCACTTGGCAAAGATCTTCCAAACTCTTCTTTCGATCCGCGCTGAGTCACCATTTCTTCCTCAAACAGCTATACCATTAGCTGGAACTCACGCGTTCCAATCCATGGAGCGAGTTTTTGACTTATGTTCTGACTTATCTGACTGGGTGTAGTTAGAATTGACGCGCGTACTCCAAACGTTCATTAGATAAACTTTATTGACAACAAATAACTATATCAATGGACATGGCAAACACGGTCAAAAACTGTGTGCTCACCCAGTCACTCCCACACCTACACTGGAGAACCCACCCATATAGTCTCCACCACACCGCACCCACAACACGCCCACTCATGACGTACGATTCATTCATAAATTCATGCCCACCACCGCGCACACACACAATGGCTGGAACAACATGAATAATCACGTTAATAACATAATCATGTTAACATAAATAATCACATTAATAACATGAACAATCACTAAATAACATGAATAATCACGTTAATAACATGAATAATCACGTTAACATGAATAATCACTAAATAACATGAATAATCACATTAATAACATGAATAATCACGTTATTAACATGAATAATCACGTTAATAACGTGAATAATCACGTTAATAACATGAATAATCACTAAATAACATGAATAATCACGTTAATAACATGAATAATCACGTTATTAACATGAATAATCACGTTAATAACGTGAATAATCACGTTAATAACATGAATAATCACGTTAATAACATGAATAATCACGTTATTAACATGAATAATCACGTTAATAACATGAATAATCACGTTAATAACATGAATAATCACGTTAATAACATGAATAATCACGTTATTAACATGAATAATCACGTTATTAACATGAATAATCACTAAATAACATGAATAATCACATTAATAACATGAATAATCACGTTATTAACATGAATAATCACGTTAATAACGTGAATAATCACGTTAATAACATGAATAATCACTAAATAACATGAATAATCACATTAATAACATGAATAATCACGTTATTAACATGAATAATCACGTTAATAACGTGAATAATCACGTTAATAACATGAATAATCACGTTAATAACATGAATAATCACGTTATTAACATGAATAATCACGTTAATAACATGAATAATCACGTTAATAACATGAATAATCACGTTAATAACATGAATCACGTTAATAACATGAATAATCACGTTAATAACATGAATAATCACGTTAATAACATAATCATGTTAACATAAATAATCACGTTAATAACATGAATAATCACGTTAATAACATGAATAATCACGTTAATGATAACGTTAATAATCACATGAGTAACAGTCAGAGTCAGAGACAGATTTATTTGGACCTGAGGATCAAATACAAATATAACAAATATAGATTTATTACTTAGAGAAAATAAACATCTGGGTGACCAATCACAGCGGTCACATGACGGCGTGTGATTGGTGGGCGTTTCCTGAGACGGTGGGGGGCGGGGTTAGGCGGAGGTCAGGTGTGCTGTGATTGGCTGCGCTCGTGTCTGAACATCAGGATACAGTGGAAGATCTTAAGGGCGGGGCCCAGTTTGATTGACAGGATCCGGACAATGTCGCGCTGCGTCAGGAGCAGGAAGGCCCGCCCATCGATTTCCTGTGGACACAGATCTGCGTTTATTCTTCTACTCTAAATAAATAAAGCCTTTAGTCTGAGCTCAGAGGGAGGAGCTGAGGGAGTCTCTGATGTCCCAGACGGGTATCGGGTATCGGTGACAAACATCCCATAATGAACGCTGCGGCTGGCAACAGTATGCTAATGCTAACGGCAACGAATCAAGGCTAGGACAGAAAAACCTACAGTCACTGTGTTTGTGTTTTAGGGTTCTGTTCAAGAATAACTGATATGTATTCTTAATGTTGTTTATATTAAAGGGACCTGAACCCGAGGACAGTCCCGAGGACAGTCTCGAGGACAGTCCCGAGGACAGTCCCGGGGACAGTCCCGAGGACAGTCTCGAGGACAGTCCCGGGGACAGTCTCGAGGACAGTCCCGAGGACAGTCCCGAGGACAGTCCCGAGGACAGTCGTCTCGAGGACAGTCGTCTCGAGGACAGTCGTCTCGAGGACAGTCGTCTCGAGGACAGTCGTCTCGAGGACAGTCTCGAGGACAGTCGTCTCGAGGACAGTCGTCTCGAGGACAGTCTCGAGGACAGTCCCGGGGACCAGGACATCATGACAAACTGAATTAAATATGTCTCATATAGAATAATAACATTCTATGATACACGGATCTCGGTTTTGACCTGGTCTCTGAAGAGCTGCGCCTGTTCCTCACATCCAGGAAGAGACTCCACGAACTCTGAGACCTGGAACAGAGTGAAGGACTTTTAGATGATGTTCAGAGTCTGTGAATCCAGAACTCTCTGTGATGAGACCAAATGTTGGTCCATGTTCTCGCCCTCACAGAGTTACAGCTCTGATGTTCCCCATCCAGCTCCTGCTTTTGTTTCTGTTCTAATGTTTAACTCGAGGCTGTTTGAGATTAAAAACATTACATCAAATTAAATTACTTAAAATATCAGCCCGATATATCAGCCCGATATATCAGCCCGATATATCGGCGGCAGTAATAATATTAGTATTTACCTGTTGGACGCTCCACTCCTGGACCCCTGAGCCGTGGGTTTCCAGCGTTGGTAGAAGTTTCCGGTGTTGGTCCCAACACAGACTCAGGTCTCGACTCGGCTGAGGACTCAGTGCAGACAGAAACCTGAGGCCAACCAGGGCTAAAGAGGACCAGAGAGGAGGGTCAGACTAGACCAGGACTAACCCAGGACTCAGTGCAGACAGAAACCTGAGGCCAACCAGGGCTAAAGAGGACCAGAGAGGAGGGTCAGACTAGACCAGGACTAGACCAGGACTAACCCAGGACTAACCCAGGACTCAGTGCAGACAGAAACCTGAGGCCAACCAGGGCTAAAGAGGACCAGAGAGGAGGGTCAGACTAGACCAGGACTAACCCAGGACTCAGTGCAGACAGAAACCTGAGGCCAACCAGGGCTAAAGAGGACCAGAGAGGAGGGTCAGACTAGACCAGGACTAGACCAGGACTAACCCAGGACTAACCCAGGACTCAGTGCAGACAGAAACCTGAGGCCAACCAGGGCTAAAGAGGACCAGAGAGGAGGGTCAGACTAGACCAGGACTAAACCAGGACTCAGTGCAGACAGAAACCTGAGGCCAACCAGGGCTGTAGTTCTGACCAGAGTCACAAACATCTAGATCTATGTGTGGAGGTTCAGTACCTGCTCTGGGCTCCTCCTCTTCCTGTTTGACGACAGCAGGACTGACCTCACACACTCGGCTGCAGAGACAACGTCAGTGAACGAAACATCACGAAACATGAGAGAACAAACACTAAACCTCCAGGGAACAGGAAGTGCAGACCTTTGAGAGAGTTTACGCCTCTTCAGCGGGATCATCTCTGACCTAAAACACAGATCACACGGTTCAGGTCACATCAGCCTGAAAACATCGTAAACACGGTTAAAGGGTGTAATTGTTTTGATCTGTTTATCGCTAATCAGCCTCATCCTTTCACTCATCACCAGGGGGCGCACACTCCCTCTTCATTACATTAAAGAAGCCCACCCTGACCAGTGTGGGAGCATTTAACCTTGACCTGTGTGGGAGCTGTAGTTCTGACCAGTGTGTCTCTGACCAGTGCGGGAGCTGTAGTTCTGACCAGTGTGTCTCTGACCTGTGCGGGAGCTGTAGTTCTGACCAGTGTGTCTCTGACCTGTGTGGGAGCTGTAGTTCTGACCTGTGTGGGAGCTGTAGTTCTGACCAGTGTGGGAGCTGTAGTTCTGACCAGTGTGTCTCTGACCTGTCTGGGAGCTGTAGTTCTTACCAGTGTGTCTCTGACCAGTGTGTATCTGACCACTGCGGGAGCTGTAGTTCTGACCTGTGTGGGAGCTGTAGTTCTGACCTGTGTGGGAGCTGTAGTTCTGACCAGTGTGTCTCTGACCTGTGTGGGAGCTGTAGTTCTGACCGGAGTGTCTCTGACCTGTGTGGGAGCTGTAGTTCTGACCTGTGTGGGAGCTGTAGTTCTGACCAGTGTGTCTCTGACCTGTGTGGGAGCTGTAGTTCTGACCTGTGTGGGAGCTGTAGTTCTGACCTGTGTGGGAGCTGTAGTTCTGACCAGTGTGGGAGCTGTAGTTCTGACCAGTGTGTCTCTGACCTGTGTGGGAGCTGTAGTTCTGACCTGTGTGGGAGCTGCAGTTCTGACCAGTGTGTCTCTGACCTGTGTGGGAGCTGTAGTTCTGACCTGTCTGGGAGCTGTGGTTCTGACCTGTGTGGGAGCTGTAGTTCTGACCTGTGTGGGAGCTGTAGTTCTGACCAGTGTGTCTCTGACCTGTGTGGGAGCTGTAGTTCTGACCAGTGTGTCTCTGACCAGTGTGGGAGCTGTAGTTCTGACCTGTGTGGGAGCTGTAGTTCTGACCAGTGTGTCTCTGACCTGTGTGGGAGCTGTAGTTCTGACCTGTGTGGGAGCTGTAGTTCTGACCTGTGTGGGAGCTGTAGTTCTGACCTGTGTGGGAGCTGTAGTTCTGACCAGTGTGTCTCTGACCTGTGTGGGAGCTGTAGTTCTGACCAGTGTGTCTCTGACCAGTGTGGGAGCTGTAGTTCTGACCAGTGTGTCTCTGACCTGTGTGGGAGCTGTAGTTCTGACCTGTGTGGGAGCTGTAGTTCTGACCAGTGTGTCTCTGACCTGTGTGGGAGCTGTAGTTCTGACCAGTGTGTCTCTGACCAGTGTGGGAGCTGTAGTTCTGACCTGTGTGGGAGCTGTAGTTCTGACCAGTGTGTCTCTGACCTGTGTGGGAGCTGTAGTTCTGACCAGTGTGTCTCTGACCTGTGTGGGAGCTGTAGTTCTGACCAGTGTGTCTCTGACCTGTGTGGGAGCTGTAGTTCTGACCAGTGTGTCTCTGACCTGTGTGGGAGCTGTAGTTCTGACCAGTGTGTCTCTGACCTGTGTGGGAGCTGTAGTTCTGACCAGTGTGTCTCTGACCTGTGTGGGAGCTGTAGTTCTGACCTGTGTGGGAGCTGTAGTTCTGACCTGTCTGGGAGCTGTGGTTCTGACCTGTGTGGGAGCTGTAGTTCTGACCTGTGTGGGAGCTGTAGTTCTGACCTGTGTGGGAGCTGTAGTTCTGACCAGTGTGTCTCTGACCTGTGTGGGAGCTGTAGTTCTGACCAGTGTGTCTCTGACCAGTGTGGGAGCTGTAGTTCTGACCTGTGTGGGAGCTGTAGTTCTGACCAGTGTGTCTCTGACCTGTGTGGGAGCTGTAGTTCTGACCAGTGTGTCTCTGACCTGTGTGGGAGCTGTAGTTCTGACCAGTGTGTCTCTGACCTGTGTGGGAGCTGTAGTTCTGACCAGTGTGTCTCTGACCTGTGTGGGAGCTGTAGTTCTGACCAGTGTGTCTCTGACCTGTGTGGGAGCTGTAGTTCTGACCAGTGTGTCTCTGACCTGTCTGGGAGCTGTAGTTCTGACCAGTGTGTCTCTGACCAGTGTGGGAGCTGTAGTTCTGACCAGTGTGTGTCTGACCTGTGTGGGAGCAGGGCGGCTTCGCTTGGTGGGTCTAGTCGGTCCGGCAGCAGCAGCTCCTTCCTGAGGTTTGTCTCTGAGTAGGGGCACCCGAACAGACTAAGGAGAGAGAGAGTAGAGGGCGGGGTCACAAAGGGAGGAGTCATAGGGGGTGGGGCCTGGGCGGTACCTGTGGTGATGGCTGTACTTTGGGCCCCTAATGTGGCCGACTCCTCTGCAGCCGACGGTGGGGCAGGCACTCGACGACGGAGACGAGTCACCACTTAATCCTGACGGAAACAGGATCAGGGTTAGACACGCTGGAGTTTAGACTCAGAGACCTCCATGTCCTTCACAGAAGGAGCTTAAAGACTCTGGAGTTCAGACTCAGAGACTTCCATGTCCTTCACAGGAGGAGCTTAAAGACTCTGGAGTTTAGACTCAGAGACCTCCATGTCCTTCACAGGAGGAGCTTAAAGACTCTGGAGTTCAGACTCAGAGACCTCCATGTCCTTCACAGGAGGAGCTTAAAGACTCTGGAGTTTAGACTCAGAGACCTCCATGTCCTTCACAGGAGCTTAAAGACTCTGGAGTTTAGACTCAGAGACCTCCATGTCCTTCACAGGAGGAGCTTAAAGACTCTGGAGTTTAGACTCAGAGACTTCCATGTCCTTCACAGGAGCTTAAAGACTCTGGAGTTTAGACTCAGAGACCTCCATGTCCTTCACAGGAGCTTAAAGACTCTGGAGTTCAGACTCAGAGACTTCCATGTCCTTCACAGGAGGAGCTTAAAGACTCTGGAGTTTAGACTCAGAGACCTCCATGTCCTTCACAGGAGGAGCTTAAAGACTCTGGAGTTTAGACTCAGAGACCTCCATGTCCTTCACAGGAGCTTAAAGACTCTGGAGTTTAGACTCAGAGACTTCCATGTCCTTCACAGGAGGAGCTTAAAGACTCTGGAGTTTAGACTCAGAGACCTCCATGTCCTTCACAGGAGGAGCTTAAAGGTCCTGCTCAGGCTTCATCACAAAACGGCAGGAAACTCACTCCATAAAAGTTTTTAAAGGAAAGCTTTTTTTCGGGCCACATTATATATTGTTAGATGGTTTATAGATCTTCACTGCTGTTCTGTTGTTTTATTTTGTAATTGACATATTTCAGGTCAAACTTTGGTTCTAATCTAAGAAGAACAGAATAAATATTGTTCCACTAATATTTAGCTGCATTCATTGGCTTTACCTTAATTACTCTCCTCCTGACCACAACATAACAAAAAAAATAATATATATATATCAAAATTTAAATTAAAAATCCCCTTCTGACCTCTGGGGGGCTCCAGCGGGTGGCAGGTCCTCTGGCTCCAGCCGACAGGATGGAGGTCGGGGTCGTCGCAGTCGAACCAGGCGTCCATCTGCGGCGGCCAGCCGTCATAACGCACCTGAAGAAGAAACCCTTCATCATCATCATCAGCACAACAGAACTGTGAGTGAAGAAAGTGCTTTTATGATGTGAGCTGCTATGTATTAACTTTAAGTATAACATCAACCTGTCCAGGGACTGCACATGTCTTTAGCATGTTTGCTATAACCTGGCACATGTCTTTAGCATGTTTGCTATAACCTGGCACATGTCTTTAGCATGTTTGCTATAACCTGGCACATGTCTTTAGCATGTTTGCTATAACCTGGCACATGTCTTTAGCATGTTTGCTATAACCTGGCACATGTCTTTAGCATGTTTGCTATAACCTGGCACATGTCTTTAGCATGTTTGCTATAACCTGGCACATGTCTTTAGCATGTTTGCTATAACCTGGCACATGTCTTTAGCATGTTTGCTATAACCTGGCACATGACTCTTCTTTTAGGCTTCACCAACATTCAGAATCCTTATTTTACTTTTTTGTTTTACACTTTTCGTTCTGCATATTTTTGGCCTTTTTAAAAAAAAAAAATATTTGTGCACATTTTTCTTTTGAAAACAATAAAGATTGGAGGTGTCTGGGGAGAGGGAAACTCACCCGGACCCGCAGCTCCTCCGTCTGGACGACTGTCCCGACTCGGATCAGAACCGGGTTTCTTCGGTCGACGGCCTCCAGTCTGTGGTTCACCTGGAAACCGTGAGGCCCGCCCTGATTGGACACAAACCAGGAAGTATCGTATCTTAGAACTACAAGAACAAACCAGGAAGTATCTTAGAACTACAAAAACAACCAGGAAGTCATTGAGAACTACAAAAACAACCAGTAAGGAACTGAGAACTACAAAAACAAGAACCAAATCTGATTGGCCGTTATTAAACGCTGCTCTCTGATTGGCCGTTATTAAACGCTGCTCTCTGATTGGCCGTTATTAAACACTGCTCTCTGAATTGGCGGTTATTAAACGCTGCTCTCTGATTGGCCGTTATTAAACACTGCTCTCTGATTGGCGGTTATTAAACGCTGCTCTCTGATTGGCCGTTATTAAACGCTGCTCTCTGATTGGCCATTAATAAACGCTGCTCTCTGATTGGCGGTTATTAAACGCTGCTCTCTGATTGGCCATTAATAAACGCTGCTCTCTGATTGGCGGTTATTAAACGCTGCTCTCTGATTGGCCGTTATTAAACGCTGCTCTCTGATTGGCCATTAATAAACGCTGCTCTCTGATTGGCGGTTATTAAACGCTGCTCTCTGATTGGCCATTAATAAACGCTGCTCTCTGATTGGCCGTTATTAAACGCTGCTCTCTGATTGGCCGTTATTAAACGCTGCTCTCTGATTGGCCGTTATTAAACGCTGCTCTCTGATTGGCCGTTATTAAACGCTGCTCTCTGATTGGCCGTTATTAAATTCCGCTCTCTGATTGGCCGTTATTAAATTCCGCTCTCTGATTGGCCGTTATTAAACACTGCTCTCTGATTGGCCGTTATTAAACGCTGCTCTCTGATTGGCCGTTATTAAATGCTGCTCTCTGATTGGCCGTTACCTGGGTGAAGGCATCAGGGGGCGTGGCCTCAGAGCCCGTCTGCTGCAGATACTCCTCCCACACAAAGTGCTCGGGGTCGGGGTGAGCTGCGGACAACAGAGAGCTTCACTCACCTGCAGGAGGCGCTGTTTTAAATCACATGCAGATCAAATGTAGTACCTTTGGGCGCAGTGAGGGGGCGCCCCTGCTCCTGACACCAGCCAACCGGATGGACAAACGGACTGCGGCCGTCGCACCTGCCACACGACAGGGGCAAGGAGTTAGAACCTGCCATGTTTGACTGATCCAGATGTTTGCAGCTGTTTCTATCTGAGCCTACCAAAGGACCTCCTGTGATACTGTACCAAAGGACCTCCCGTGATACTGTACCAAAGGACCTCCCGTGATACTGTACCAAAGGACCTCCCGTGATACTGTACCAAAGGACCTCCCGTGATACTGTACCAAAGGACCTCCCGTGATACTGTACCAAAGGACCTCCCGTGATACTGTACCAAAGGACCTCCCGTGATACTGTACCAAAGGACCTCCCGTGATACTGTACCAAAGGACCTCCTGTGATACTGTACCAAAGGACCTCCTGTGATACTGTACCAAAGGACCTCCTGTGATACTGTACCAAAGGACCTCCTCTGATACTGTACCAAAGGACCTCCCGTGATACTGTACCAAAGGACCTCCCGTGATACTGTACCAAAGGACCTCCCGTGATACTGTACCAAAGGACCTCCCGTGATACTGTACCAAAGGACCTCCCGTGATACTGTACCAAAGGACCTCCCGTGATACTGTACCAAAGGACCTCCCGTGATACTGTACCAAAGGACCTCCTGTGATACTGTACCAAAGGACCTCCTGTGATACTGTACCAAAGGACCTCCTGTGATACTGTACCAAAGGACCTCCTCTGATACTGTACCAAAGGACCTCCCGTGATACTGTACCAAAGGACCTCCTCTGATACTGTACCAAAGGACCTCCTGTGATACTGTACCAAAGGACCTCCTCTGATACTGTACCAAAGGACCTCCTGTGATACTGTACCAAAGGACCTCCTCTGATACTGTACCAAAGGACCTCCTGTGATACTGTACCAAAGGACCTCCTGTGATACTGTACCAAAGGACCTCCTGTGATACTGTACCAAAGGACCTCCTGTGATACTGTACCAAAGGACCTCCTCTGATACTGTACCAAAGGACCTCCTGTGATACTGTACCAAAGGACCTCCTCTGATACTGTACCAAAGGACCTCCTGTGATACTGTACCAAAGGACCTCCTGTGATACTGTACCAAAGGACCTCCTGTGATACTGTACCAAAGGACCTCTAAACCTACTACAGCAGTACTTCAGCAGTACTTCAGCAGTACTTCAGCAGTACTTCAGCAGTACTTCAGCAGTACTTCAGCAGAGCCTCTAGGAGTGTCTGGATCTCGCGTCCATCAACCCTAGAGTTGGGATTGTTGAACACGTGTTTGAACCGGAGCTACAGCAGCTCTTGGACAAAGACACACATCACTTTCTTTTACATAAACACCAGTAGTTAATAGTAGTTAATAGTAGTTAATAGTAGTTAATAGTAGTTAATAGTAGTTAGTAGGAGTTTGGAGGAGTTTGGAGTAGTTAGTAGTTACCAGTAGTCGTAGGAGTCGTCCCAGTCGTCAAAGTGAACTCTGAGTCTCTCCTGAAGAACCTCGGCCACAGACGCCACACAGACCAACGGCGGGTTCTTCCTGTCCACCGCCTCCAGCTTCATGCCCCGCTTTAAACCACAGGGGGCGCTCTACAGGACACATATATAACACTTTAAACCACAGGGGGCGCTCTACAGGACACATATATAACACTTTAAACCACAGGGGGCGCTCTACAGGACACATACCACTTTAAACCACAGGGGGCGCTCTACAGGACACATATATAACACTTTAAACCACAGGGGGCGCTCTACAGGACACATATTTATTTATTTATTTGAGCAGTTTGTCTGCTCAAAGGGAGTGGGCCGAAGCCAAAGGCTTATAAGCGCCCATCCCAGAATAAAACAATAACATATACATATAACACATCACAAACAAGGGAACATGGGCAAGGCAAGAACAAGCAACAAGAACAACAATTAAATAAAGAAACAACAGCAAAAGAATGCAAAACGAGATCTTGATACTTCCCAGTTGTCATTACCATCCTCAGTATAATTTTAATTTGGGTTTAAATTATCATCATCATTATTATTATCATTATCATTATTATTACCATTTCCATTTCCACCATGGTGAGGAATTTCCCAAATCCCTCACCCATTCTTCACAAGTTTTTAATTCACACATTCTCTTACCTTCGTTTCGTCCTTTATTCATTGTAAACTTACGTGCTTTTCCTCATGAAAGTATACTGTTTATTTGGGTCCACGACCCTTTAAATACTCTTTATTTGGGTCCACGACCCTTTAAATACTCTTTATTTGGGTCCACGACCCTTTAAATACTCTTTATTTGGGTCCGCGACCCTTTAAATACTCTTTATTTGGGTCCGCGACCCTTTAAATACTCTTTATTTGGGTCCACGACCCTTTAAGTACTCTTTATTTGGGTCCACGACCCTTTAAGTACACTTTAACACATATAACACTTTAAACCACAGGGGGCGCTCTACAGGACACATATAACACTTTAAACCACAGGGGGCACTCTACAGGACACATATATAACACTTTAAACCACAGGGGGCGCTCTACAGGACACATATATAACACTTTAAACCACAGGGGGCGCTTTACAGGACACATATAACACTTTAAACCACAGGGGGCGCTCTACAGGAAACATATATAACACTTTAAACCACAGGGGGCGCTCTACAGGACACATATAACACTTTAAACCACAGGGGGCGCTCTACAGGACACATATAACACTTTAAACCACAGGGGGCCCTCTACAGGACACATATAACACTTTAAACCACAGGGGGCGCTCTACAGGACACACATATAACACTTTAAACCACAGGGGGCCCTCTACAGGACACATATAACACTTTAAACCACAGGGGGCGCTCTACAGGACACATATATAACACTTTAAACCACAGGGGGCGCTCTACAGGACACATATAACACTTTAAACCACAGGGGGCGCTCTACAGGACACATATATAACACTTTAAACCACAGGGGGCGCTCTACAGGACACATATAACACTTTAAACCACAGGGGGCGCTCTACAGGACACATATAACACTTTAAACCACAGGCGGCCCTCTACAGGACACATATAACACTTTAAACCACAGGGGGCGCTCTACAGGACACACATATATAACACTTTAAACCACAGGGGGCCCTCTACAGGACACATATAACACTTTAAACCACAGGGGGCGCTCTACAGGACACACATATATAACACTTTAAACCACAGGGGGCGCTCTACAGGACACATATAACACTTTAAACCACAGGGGGCGCTCTACAGGACACATATAACACTTTAAACCACAGGGGCGCTCTACAGGACACACATATAACACTTTAAACCACAGGGGGCGCTCTACAGGACACACATATAACACTTTAAACCACAGGGGGCGCTCTACAGGACACATATAACACTTTAAACCACAGGGGGCGCTCTACAGGACACATATAACACTTTAAACCACAGGGGGCGCTCTACAGGACACATATATAACACTTTAAACCACAGGGGGCGCTCTACAGGACACATATATAACACTTTAAACCACAGGGGGCGCTCTACAGGACACATATAACACTTTAAACCTCAGGGGGCGCTTTACAGGACACACATATAACACTTTAAACCACAGGGGGCGCTCTACAGGACACATATAACACTTTAAACCACAGGGGGCGCTCTACAGGACACATATAACACTTTAAACCACAGGGGGCGCTCTACAGGACACATATATAACACTTTAAACCACAGGGGGCGCTCTACAGGACACATATATAACACTTTAAACCACAGGGGGCGCTCTACAGGACACATATAACACTTTAAACCTCAGGGGGCGCTTTACAGGACACACATATAACACTTTAAACCACAGGGGGCGCTCTACAGGACACATATAACACTTTAAACCACAGGGGGCGCTCTACAGGACACATATAACACTTTAAACCACAGGGGGCGCTCTACAGGACACATATAACACTTTAAACCACAGGGGGCGCTCTACAGGACACATATAACCCTTTAAACCACAGGGGGCGCTCTACAGGACACATATAACACTTTAAACCACAGGGGGCGCTCTACAGGACACATATATAACACTTTAAACCACAGGGGGCGCTCTACAGGACACATATAACACTTTAAACCACAGGGGGCGCTCTACAGGACACATATAACACTTTAAACCACAGGGGGCGCTCTACAGGACACATATAACACTTTAAACCACAGGGGGCGCTCTACAGGACACATATAACACTTTAAACCAAATATCTGGTGTTTTCAAAATAAAAGCCTTAAGTTTGTGATGATTTCAAAGCAAAGGCCTGGAAAATCCCAGTGTTAAAGCTCATTTGTTACTAAAGTGAAATTCTAAAATGTTGCCGTAGAAACGACTTACGGCGCTCGTCCTGAAGAGCGATGCAGGAGCCGCCTCAGCCCCGCCCCTCTGCAGGTACTCCATCCAATCGAATGCCTCCTCCCGCTCACCTGAAGGAGAGGCAGCCAATCAGAGAGAGGCACGTCAGCGCAAATAAGAGTCTGTTTAAAGAAGAGTCCGCTAAAATAAAACCTATGATTTAAGAGACTAAAGAGAATATCGCCATAACGACTTTCATCAGGGATTAGTCAGTACCTCTCGGGGGTTAGTCAGTACCTCTCGAGGGTTAGTCAGTACCTCTCGAGGGTTAGTCAGTGCCTCTCGGGGGTTAGTCAGTACCTCTCGAGGGTTAGTCAGTACCTCTCGGGGGTTAGTCAGTGCCTCTCGGGGGTTAGTCAGTACCTCTCGAGGGTTAGTCAGTACCTCTCGAGGGTTAGTCAGTACCTCTCGAGGGTTAGTCAGTGCCTCTCGGGGGTTAGTCAGTACCTCTCGAGGGTTAGTCAGTGCCTCTTGGGGGTTAGTCAGTGCCTCTTGGGGGTTAGTCAGTACCTCTCGGGAGTTAGTCAGTACCTCTTGAGGGTTAGTCAGTACCTCTCGAGGGTTAGTCAGTGCCTCTCGGGGGTTAGTCAGTACCTCTCGAGGGTTAGTCAGTGCCTCTCGGGGGTTAGTCAGTGCCTCTCGAGGGTTAGTCAGTACCTCTTGGGGGTTAGTCAGTGCCTCTCGGGGGTTAGTCAGTACCTCTCGGGGGTTAGTCAGTACCTCTTGAGGGTTAGTCAGTACCTCTCGAGGGTTAGTCAGTGCCTCTCGGGGGTTAGTCAGTACCTCTCGGTGGCTAGTCAGTACCTCTCGAGGGTTAGTCAGTACCTCTCGAGGGTTAGTCAGTACCTCTCGGGGGTTAGTCAGTACCTCTCGAGGGTTAGTCAGTACCTCTCGAGGGTTAGTCAGTACCTCTCGGGGGCTAGTCAGTGCCTCTCGGGGGCTAGTCAGTGCCTCTTGGGGGTTAGTCAGTGCCTCTCGGGGGCTAGTCAGTGCCTCTCGGGGGCTAGTCAGTGCCTCTTGGGGGTTAGTCAGTACCTCTCGAGGGTTAGTCAGTACCTCTCGAGGGTTAGTCAGTACCTCTCGAGGGTTAGTCAGTACCTCTTGGGGGTTAGTCAGTACCTCTCGAGGGTTAGTCAGTACCTCTCGAGGGTTAGTCAGTACCTCTCGAGGGTTAGTCAGTACCTCTTGGGGGTTAGTCAGTACCTCTCGAGGGTTAGTCAGTACCTCTCGAGGGTTAGTCAGTGCCTCTCGGGGGTTAGTCAGTGCCTCTCGAGGGTTAGTCAGTGCCTCTCGGGGGTTAGTCAGTGCCTCTCGAGGGTTAGTCAGTACCTCTTGGGGGTTAGTCAGTGCCTCTCGGGGGTTAGTCAGTACCTCTCGGGGGTTAGTCAGTACCTCTTGAGGGTTAGTCAGTACCTCTCGAGGGTTAGTCAGTGCCTCTCGGGGGTTAGTCAGTACCTCTCGGTGGCTAGTCAGTACCTCTCGAGGGTTAGTCAGTACCTCTCGAGGGTTAGTCAGTACCTCTCGGGGGTTAGTCAGTACCTCTCGAGGGTTAGTCAGTACCTCTCGAGGGTTAGTCAGTACCTCTCGGGGGCTAGTCAGTGCCTCTCGGGGGCTAGTCAGTGCCTCTTGGGGGTTAGTCAGTGCCTCTCGGGGGCTAGTCAGTGCCTCTCGGGGGCTAGTCAGTGCCTCTTGGGGGTTAGTCAGTACCTCTCGAGGGTTAGTCAGTACCTCTCGAGGGTTAGTCAGTACCTCTCGAGGGTTAGTCAGTACCTCTTGGGGGTTAGTCAGTACCTCTCGAGGGTTAGTCAGTACCTCTCGAGGGTTAGTCAGTACCTCTCGAGGGTTAGTCAGTACCTCTTGGGGGTTAGTCAGTACCTCTCGAGGGTTAGTCAGTACCTCTCGAGGGTTAGTCAGTACCTCTCGAGGGTTAGTCAGTACCTCTTGGGGGTTAGTCAGTACCTCTCGAGGGTTAGTCAGTACCTCTCGGGGGTTAGTCAGTACCTCTCGAGGGTTAGTCAGTACCTCTCGAGGGTTAGTCAGTACCTCTCGGGGGTTAGTCAGTACCTCTCGAGGGTTAGTCAGTACCTCTCGAGGGTTAGTCAGTACCTCTCGGGGGCTAGTCAGTGCCTCTCGGGGGCTAGTCAGTGCCTCTTGGGGGTTAGTCAGTGCCTCTCGGGGGCTAGTCAGTGCCTCTCGGGGGCTAGTCAGTGCCTCTTGGGGGTTAGTCAGTACCTCTCGAGGGTTAGTCAGTACCTCTCGAGGGTTAGTCAGTACCTCTCGAGGGTTAGTCAGTACCTCTCGAGGGTTAGTCAGTACCTCTCGAGGGTTAGTCAGTACCTCTCGAGGGTTAGTCAGTACCTCTCGGGGGTTAGTCAGTGCCTCTCGGGGGTTAGTCAGTACCTCTCGGGGGTTAGTCAGTGCCTCTCGGGGGTTAGTCAGTACCTCTCGGGGGTTAGTCAGTACCTCTCGGGGGTTAGTCAGTACCTCTCGGGGGTTAGTCAGTACCTCTCGGGAGTTAGTCAGTACCTCTCGGGGGTTAGTCAGTACCTCTCGAGGGTTAGTCAGTGCCTCTCGGGGGTTAGTCAGTGCCTCTCGGGGGTTAGTCAGTACCTCTCGAGGGTTAGTCAGTACCTCTCGGGGGTTAGTCAGTACCTCTCGAGGGTTAGTCAGTACCTCTCGGGGGTTAGTCAGTACCTCTCGGGAGTTAGTCAGTACCTCTCGGGGGTTAGTCAGTACCTCTCGAGGGTTAGTCAGTGCCTCTCGGGGGTTAGTCAGTACCTCTCGAGGGTTAGTCAGTACCTCTCGGGGGTTAGTCAGTACCTCTCGGGGGTTAGTCAGTACCTCTCGGGGGTTAGTCGGGGGTTAGTCAGTACCTCTCGAGGGTTAGTCAGTACCTCTCGGGGGTTAGTCAGTACCTCTCGAGGGTTAGTCAGTACCTCTCGGGGGTTAGTCAGTACCTCTCGGGGGCTAGTCAGTACCTCTCGGGGGTTAGTCAGTACCTCTCGAGGGTTAGTCAGTACCTCTCGGGGGTTAGTCAGTACCTCTCGAGGGTTAGTCAGTACCTCTCGGGGGTTAGTCAGTACCTCTCGGGAGTTAGTCAGTGCCTCTCGGGGGCTAGTCAGTGCCTCTCGGTGGCTAGTCAGTACCTCTCGGTGGCTAGTCAGTACCTCTCGAGGGTTAGTCAGTACCTCTCGAGGGTTAGTCAGTACCTCTCGGTGGCTAGTCAGTACCTCTCGGGGGTCAGTACCTCTCGGGGGCTAGTCAGTACCTCTCGGGGGTTAGTCAGTACCTCTCGGGGGTTAGTCAGTACCTCTCGGGAGTTAGTCAGTACCTCTCGGGGGTTAGTCAGTACCTCTCGGGGGCTAGTCAGTACCTCTCGGGGGTTAGTCAGTACCTCTCGAGGGTTAGTCAGTACCTCTCGGGGGTTAGTCAGTACCTCTCGGGGGTTAGTCAGTACCTCTCGGGAGTTAGTCAGTACCTCTCGAGGGTTAGTCAGTACCTCTCGGGGGTTAGTCAGTACCTCTCGGTGGCTAGTCAGTACCTCTCGGGGGTTAGTCAGTACCTCTCGGGGGTTAGTCAGTACCTCTCGGGGGTTAGTCAGTACCTCTCGGTGGCTAGTCAGTACCTCTCGGGGGTCAGTACCTCTCGAGGGTTAGTCAGTACCTCTCGAGGGTTAGTCAGTACCTCTCGAGGGTTAGTCAGTACCTCTCGGGGGTTAGTCAGTACCTCTCGGTGGCTAGTCAGTACCTCTCGGGGGTCAGTACCTCTCGGGGGGCTAGTCAGTACCTCTCGGTGGCTAGTCAGTACCTCTCGGGGGTCAGTACCTCTCGGGGGTCAGTACCTCTCGGGGGGTGGAGTCTGATCCCAGTTTCGCGGCAGAATCCGGTCGGTCTGATTTCAGGAGAGTCGGCGTTTACCCAGAAGTCATAGCTCTCGGAGAAACCGTCGATGTGCAGCCGCAGCCGACAGCCAATCACCTGCGAGAGACGTTCAAACGCACCAATCACAGAGACTTTCAAACGCACACAGGGTTAAGTCAGGGGTGTTACCTCGGAGACGGTGAGCACGCAGAACATGGACGGGTGCAGAGGATCCACTCCTTCCAGCTTCATCCCGGCCCTGAATCCACAGCTCCTCCTGCTGGAGCCACACTGGTACTGCAGCACAGAGACACAGTGTGTAGTAATGTCACTGTGCACTGTCCCTTCAATAAGGACTAGACTAAGTTTACATTCGTATTATTATTCAAATATATTCAACACATTTGCAGCTGCTTCCTGGAGCTAAAGATCCAGATGTTTGTTGAGGAGGTGACTCTGGGGAATGGGTTCAGACCTGAGTGAAGAGTTCCTGAGGAGCAGCTGCAGCGTTTTCTTGGTCCAGATAAAGCTGCCATGACCAAGACCTGTTCCTGAGGCTCACTGCAACAAAACACGCCAGACACAAGGCAGACACACGGCAGACACAAGGCAGACACACGGCAGACACACGGCAGACACAAGGCAGACACAAGGCAGACACACGGCAGACACCCGGCAGACACAAGGCAGACACCCGGCAGACACAAGGCAGACACCCGGCAGACACCCGGCAGACACAAGGCAGACACCCGGCAGACACAAGGCAGACACCCGGCAGACACCCGGCAGACACAAGGCAGACACACGGCAGACACACGGCAGACACACGGCAGACACACGCCAGACACCCGGCAGACACAAGGCAGACACCCGGCAGACACACGGCAGACACACGCCAGACACACGGCAGACACACGGCAGACACACGGCAGACACACGGCAGACACACGGCAGACACAAGGCAGACACACGGCAGACACACGGCAGACACACGCCAGACACACGGCAGACACAAGGCAGACACACGCCAGACACACGGCAGACACACGCCAGACACACGGCAGACACAAGGCAGACACACGCCAGACACACGGCAGACACACGGCAGACACACGCCAGACACACGGCAGACACCCGGCAGACACACGGCAGACACACGGCAGACACACGGCAGACACACGGCAGACACACGGCAGACACACGGCAGACACACGGCAGACACACGGCAGACACACGGCAGACACAAGGCAGACACACGGCAGACACACGGCAGACACAAGGCAGACACACGGCAGACACACGGCAGACACACGGCAGACACACGGCAGACACACGCCAGACACACGCCAGACACACGCCAGACACACGCCAGACACACGCCAGACACACGAGTTATACCCAGACATGTCACAGCAGCAGGAGTCATAATTAGGGCTGGGTCCCATTAATCAATGATGCAGTAATAATACTGCAGTTATGTAGTAATGATACTGCAGTGATGTAGTAATAATACTGCAGTGATGTAGTAATAATACTGCAGGGATGTAGTAATGATACTGCAGGGATGTAGTAATGATACTGCAGTGATGTAGTAATAATACTGCAGTGATGTAGTAATAATACTGCAGGGATGTAGTAATAATACTGCAGTGATGTAGTAATAATACTGCAGTGATGTAGTAATAATACTGCAGTGATGTAGTAATAATACTGCAGGGATGTAGTAATGATACTGCAGTGATGTAGTAATAATACTGCAGTGATGTAGTAATAATACTGCAGGGATGTAGTAATGATACTGCAGGGATGTAGTAATGATACTGCAGTGATGTAGTAATGATACTGCAGTGATGTAGTAATGATACTGCAGTGATGTAGTAATAATACTGCAGGGATGTAGTAATAATACTGCAGGGATGTAGTAATAATACTGCAGTGATGTAGTAATAATACTGCAGGGATGTAGTAATGATACTGCAGTGATGTAGTAATAATACTGCAGTGATGTAGTAATAATACTGCAGTGATGTAGTAATAATACTGCAGGGATGTAGTAATAATACTGCAGTGATGTAGTAATAATACTGCAGGGATGTAGTAATAATACTGCAGTGATGTAGTAATAATACTGCAGTGATGTAGTAATAATACTGCAGTGATGTAGTAATAATACTGCAGTGATGTAGTAATAATACTGCAGTGATGTAGTAATAATACTGCAGGGATGTAGTAATAATACTGCAGTGATGTAGTAATAATACTGCAGGGATGTAGTAATAATACTGCAGTGATGTAGTAATAATACTGCAGTGATGTAGTAATAATACTGCAGTGATGTAGTAATAATACTGCAGTGATGTAGTAATAATACTGCAGGGATGTAGTAATAATACTGCAGTGATGTAGTAATAATACTGCAGTGATGTAGTAATAATACTGCAGTGATGCAGTAATGATACTGCAGTGATGTAGTAATAATACTGCAGTGATGTAGTAATACTGCAGTGATGTAGTAATAATACTGCAGTGATGCAGTAATGATACTGCAGTGATGTAGTAATAATACTGCAGTGATGTAGTAATAATACTGCAGGGATGTAGTAATAATACTGCAGGGATGTAGTAATAATACTGCAGTGATGTAGTAATAATACTGCAGTGATGTAGTAATAATACTGCAGTGATGCAGTAATGATACTGCAGTGATGTAGTAATAATACTGCAGTGATGTAGTAATAATACTGCAGTGATGCAGTAATGATACTGCAGTGATGTAGTAATAATACTGCAGTGATGTAGTAATACTGCAGTGATGTAGTAATAATACTGCAGGGATGTAGTAATAATACTGCAGGGATGTAGTAATGATACTGCAGGGATGTAGTAATAATACTGCAGGGATGTAGTAATAATACTGCAGTGATGTAGTAATAATACTGCAGTGATGTAGTAATAATACTGCAGTGATGTAGTAATAATACTGCAGTGATGTAGTAATAATACTGCAGGGATGTAGTAATGATACTGCAGGGATGTAGTAATGATACTGCAGGGATGCAGTAATGATACTGCAGTGATGTAGTAATAATACTGCAGTGATGTAGTAATAATACTGCAGGGATGTAGTAATAATACTGCAGGGATGTAGTAATGATACTGCAGGGATGTAGTAATAATACTGCAGGGATGTAGTAATAATACTGCAGTGATGTAGTAATAATACTGCAGTGATGTAGTAATAATACTGCAGTGATGTAGTAATAATACTGCAGGGATGTAGTAATAATACTGCAGTGATGTAGTAATAATACTGCAGTGATGCAGTAATGATACTGCAGTGATGTAGTAATAATACTGCAGTGATGTAGTAATACTGCAGTGATGTAGTAATAATACTGCAGGGATGTAGTAATAATACTGCAGTGATGTAGTAATAATACTGCAGTGATGTAGTAATAATACTGCAGTGATGTAGTAATAATACTGCAGTGATGTAGTAATAATACTGCAGTGATGTAGTAATGATACTGCAGGGATGTAGTAATAATACTGCAGTTATGTAGTAATAATACTGCAGTGATGTAGTAATAATACTGCAGTGATGCAGTAATGATACTGCAGTGATGCAGTAATGATACTGCAGTGATGTAGTAATAATACTGCAGTGATGTAGTAATACTGCAGTGATGTAGTAATAATACTGCAGGGATGTAGTAATAATACTGCAGTGATGTAGTAATAATACTGCAGTGATGTAGTAATAATACTGCAGTGATGTAGTAATAATACTGCAGTGATGTAGTAATAATACTGCAGTGATGTAGTAATGATACTGCAGGGATGTAGTAATAATACTGCAGTTATGTAGTAATAATACTGCAGTGATGTAGTAATAATACTGCAGTGATGCAGTAATGATACTGCAGGGATGTAGTAATAATACTGCAGTGATGTAGTAATGATACTGCAGTGATGCAGTAATGATACTGCAGTGATGCAGTAATGATACTGCAGTGATGCAGTAATGATACTGCAGTGATGTAGTAATGATACTGCAGTGATGCAGTAATGATACTGCAGTGATGCAGTAATGATACTGCAGTGATGTAGTAATGATACTGCAGGGATGTAGTAATAATACTGCAGGGATGTAGTAATAATACTGCAGGGATGCAGTAATAATACTGCAGGGATGCAGTAATAATACTGCAGTGATGTAGTAATGATACTGCAGTGATGCAGTAATGATACTGCAGTGATGCAGTAATGATACTGCAGTGATGTAGTAATGATACTGCAGGGATGTAGTAATAATACTGCAGGGATGCAGTAATAATACTGCAGGGATGCAGTAATAATACTGCAGTGATGTAGTAATAATACTGCAGTGATGCAGTAATAATACTGCAGTTATGTAGTAATGATACTGCAGGGATGTAGTAATAATACTGCAGGGATGTAGTAATAATACTGCAGGGATGCAGTAATAATACTGCAGTGATGTAGTAATGATGCTGCAGGGATGTAGTAATAATACTGCAGGGATGCAGTAATGAAGCGATACCTGTGGCGCTGCTCATCACTTTGTTCTTCATCTTCTTTGGTTCCGTTTCCTCCTGACGAGATATTATTGAAATAGAAAGAGTCAAAATAGTGACGTAAACAAGGATGAAAACGCCACAACAAAAAGTGACTAAAACATGACAAAGGAGCACAAAAAAATGAAGACGAAAAAGTGGTAAAAATGAGGCGTTACTCTGGCCTATAGGCTGTGAACTCCAGGCCAGGTTAACGCGGGGGTTAAGAGGTTTTAAATCCAGAAAGTTTCGGAAAATCACGGAAAAGAGCGAGTTTCTGGACGTTAGCGGTGTTTACGTGTCAGACGCCTGGGCTTTAGGCTTCAGTGTCTGTTTACGTATGTGGATGAAACGGCTGGGCTTTAGTGTCTGTTTACGTACGTGGATGAAACGGCTGGGCTTTAGTGTCTGTTTACGTACGTGGATAAAACGGCTGGGCCTTAGTGTCTGTTTACGTACGTGGATGAAACGGCTGGGCTTTAGTGTCTGTTTACGTACGTATATGGAACGTCTGGGCTTTAGTGTATGTGGATGAAACGGCTGGGCTTTAGTGTCTGTTTACGTATGTGGATGAAACGGCGGGGCTTTAGTGTCTGTTTACGTATGTGGATGAAACGGCTGGGCTTTAGTGCCTGTTTACGTATGTGGATGAATCGTCTGGGCTTTAGTTTCTGTTTACGTATGTGGATGAAACGGCTGGGCTTTAGTGCCTGTTTACGTATGTGGATGAAACGGCTGGGCTTTAGTGCCTGTTTACGTATGTGGATGAATCGTCTGGGCTTTAGTGTCTGTGTATGTGGATGAAACGGCGGGGCTTTAGTGTCTGTTTACGTATGTGGATGAAACGGCGGGGCTTTAGTGTCTGTTTACGTATGTGGATGAATCGTCTGGGCTTTAGTGTCTGTGTATGTGGATGAAACGGCGGGGCTTTAGTGCCTGTTTACGTATGTGGATGAAACGGCGGGGCTTTAGTGCCTGTTTACGTATGTGGATGAAACGGCTGGGCTTTAGTGCCTGTTTACGTATGTGGATGAATCGTCTGGGCTTTAGTGTCTGTTTACGTATGTGGATAAATCGTCTGGGCTTTAGTGTCTGTGTATGTGGATGAAACGGCGGGGCTTTAGTGCCTGTTTACGTATGTGGATAAATCGTCTGGGCTTTAGTGTCTGTGTATGTGGATGAAACGGCTGGGCTTTAGTGCCTGTTTACGTATGTGGATGAAACGGCTGGGCTTTAGTGCCTGTTTACGTATGTGGATGAATCGTCTGGGCTTTAGTGTCTGTGTATGTGGATGAAACGGCTGGGCTTTAGTGCCTGTTTACGTATGTGGATGAATCGTCTGGGCTTTAGTGTCTGTGTATGTGGATGAAACGGCTGGGCTTTAGTGCCTGTTTACGTATGTGGATGAATCGTCTGGGCTTTAGTGTCTGTTTACGTATGTGGATGAAACGGCTGGGCTTTAGTGCCTGTTTACGTATGTGGATGAAACGGCGGGGCTTTAGTGTCTGTTTACGTATGTGGATGAAACGGCTGGGCTTTAGTGTCTGTTTACGTGTGTGAATGAAACGCCTGGACCTTAGCGCCATAGTGTTGATCTGTGGGTGGAACTCCTGCCTCACACCGACCCTCTCCTCGGCCCGAGGAGCCTGTCCCCCGGTCCTCTCTTCTCCCTCTCTCCCCCTGTCCCCGACCTTCCCCCTCCTCGCACAGTCGGCCTCTGGACAAACATCAAATAAAACTCACCCGCACGCGCCTCTGCAGCCGCTCAGCGCGAGCCTCCCGGAAGTATAGACAGCTTTTTGTTCTTCTTCCAGCTTCATGTCGGACTTCAGTCAAACCAAAGCGCACACCGCCCCCTGCTGTCTCAAGGCTTTTATTACAATGTGCCTTTGAGAATCTTTGAATCCAAAAGAAAACAAAGCCTCCCCTTCCTCCCCCTCTCTCTCCCTCCCCCTCTCCTCCCTCTCTCTCATTCCTCCCTCCCCCTCCTCCCCCTCTCCCTCTCTCTCATTCCTCCCTCCCCCTCTCTCTCCCTCCCCCTCTCCTCCCTCTCTCTCATTCCTCCCTCCCCCTCCTCCCTCTCTCCCTCTCTCTCATTCCTCCCTCTCCCCCTCTGCTTCCTCCCTCTCTCTCCTTCCTACACTGCATTGGAGAAAATGCTTCTGCTGAGTCTTCTGTGTACACGGAGCTACAGTGTAATGGTTGTTTGAGAGTGTAATAAACACTCTCCTCCGGCCTGGTTTTGAGGAACATCTGGTACGGATGTTCCTCCGGCCTGGTTTTGAGGAACATCTGGTACGGATGTTAAATCAGCATTTCCAAACTCTTTCAAGAATGTCGTTCAGAGTACCACCACTTGCAAAACAGGTCTATAAAAAGGACTATGCAAGGCTGAATATGACACAGGGGTTAACGTGACGTCGCCCGGTATGGTGCAACCGGGACCCCACCCTCGGCGTCCCGGTCCGCGTGCGCAGCTTCTGGCGTTCGGGACATGGAACGTCACCTCGCTGTGGGGGGGGGGGGGGGGGGGAGTACCCGGGGTACCTTAAGTCTCTGGATGTTGTAGGGCTGTCTTGGTTGACACGCCTCTGCAACATCGCGTGGCGGTCGGGGACAGTTTAGTTTAGTTTTTTAGTTTATTTGTTTATTTGAGCAGTACACATTGTGCTCAAAAGGAGTGGGCTGAAGCAAAAAGCTTATGAGCCCCCACCCCCAAGTGCAATAAATAAAAAAAGAACATTTCAAAACATTTCAAGCAGCTACATTCGTACAGACCAACTTACAACAAACAACAAAAATATATTAACTGTTTATATAATTAATTGGAACAACGCACAGCTACAACAACAATCTAGTTTCATATACGATGTCTAATACAAAGCAAGTCAAAAAAATGTGTTACTTAATATATTGCTTGCATATTTTTACCCGTGATTACAGAGTTACTTTTATGGTATAAAGGTACATTAATAGATGTTATAATCTGAGATCTTGATACTTTCCAGTTGTCATTACCATTCTCAGTATAATTTTAATTTGGGTTTAATTATCATCATCATTATTATATAATTTATTTAATTGATTTATATGTGAAGTATGATGAAAGCCCTGCACAGTGTGGTGCATTAAAAAGCCAGAGAGTGAGCCAGTTGAAGAGGGCAGTAACTCCCCTTCAACAAACCCCCACACAGCTGCCCTAACAGCTGATTTTGTAGAATATGTTCCTATGCTGAGTGGTGCATTAAAAGACAAGGTTTAGAGCCCGTTGGGAGGATCCCTCTCAACAGATCCATAACCTGCCAACCCTAATTCTCCGTTTGTGAACTTGAGCAATAGAATGACAACCGTTCCAGCAGCAACACTCTTCCAGATTATAGAGGAACAATACACATAATCCATCCTACTGCTCCCCCTAGTGGTAACACATTTCTTCTTGTCTGTATATTTCAAAAGTCTTTTGTTTGTATTTATATTTGAACAGGTTGATGTTTGGACATCGTTTCAACTCCATCTCCAGTTTATTCCACAATTGTTCACCATTAACTGTTGGGCTAAAACTTTTCAAAGTTGTGCTATGTTTCTGAATCCTAAAGTTTAATTCATCACGTAATTCATAACGACCAGTACGTTCTTGGAACCTTCTTTGTAATTGGTTTGGTAACAATTTATACCTTGCTTTGAATAACATTTGTACAGTTTGGAACTCAACAATGTCACAAAACTTCATGATCTTTGATTTTAAAAATAATGAGTTTGTGTGGTCCAAAAACCCAACTTTATGAATTACTCGGAGAGCTCTTTTTTGCAACAATATTATTGGTTTAACTGTGTTTTTATAAGTACTACCCCAAACCACAGTACAATAATATAAGTAGGGCAACATCAGAGAACAGTATAAGGTATGTAGAGCTTTGATGTTTAAAATGTGCTTTGCTTTTGCAATTACTGAAATGCTTCTAGAAATTTTCGTAGATATATATTTAATGTGAGATTTCCAAGTAATTCTGTCATCAATAATCACACCAAGGAATTTGATTTCATGCACTTGCTCGATAACAACACCCTCGATCTGAATCGCTTCCTGAGCATTGGAATTACAGTTGCCAAATATCATCATTTTGCTTTTACTCAGGTTTAGAGATAATTTATTTTGTTTGAACCACTTGTTGACACTTTTGAGTTCAGAGTGAACAATCCGACACAGCTGCTGGAAGTCTCTCCTGATGCAAAAATATTTGTATCGTCAGCAAACAAGATAAATTTAAGTACTTCAGATGTGTTACAAATGTCATTAATATACATATTAAACAATTTTGGGCCCAGAATAGAACCTTGAGGTAAACCACAGACAATTTGTCGACAACTCGACTGATAATCACAGTTTTTCACACATTGTTTTCTATTTTTTAAGTAACTGGTAACCCACTGTAGAGCTGCCCCCCTAATCCCATAAAGTTCTAGTTTATTAATTAATATATCATAGTTTATTGTATCAAACGCTTTACTCAGGTCAATAAATAATCCGATTGCACATTTCTTGTCATCTACAGCATTAGTTATTTCTTCAGTTATATCAAAGAGCGCGTGTGAGGTTGAGTGATTGTTCCTGAAACCAAACTGATTGTCCGAGAGTAAATTACACTTTTCGATGAAGCCGTCGAGTCTAGAGTTAAAAACCTTTTCTAAGATTTTAGAGAATTGCGGTAAAAGGGAAACAGGCCTATAGTTTGTAAAGAGATGTTTATCTCCTGCTTTGAACAGAGGAATCACTTTTGCTACTTTCATACTATCAGGAAATTGTCCAGTTTGCAACGATAAGTTACAGATGTAAGTTAACGGCTTAGAGACACTTTCAATAACAGTTTTTAAAGTTTTCATGTCCATGTCATGGTAATCGGTCGAAGTTTTATTTTTACACCCTTTAACAATGTCCAGTATCTCCTTTTCCTCCACAGGTTTGAGGAACAGGGACATAGGATTTGCTTCTATCAGATCACAATTATAATTCTCAACGTTTGTAATTTTTGCAGCAAGGGTCGGTCCAACATCTACAAAGAATTTATTAAATGTTTCGACGACTTCATTCATATTATTTAACGTGTTATCCTCATCTTTGAAATATTTTGGATAATTAATCGTTCTTGGTTTATTTCTAATTATACTATTTAAGATGTTCCATAAACCTTTAATATTATTCTTATTACTATCCAACAACTTATTATAATAATCCTGTTTACATTTTCTAATGATACCTGTCAATTTATTTTTATATTTCTTATATTTATCCTCAGCTTCTTTTGTTTGGTTATTTATAAAGTTTTTGTAAAGATTATTTTTTTTCTTGCAAGCATTTAGTAAACCTTTAGACATCCATGGTGTTTCTTTACACTTTCTGTTTTTACAGTATTTCTTCATTGGGCAGTTTTTGTCGTATACCTTTTGAAATACTTGCGTAAACTCATCATAAGCCATATTCGTGTCATTCTCTCTGTACACAATACTCCAGTCTTGAGCTAAAAGCTCCTTTTTAAATGCATCAATAGTTTTCTCTGTTTTTACCCTTCTAAACCAATACTTGTTTTCCTCTTCATCTTTTAAATATCCATTTTTATACATAACGAAAACTGGAAGGTGATCACTAATATCATTTATAATTAACCCGCTGACTGTGTCACTTTCTATTTCATTTGAGAAAATGTTATCTATCAAGGTGGCACTATGGGTTGTTATTCTACTAGGTTTGGTTATTAGAGGAAACAGACCTATACTGAATAAAGTATTTATAAATTCGTCCGTCTTTTTATGTTTATATGGGTTTAACAAATCGATGTTGAGGTCTCCCCCCACAAACATGACTTTATGATGTAATCCTGAAAAGTGCTCCTCCATCCACTTAGAAAAAACATCTACATCAGAGCCAGGTGTTCTATAAATAGAACTCACAATAATATTTTTCTTTTTTTGCCTTGTAATTTCAACAGTAAGGCATTCAAGTGTATCTTCCACCACCATTGTCTTATTTTCCATTACTTTATAACTATAGTTGGAGTCTATAAACATAGCTACGCCCCCTCCATGCTTGTTCCTTCTGTTCATACTTATAAATTCATAACCATCAATAGAAAACTCAAATTCTCTATCATTATTGATCCATGTTTCTGTGATTAAAATGACACTGAATGGTGTGGAAAACTGTTTTAAGAAGCTTTTGATGTGGTCAAAGTTTGCATAGAGGCTTCGACTATTGAAGTGGATTACAGTGAATGCCTTAATGTTCTTAAGTTTACTATTGTACAGATCCTCTGTGTAGTATTGACAGTCATTAATGTTCTTAAGTTTACTATTGTACAGATCCTCTGTGTAATATTGACAGTCATTGGTAGCTCTAGTAAAAAAGTTATTTTCAGGGTCGATGTCGATCTCAGTGTTCTGTAGGTCGTATTGAGAGAATGTAAAATCCTGGGAGTTTGCTTCAGCAATTCTCCTTATTGAAAAATCCAAGTCGGTGCTTCCTATAGAACTGTATGTATTACTAGACATGTGAGATTATGTGCTTTTACATACCAAAATCCATACGTTTTTCTCGGTGTTTATACTGGATGTGGTGTACTGCTGCGTGGACGTATAATGAGTTTGTCATATCTCAAGAAGGCGATCTCCCCCCTTTCTCGTGCAGCTCTCAGCTCCGGCATCAGTTCTTTGCGTTTTCTTTTTATGGATTCGGTGTAGTCCTCGTTAATGAAGATTTTTGTTCCTTTAAGTCGTTTGGCGCGCTGCAAGATTTCCTCACGGTCCTTCCACCGCAGTAGTCTGGCGATGATGGGTCTCGGCCAGTCTCTCCCTCCGCCGGGTTTCCCTACGCGGTGAGCCCTCTCCACCTCCACCGCGTGATTTAGCTGTAGCTTCTCCTTCAGTATTTCTTTCACCTTTTCCTCGGCGTCGGCCCAGGTCTCCCCAGGCGACTCCAACACTCCCTCAAATACCAGGTTATTTCTGCGGCTCTGCCCCTCCAGATACTCCAGTTTGTCCGTGATGATGTGTAGATTGTCAC
The DNA here is from genome assembly GCA_021464625.1 of Proterorhinus semilunaris. Taxonomy (NCBI): domain Eukaryota; kingdom Metazoa; phylum Chordata; class Actinopteri; order Gobiiformes; family Gobiidae; genus Proterorhinus; species Proterorhinus semilunaris. The sequence goes on along the minus strand of CM038362.1, from coordinate 213,716 downwards.
ATACTTTGTAAAAGTCCGTTTGTAAGGTGTTTGTGCGCTCCGTGAGTTTCAGATTTTGCTCTTTCAAAGTGTCCACCTCACCTTGCGTGAACTGCAGGCTTGTTTTTAGTTCTTGAATGTCCTTAGTCTGTAAATCCATGCGGGTGTTTGTTGATTCCATGATGAGTTTTATAAATCCTTTGAAGTTTTCCTGCTGTTGTTGAATTAATTCTCTGAACATGACCCTCTGCTGCTCCATGAGCTCCGTGACTCGACTGAGGCTTACGTATTCCTCTTCCACCGCCGAATCTGCCTGTTGCTTCGCCTCTATTTTCGGCGGTTTTGGCATTTTGCTCCCTCTCAGCAGGCCTGAATTTTCTTAACGAATATTTTGATGTTCTTGAAAACTTTTTTCGCGTTGGTCTAGCTTTGTCCGTCCCTGAAATCGAGTGCCTGAAACAGTGCCTCTGGATTGGCAGACCGGGGTGGTGGTCCCTCTCTTTAAGAAGGGGGATCGGAGGGTGTGCTCCAATCACAGAGGGATCACACTCCTCAGCTTCCCTGGTAAGGTCTATTCCAGGGTGCTGGAAAGGAGGATCCGGCCGATAGTCGAACCTCGGATCCAGGAGGAACAATGCGGTTTTCGTCCTGGTCGTGGAACACTGGACCAGCTCTATACCCTTCATCGGGTGCTCGAGGGTTTGTGGGGAGTATGGGGTCCGGGGCCCTCTGCTAAGGGCTGTCCGTTCCCTGTATGACCGTAGCAGGAGCTTGGTTCGCATTGCCAGCAGTAAGTCAGACCTGTTCCCGGTGTGTGTTGGGCTCCCCCAGGGCTGCCCTTTGTCACCGGTTCTGTTCATACTTTTATGGACAGAATTTCTAGGCGCAGCCAGGGGCCGGAGGGTGTCCGGTTTGGGAACCTCAGAATCTCATCTCTGCTATTTGCAGACGATGTTGTTCTGTTGGCTTCATCAACTCAGGACCTCCAGCTGCCCTGGGGCGGTTTGCAGCCGAGTGTGAAGCGGCCGGGATGAGGGTCAGCACCTCCAAATCTGAGGCCATGGTTCTCCACCGGAAAAAGGTGGCTTCCCCGCTTCAGGTTGGTGGGGTGTCCTTGCCCCAAGTGGAGGAGTTCAAGTATCTCGGGGCCCCAGAACAACTGGAGGAGGTGTGCGTGGATCGGGAAGTCTGGGCATCTCTGCTGAGACGCTGCCCCCGCGACCCGGCCCCCGCGACCCGGCCCCCGCGACCCGGCCCCCGCGACCCGGCCCCCGCGACCCGGCCCCGGATAAAGAGGAACAAAATGGATGGATGGACATTATCGTGAGGTAAGAAAAAGAACAGGTGTCCAGAGTAGGTTAGAAAGAGCTCCTTCAAACATGACTTCCGTTTTCTCCACATGGGGCAGCGCGGACACCTTGGGCACTTCCTTTTTATACTTTTATTTTCTTTATTTCTGTCTTACGACAGAAATAATAAAAAAGCTGTTCTACAAATTGAAATAAGGCCTTACGGCATTACATAACAGACGTCGAGCACTTGGGCGGGTGTTCTCACTCTTTTCCTCTGACCTGTCCCCTCTGCCCGACCCGCCGTGTGGTTGACCCGTCCACTGCTTACTTTAGTTTACTTTATTTGAGCAGCGAACACTCTGCTCAAATACTGAATATTATGATGTCAGCCCTGCGGCCCCAAAGCGTCTGTTGACAAATATTGCACTGGTTTCCATGACGCTTGTAAAGCTGCTGGACATTGTTGCCCCGGTAACAACGAAGCTTTCTGAACCAAAGTCTGAACCGTGGTCACATGACGTCACACGCTGCTGAAGGCAAAGCGCAGAAAGAGAAGTTATATGTGTCTTTCAGATCTTCAGAGACAGTTGGCATTCGGATCCAAAAACCGTGAAAGCTGAAACACTTTTCTGACCTGATATTCTCCAACGCTCAGAACCCCCACGTTCTTTTTGACACAATTAAAACGGTTCTTAGAGTTCCTGAATCACACGGTCCTGAAGACCCCGTGAAGACCACGTGAAGACCACTAGGGCCCTCATCAGTCGACCTGCTTATGACCCTGGAACATCAGCTGTTTTAAATCCATTTGAACCTGTCACACTGCGTTGCTTGGAACAAGTTTTTGGCCAAATGAAAATGACTCTCCCAATGATGCGACCCCCCCACATCTCAGCCAATGATGTGACCCCCCCACATCTCAGCCAACGATGTGACCCCCCCACATCTCAGCCAATGATGTGACCCCCCCACATCTCAGAGCTCTTTCCAACACTGGCCCCTTATGTATTGGATATCATTAATGGCAGCCTAGCAAGTGGAGAGGTTCCTTTGTTTTAATCACGCTGTGGTACGTCGTGGGTTTTCTTACCGATCTAAAGTAAAAACTGAAGAAGTCTTGTCTGATCAAGTGTGGTTTGTTTCACACGTGTGTGGAGAACACAACACGTGTGTGTCTATGAGCGTCCTGGAGAACACAACACAGTGTGTGTCTATGAGCGTTCTGGAGAACACAACACAGTGTGTGTCTATGAGCGTTCTGGAGAACACAACATGTGTGTCTATGAGCGTCCTGGAGAACACAACATGTGTGTCTATGAGCGTTCTGGAGAACACAACACGTGTGTCTATGAGCGTTCTGGAGAACACAACACAGTGTGTGTCTATGAGCGTTCTGGAGAACACAACACAGTGTGTGTCTATGAGCGTTCTGGAGAACACAACATGTGTGTCTATGAGCGTCCTGGAGAACACAACATGTGTGTCTATGAGCGTTCTGGAGAACACAACATGTGTGTCCATGAGCGTTCTGGAGAACACAACACGTGTGTCTATGAGCGTCCTGGAGAACACAACACAGTGTGTGTCTATGAGCGTTCTGGAGAACACAACACGTGTGTCTATGAGCGTTCTGGAGAACACAACACGTGTGTCTATGAGCGTTCTGGAGAACACAACATGTGTGTCTATGAGCGTCCTGGAGAACACAACACGTGTGTCTATGAGCGTTCTGGAGAACACAACATGTGTGTCTATGAGCGTCCTGGAGAACACAACACGTGTGTCTATGAGCGTTCTGGAGAACACAACACGTGTGTCTATGAGCGTTCTGGAGAACACAACATGTGTGTCTATGAGCGTCCTGGAGAACACAACACGTGTGTCTATGAGCGTCCTGGAGAACACAACATGTGTGTCTATGAGCGTCCTGGAGAACACAACATGTGTGTCTATGAGCGTCCTGGAGAACACAACACAGTGTGTGTCTATGAGCGTTCTGGAGAACACAACACGTGTGTGTCTATGAGCGTTCTGGAGAACACAACACGTGTGTCTATGAGCGTTCTGGAGAACACAACACGTGTGTCTATGAGCGTTCTGGAGAACACAACACGTGTGTGTCTATGAGCGTCCTGGAGAACACAACACGTGTGTCTATGAGCGTTCTGGAGAACACAACACGTGTGTCTATGAGCGTCCTGGAGAACACAACACGTGTGTCTATGAGCGTCCTGGAGAACACAACACGTGTGTCTATGAGCGTTCTGGAGAACACAACATGTGTGTCTATGAGCGTCCTGGAGAACACAACACGTGTGTCTATGAGCGTTCTGGAGAACACAACACGTGTGTCTATGAGCGTCCTGGAGAACACAACACGTGTGTCTATGAGCGTTCTGGAGAACACAACATGTGTGTCTATGAGCGTTCTGGAGAACACAACACGTGTGTGTCTATGAGCGTCCTGGAGAACACAACATGTGTGTCTATGAGCGTTCTGGAGAACACAACATGTGTGTCTATGAGCGTTCTGGAGAACACAACATGTGTGTCTATGAGCGTTCTGGAGAACACAACATGTGTGTCTATGAGCGTTCTGGAGAACACAACACGTGTGTCTATGAGCGTTCTGGAGAACACAACACAGTGTGTGTCTATGAGCGTCCTGGAGAACACAACACGTGTGTCTATGAGCGTTCTGGAGAACACAACATGTGTGTCTATGAGCGTTCTGGAGAACACAACATGTGTGTCTATGAGCGTTCTGGAGAACACAACACGTGTGTCTATGAGCGTTCTGGAGAACACAACACGTGTGTCTATGAGCGTTCTGGAGAACACAACATGTGTGTCCATGAGCGTTCTGGAGAACACAACACAGTGTGTGTCTATGAGCGTCCTGGAGAACACAACACGTGTGTCTATGAGCGTTCTGGAGAACACAACACAGTGTGTGTCTATGAGCGTCCTGGAGAACACAACACGTGTGTCTATGAGCGTCCTGGAGAACACAACACGTGTGTCTATGAGCGTTCTGGAGAACACAACATGTGTGTCCATGAGCGTTCTGGAGAACACAACACAGTGTGTGTCTATGAGCGTTCTGGAGAACACAACACAGTGTGTGTCTATGAGCGTTCTGGAGAACACAACATGTGTGTCTATGAGCGTCCTGGAGAACACAACATGTGTGTCTATGAGCGTTCTGGAGAACACAACACGTGTGTCTATGAGCGTTCTGGAGAACACAACACAGTGTGTGTCTATGAGCGTTCTGGAGAACACAACACAGTGTGTGTCTATGAGCGTTCTGGAGAACACAACATGTGTGTCTATGAGCGTCCTGGAGAACACAACATGTGTGTCTATGAGCGTTCTGGAGAACACAACACGTGTGTCTATGAGCGTTCTGGAGAACACAACACGTGTGTCTATGAGCGTCCTGGAGAACACAACATGTGTGTCTATGAGCGTCCTGGAGAACACAACATGTGTGTCTATGAGCGTCCTGGAGAACACAACACAGTGTGTGTCTATGAGCGTTCTGGAGAACACAACACGTGTGTGTCTATGAGCGTTCTGGAGAACACAACACGTGTGTCTATGAGCGTTCTGGAGAACACAACACGTGTGTCTATGAGCGTTCTGGAGAACACAACACGTGTGTGTCTATGAGCGTCCTGGAGAACACAACACGTGTGTCTATGAGCGTTCTGGAGAACACAACACGTGTGTCTATGAGCGTTCTGGAGAACACAACACGTGTGTCTATGAGCGTTCTGGAGAACACAACACGTGTGTCTATGAGCGTTCTGGAGAACACAACACGTGTGTCTATGAGCGTCCTGGAGAACACAACACGTGTGTCTATGAGCGTTCTGGAGAACACAACACGTGTGTCTATGAGCGTCCTGGAGAACACAACACGTGTGTGTCTATGAGCGTCCTGGAGAACACAACACGTGTGTCTATGAGCGTTCTGGAGAACACAACATGTGTGTCTATGAGCGTTCTGGAGAACACAACATGTGTGTCTATGAGCGTTCTGGAGAACACAACATGTGTGTCTATGAGCGTTCTGGAGAACACAACATGTGTGTCTATGAGCGTTCTGGAGAACACAACACGTGTGTCTATGAGCGTTCTGGAGAACACAACACAGTGTGTGTCTATGAGCGTCCTGGAGAACACAACACGTGTGTCTATGAGCGTTCTGGAGAACACAACATGTGTGTCTATGAGCGTTCTGGAGAACACAACACGTGTGTCTATGAGCGTCCTGGAGAACACAACACAGTGTGTGTCTATGAGCGTCCTGGAGAACACAACACGTGTGTCTATGAGCGTTCTGGAGAACACAACATGTGTGTCTATGAGCGTTCTGGAGAACACAACACGTGTGTCTATGAGCGTTCTGGAGAACACAACATGTGTGTCCATGAGCGTTCTGGAGAACACAACACAGTGTGTGTCTATGAGCGTCCTGGAGAACACAACACGTGTGTCTATGAGCGTTCTGGAGAACACAACACGTGTGTCTATGAGCGTCCTGGAGAACACAACACAGTGTGTGTCTATGAGCGTTCTGGAGAACACAACACGTGTGTCTATGAGCGTCCTGGAGAACACAACACGTGTGTCTATGAGCGTTCTGGAGAACACAACATGTGTGTCCATGAGCGTTCTGGAGAACACAACACAGTGTGTGTCTATGAGCGTTCTGGAGAACACAACACAGTGTGTGTCTATGAGCGTCCTGGAGAACACAACACGTGTGTCTATGAGCGTCCTGGAGAACACAACACGTGTGTGTCTATGAGCGTCCTGGAGAACACAACACGTGTGTCTATGAGCGTCCTGGAGAACACAACACAGTGTGTGTCTATGAGCGTTCTGGAGAACACAACATGTGTGTCTATGAGCGTCCTGGAGAACACAACACAGTGTGTGTCTATGAGCGTTCTGGAGAACACAACATGTGTGTCTATGAGCGTTCTGGAGAACACAACACAGTGTGTGTCTATGAGCGTCCTGGAGAACACAACACAGTGTGTGTCTATGAGCGTTCTGGAGAACACAACACGTGTGTCTATGAGCGTTCTGGAGAACACAACATGTGTGTCCATGAGCGTTCTGGAGAACACAACACAGTGTGTGTCTATGAGCGTCCTGGAGAACACAACACGTGTGTCTATGAGCGTTCTGGAGAACACAACATGTGTGTCTATGAGCGTCCTGGAGAACACAACACGTGTGTCTATGAGCGTTCTGGAGAACACAACACGTGTGTCTATGAGCGTTCTGGAGAACACAACACGTGTGTCTATGAGCGTTCTGGAGAACACAACATGTGTGTCTATGAGCGTCCTGGAGAACACAACACGTGTGTCTATGAGCGTTCTGGAGAACACAACACAGTGTGTGTCTATGAGCGTTCTGGAGAACACAACATGTGTGTCTATGAGCGTCCTGGAGAACACAACACAGTGTGTGTCTATGAGCGTTCTGGAGAACACAACATGTGTGTCTATGAGCGTTCTGGAGAACACAACACAGTGTGTGTCTATGAGCGTCCTGGAGAACACAACACAGTGTGTGTCTATGAGCGTTCTGGAGAACACAACACGTGTGTCTATGAGCGTTCTGGAGAACACAACATGTGTGTCCATGAGCGTTCTGGAGAACACAACACAGTGTGTGTCTATGAGCGTCCTGGAGAACACAACACGTGTGTCTATGAGCGTTCTGGAGAACACAACATGTGTGTCTATGAGCGTCCTGGAGAACACAACACGTGTGTCTATGAGCGTTCTGGAGAACACAACACGTGTGTCTATGAGCGTTCTGGAGAACACAACACGTGTGTGTCTATGAGCGTCCTGGAGAACACAACACAGTGTGTGTCTATGAGCGTCCTGGAGAACACAACACGTGTGTCTATGAGCGTTCTGGAGAACACAACATGTGTGTCTATGAGCGTCCTGGAGAACACAACACGTGTGTCTATGAGCGTTCTGGAGAACACAACACAGTGTGTGTCTATGAGCGTTCTGGAGAACACAACACAGTGTGTGTCTATGAGCGTCCTGGAGAACACAACACGTGTGTCTATGAGCGTTCTGGAGAACACAACATGTGTGTCCATGAGCGTTCTGGAGAACACAACACAGTGTGTGTCTATGAGCGTTCTGGAGAACACAACACAGTGTGTGTCTATGAGCGTCCTGGAGAACACAACACGTGTGTCTATGAGCGTTCTGGAGAACACAACATGTGTGTCCATGAGCGTTCTGGAGAACACAACACAGTGTGTGTCTATGAGCGTTCTGGAGAACACAACATGTGTGTGTCTATGAGCGTCCTGGAGAACACAACACAGTGTGTCTATGAGCGTTCTGGAGAACACAACATGTGTGTCTATGAGCGTCCTGGAGAACACAACACAGTGTGTGTCTATGAGCGTCCTGGAGAACACAACATGTGTGTCTATGAGCGTCCTGGAGAACACAACATGTGTGTCTATGAGCGTTCTGGAGAACACAACACGTGTGTCTATGAGCGTCCTGGAGAACACAACACAGTGTGTGTCTATGAGCGTTCTGGAGAACACAACACGTGTGTGTCTATGAGCGTCCTGGAGAACACAACATGTGTGTCTATGAGCGTTCTGGAGAACACAACACGTGTGTCTATGAGCGTTCTGGAGAACACAACACGTGTGTCTATGAGCGTTCTGGAGAACACAACACGTGTGTCTATGAGCGTTCTGGAGAACACAACACGTGTGTCTATGAGCGTTCTGGAGAACACAACACGTGTGTCTATGAGCGTTCTGGAGAACACAACACGTGTGTCTATGAGCGTTCTGGAGAACACAACATGTGTGTCTATGAGCGTTCTGGAGAACACAACACAGTGTGTGTCTATGAGCGTCCTGGAGAACACAACATGTGTGTCTATGAGCGTCCTGGAGAACACAACATGTGTGTCTATGAGCGTTCTGGAGAACACAACATGTGTGTCTATGAGCGTTCTGGAGAACACAACACAGTGTGTGTCTATGAGCGTCCTGGAGAACACAACATGTGTGTCTATGAGCGTTCTGGAGAACACAACATGTGTGTCTATGAGCGTTCTGGAGAACACAACACAGTGTGTGTCTATGAGCGTCCTGGAGAACACAACATGTGTGTCTATGAGCGTTCTGGAGAACACAACACGTGTGTCTATGAGCGTCCTGGAGAACACAACACGTGTGTCTATGAGCGTTCTGGAGAACACAACATGTGTGTCTATGAGCGTCCTGGAGAACACAACACGTGTGTGTCTATGAGCGTTCTGGAGAACACAACATGTGTGTCTATGAGCGTTCTGGAGAACACAACATGTGTGTCTATGAGCGTTCTGGAGAACACAACATGTGTGTCTATGAGCGTTCTGGAGAACACAACACAGTGTGTGTCTATGAGCGTCCTGGAGAACACAACATGTGTGTCTATGAGCGTCCTGGAGAACACAACATGTGTGTCTATGAGCGTTCTGGAGAACACAACATGTGTGTCTATGAGCGTCCTGGAGAACACAACACGTGTGTCTATGAGCGTTCTGGAGAACACAACATGTGTGTCCATGAGCGTTCTGGAGAACACAACACAGTGTGTGTCTATGAGCGTTCTGGAGAACACAACACAGTGTGTGTCTATGAGCGTCCTGGAGAACACAACACGTGTGTCTATGAGCGTTCTGGAGAACACAACATGTGTGTCCATGAGCGTTCTGGAGAACACAACACAGTGTGTGTCTATGAGCGTTCTGGAGAACACAACATGTGTGTGTCTATGAGCGTCCTGGAGAACACAACACAGTGTGTCTATGAGCGTTCTGGAGAACACAACATGTGTGTCTATGAGCGTCCTGGAGAACACAACACAGTGTGTGTCTATGAGCGTCCTGGAGAACACAACATGTGTGTCTATGAGCGTCCTGGAGAACACAACATGTGTGTCTATGAGCGTTCTGGAGAACACAACACGTGTGTCTATGAGCGTCCTGGAGAACACAACACAGTGTGTGTCTATGAGCGTTCTGGAGAACACAACACGTGTGTGTCTATGAGCGTCCTGGAGAACACAACATGTGTGTCTATGAGCGTTCTGGAGAACACAACACGTGTGTCTATGAGCGTTCTGGAGAACACAACACGTGTGTCTATGAGCGTTCTGGAGAACACAACACGTGTGTCTATGAGCGTTCTGGAGAACACAACACGTGTGTCTATGAGCGTTCTGGAGAACACAACACGTGTGTCTATGAGCGTTCTGGAGAACACAACACGTGTGTCTATGAGCGTTCTGGAGAACACAACATGTGTGTCTATGAGCGTTCTGGAGAACACAACACAGTGTGTGTCTATGAGCGTCCTGGAGAACACAACATGTGTGTCTATGAGCGTCCTGGAGAACACAACATGTGTGTCTATGAGCGTTCTGGAGAACACAACATGTGTGTCTATGAGCGTTCTGGAGAACACAACACAGTGTGTGTCTATGAGCGTCCTGGAGAACACAACATGTGTGTCTATGAGCGTTCTGGAGAACACAACATGTGTGTCTATGAGCGTTCTGGAGAACACAACACAGTGTGTGTCTATGAGCGTCCTGGAGAACACAACATGTGTGTCTATGAGCGTTCTGGAGAACACAACACGTGTGTCTATGAGCGTCCTGGAGAACACAACACGTGTGTCTATGAGCGTTCTGGAGAACACAACATGTGTGTCTATGAGCGTCCTGGAGAACACAACACGTGTGTGTCTATGAGCGTTCTGGAGAACACAACATGTGTGTCTATGAGCGTTCTGGAGAACACAACATGTGTGTCTATGAGCGTTCTGGAGAACACAACATGTGTGTCTATGAGCGTTCTGGAGAACACAACACAGTGTGTGTCTATGAGCGTCCTGGAGAACACAACATGTGTGTCTATGAGCGTCCTGGAGAACACAACATGTGTGTCTATGAGCGTTCTGGAGAACACAACATGTGTGTCTATGAGCGTCCTGGAGAACACAACACGTGTGTCTATGAGCGTTCTGGAGAACACAACATGTGTGTCTATGAGCGTTCTGGAGAACACAACACGTGTGTCTATGAGCGTTCTGGAGAACACAACACGTGTGTCTATGAGCGTCCTGGAGAACACAACACGTGTGTCTATGAGCGTTCTGGAGAACACAACATGTGTGTCCATGAGCGTTCTGGAGAACACAACACAGTGTGTGTCTATGAGCGTCCTGGAGAACACAACACGTGTGTCTATGAGCGTCCTGGAGAACACAACACGTGTGTCTATGAGCGTTCTGGAGAACACAACACGTGTGTCTATGAGCGTCCTGGAGAACACAACACAGTGTGTGTCTATGAGCGTCCTGGAGAACACAACACGTGTGTCTATGAGCGTCCTGGAGAACACAACACAGTGTGTGTCTATGAGCGTCCTGGAGAACACAACACGTGTGTCTATGAGCGTTCTGGAGAACACAACACAGTGTGTGTCTATGAGCGTTCTGGAGAACACAACACAGTGTGTGTCTATGAGCGTTCTGGAGAACACAACACGTGTGTCTATGAGCGTCCTGGAGAACACAACATGTGTGTCTATGAGCGTTCTGGAGAACACAACACAGTGTGTGTCTATGAGCGTTCTGGAGAACACAACACAGTGTGTGTCTATGAGCGTCCTGGAGAACACAACACGTGTGTCTATGAGCGTTCTGGAGAACACAACACGTGTGTCTATGAGCGTTCTGGAGAACACAACACAGTGTGTGTCTATGAGCGTCCTGGAGAACACAACACGTGTGTCTATGAGCGTTCTGGAGAACACAACACGTGTGTCTATGAGCGTTCTGGAGAACACAACACAGTGTGTGTCTATGAGCGTTCTGGAGAACACAACATGTGTGTCTATGAGCGTCCTGGAGAACACAACACAGTGTGTGTCTATGAGCGTTCTGGAGAACACAACATGTGTGTCCATGAGCGTTCTGGAGAACACAACACAGTGTGTGTCTATGAGCGTTCTGGAGAACACAACATGTGTGTGTCTATGAGCGTCCTGGAGAACACAACATGTGTGTCCATGAGCGTTCTGGAGAACACAACACAGTGTGTGTCTATGAGCGTTCTGGAGAACACAACATGTGTGTCTATGAGCGTCCTGGAGAACACAACATGTGTGTCTATGAGCGTTCTGGAGAACACAACACAGTGTGTGTCTATGAGCGTCCTGGAGAACACAACACAGTGTGTGTCTATGAGCGTTCTGGAGAACACAACACGTGTGTCTATGAGCGTCCTGGAGAACACAACACAGTGTGTGTCTATGAGCGTCCTGGAGAACACAACACGTGTGTCTATGAGCGTTCTGGAGAACACAACACGTGTGTCTATGAGCGTTCTGGAGAACACAACACGTGTGTGTCTATGAGCGTTCTGGAGAACACAACATGTGTGTCTATGAGCGTTCTGGAGAACACAACACGTGTGTCTATGAGCGTCCTGGAGAACACAACACGTGTGTGTCTATGAGCGTTCTGGAGAACACAACATGTGTGTCTATGAGCGTTCTGGAGAACACAACACGTGTGTCTATGAGCGTCCTGGAGAACACAACACGTGTGTCTATGAGCGTTCTGGAGAACACAACACGTGTGTGTCTATGAGCGTTCTGGAGAACACAACATGTGTGTCTATGAGCGTTCTGGAGAACACAACACGTGTGTCTATGAGCGTCCTGGAGAACACAACACGTGTGTCTATGAGCGTTCTGGAGAACACAACACGTGTGTCTATGAGCGTTCTGGAGAACACAACATGTGTGTCTATGAGCGTTCTGGAGAACACAACATGTGTGTCTATGAGCGTTCTGGAGAACACAACACAGTGTGTGTCTATGAGCGTCCTGGAGAACACAACATGTGTGTCTATGAGCGTTCTGGAGAACAGGCTCCCGTATCACTGTAGAGAGAGAACATGAAAAGGACGTAGGGACGTAGGGACGTAGGGACGTAGGGACGTAGAGACGTAGGGACGTAGGGCGTAGGGACGTAGAGACGTAGGGACGTAGGGACGTAGGGACGTAGGGACGTAGAGACGTAGGGCGTAGGGACGTAGAGACGTAGGGACGTAGGGACGTAGGGACGTAGGGACGTAGGGCGTAGGGACGTAGAGACGTAGGGACGTAGGGACGTAGGGACGTAGGGACGTAGGGACGTAGGGCGTAGGGACGTAGAGACGTAGGGACGTAGGGACGTAGGGACGTAGGGACGTAGAGACGTAGGGCGTAGGGACGTAGAGACGTAGGGACGTAGGGACGTAGGGACGTAGGGAGTGGTGATACAGTTCCAGATGTAAATGCAGACGACCAACAGGCGCCTCGGATGGTAATGCAATCTAAGGGTTAAAGGACAGGCCTTGTGGGCATTGATTAAAGGCCCAGGGGGTCACAGGGGGTCACAGGGGTCACAGGGGGTCACAGGGGTCACAGGGGGTCACAGGGGGTCACAGGGGGTCACAGGGGTCACCTGGCGGCAGGACACTATGCATCCACACAGGTGGGACTAGTTTTCGTGGTAACTCTGCGTGCTGCAGAGAAGGTGATTGGCTGTGAGCTCCATCTCTCCAGGACCTGTTCACCTCCAGGACCCGGAGGCGTGTGGGTCGGATCACAGCTGACCCTTCTCACCCTGGTCACGGACTATTCACCCCCCTCCCCTCAGGCAGGAGGCTACGGTCTATCCAGACCCAGACCTCCCGCCATCAGACTCATGAACAAAAACAAGTCTCTGTAGCTCAGTCACAGACTCATGGATGTTTCTGCTCTGCTGCTGTTGGTGAGTCCACACTTAGACCCGCTGCTTCACTTTATAACACTTAATATCACTTTATAACACTTAAATATCACTTTATAACACTTCATATCACTTTATAAGCTACACATCTGTAAATACAATCCCGCTGTTGTTCAATGTCAAATTGTTGTTTTACCACACGTCACTTTATTTTATCTTATTTATTTAATATTTTTTATGCCCTTATAGCCTTATAGTTTAACGTTCTTAGCTTATTTTTTATCTTAATTCTGTGTTATATGTTCTATGTCGCACGTTTGCACCGAGAAAAAATTGCTAGTTTGTAAACCCATTCTGATTCTGATTCTAACTAAAATATGTACAGGTACAACCTTTATTAAAGAGGTCAAGCCTGGACAAATGTGATCTCTCCAATTATCGGCCCATTTCCAGCTTCCATTGGTGTCAAAAATTCTGGAAAAAATTGCACACCTGCAGCTGAGCTCATTTTTAAACAAAAATGGCATTTTGGAAGTTTTTCAGTCAGGTTTCACCGAGGCCGCTCTGTTGAGGTTTTTGAATGATGTTATTTTAACTTGGGGCTCTGGTCACACGGTTGCTCTGCTGCTGGTGGACCTAACAGACCTTCATACACACGGTTGCTCTGCTGCTGGTGGACCTAACAGACCTTCATACACACGGTTGCTCTGCTGCTGGTGGACCTAACAGACCTTCATACACACGGTTGCTCTGCTGCTGGTGGACCTAACAGACCTTCATACACACGGTTGCTCTGCTGCTGGTGGACCTAACAGACCTTCATACACACGGTTGCTCTGCTGCTGGTGGACCTAACAGACCTTCATACACACGGTTGCTCTGCTGCTGGTGGACCTAACAGACCTTCATACACACGGTTGCTCTGCTGCTGGTGGACCTAACAGACCTTCATACACACGGTTGCTCTGCTGCTGGTGGACCTAACAGACCTTCATACACACGGTTGCTCTGCTGCTGGTGGACCTCACAGACCTTCATACACACGGTTGCTCTGCTGCTGGTGGACCGAACAGACCTTCATACACACGGTTGCTCTGCTGCTGGTGGACCTAACAGACCTTCATACACACGGTTGCTCTGCTGCTGGTGGACCTAACAGACCTTCATACACACGGTTGCTCTGCTGCTGGTGGACCTAACAGACCTTCATACACACGGTTGCTCTGCTGCTGGTGGACCTAACAGACCTTCATACACACGGTTGCTCTGCTGCTGGTGGACCTAACAGACCTTCATACACACGGTTGCTCTGCTGCTGGTGGACCTAACAGACCTTCATACACACGGTTGCTCTGCTGCTGGTGGACCTAACAGACCTTCATACACACGGTTGCTCTGCTGCTGGTGGACCTAACAGACCTTCATACACACGGTTGCTCTGCTGCTGGTGGACCTAACAGACCTTCATACACACGGTTGCTCTGCTGCTGGTGGACCTAACAGACCTTCATACAGTGGACCATCGGATGTTAGACCTGTGTGGGAATAAAAGGTCTGGCCTTAGCTTGGCTCAGATCGTATCTGACAAACAGAAGCTTTTCCGTCCAAGTTGAGAATGCGGTGTCCACTACTGCCCCTCTCACTTGTGGAGTACCACAAGGGTCAGTCGTTGGACCCTTACTGTTTTCTTTGTACTTGCCCCCCTTGGAGCTACTTTGCGTAAACACAATGTAATGTTTCGCAGAAGTGAAACTGAGGATCGCCTACAATTGTTTGCCTGTCCGTCCATGGGAGTGGATCTCTCCTTCTGTGGTTCTCCTCAAGGTTTCTCGTTTCTCCCACCGGGTTTTTGAGTTGTTCCTCGCCGTGCTGGAGAGTCTAAGGACAGGCCTGAGCTGCTCGTCTCCACTGCTGACGCTTATTTGGACTTTATGTTTGCCTGGATACTTGTTTCTCCTGAACTTTACCCTGTCTTATTTACTTCTGTTTTATTGCCTTCATGTTTGGTGCAGCTGTGAGGAAACTCCTGTTGTGATATTGGGCTTTACAAAACCATTGATTGATTGAGGTTGGAAAATCTGCCCACAATTTAAAAATGTTCCCGTGTGAACCAGTAAGTTCTAAGCTGACCTGAAATTAACTAAAATAAAATGAACAAACAGTTAGATATGTCTAATTAAACAGCGTAAACCACTGTTTCTGATGGGGAATCAGGGGATAAAGGAAGGATAAGAGAAACCACAGACAAAGTGACTTTATTATCAATGACTCAGGAGCAAACGGCACAAACTGATCAATAAATAATATTACAGTTTTTCTCCATTAGTTTGGCTCATTTCATGAAAGACAAATTACATTCTCAAAAAACACGGAGTCTCCAAACCACTCGGCAATTGTTCACAACAGAATTTAATTTCTCATTCATTTAATCAAATTGCAAATGCCTAAGTTCATGTCTCAACGTCTCAGAACATCTTTGCAATTAGCTCAAAGTGAAAGCTCTTGATCTGAGCTGTTGTTGATTCTCAGTCTAATGTCGTTCGCTCTAAAACGTGTCATTGTAGAAGTCGTCACCTGCTCAATGGTCAGAATGAGTCAAGAACACCATGTGTGAATCCCTTAGAACATTGATCAGAGTATTTAAAGCTGCGCTGCCTGATTATTTGGCGTCGTAGAAACATTTATTTTTGCCTCAGAGTCACAAACACAGACCTAGAACAGAAAAAGTCATGAACAGGAAAAATCCGGTTCCCTAGCTTTAACAGTCAGGGAAAACTAGCACATGCTGCATATCATGTTCATTGTGTGTGTGTGTGTGTGTGTGTGTGTGTGTGTGTGTGTGTGTGTGATGTTACAGTGTGTTTCTTTTTACTCTGATGTGGAAGTGACTTTATTTGTGTGAATGTTAATGGTTTCAGTTTCGGTGGCGATGTGTGATGTCAAACCTCTGACACGAGGGACATTTCAATGGTCCTCTGAAGGACTGGGCTCAGACTGAGGTGGACACGAGGGACATTTCAATGGTCCTCTGAAGGACTGGGCTCAGACTGAGGTGGACACGAGGGACATTTCAATGGTCCTCTGAAGGACTGGGCTCAGACTGAGGTGGACACGAGGGACATTTCAATGGTCCTCTGAAGGACTGGGCTCAGACTGAGGTGGACACGAGGGACATTTCAATGGTCCTCTGAAGGACTGGGCTCAGACTGAGGTGGACACGAGGGACATTTCAATCGTCCTCTGCCATCGTGACAAAACATCTAAACATTTAGACTTGGAGAGCTTACACAAAGCCAAAGGGACAAAGCATTTTGGGGAAACGAGATGGAAATGTAGTTTTGAAGCTCGAGTGAGCTGTTTATGAGATATGAGCTCCAGTGAGCTGTTTATGAGATATGAGCTCCAGTGAGCTGTTTATGAGATATGAGCTCGAGTGAGCTGTTTATGAGATATGAGCTCCAGTGAGCTGTTTATGAGATATGAGCTCCAGTGAGCTGTTTATGAGATATGAGCTCCAGTGAGCCGTTTATGAGATATGAGCTCGAGTGAGCTGTTTATGAGATATGAGCTCGAGTGAGCTGTTTATGAGATATGAGCTCCAGTGAGCTGTTTATGAGATATGAGCTCCAGTGAGCTGTTTATGAGATATGAGCTCGAGTGAGCTGTTTATGAGATATGAGCTCCAGTGAGCTGTTTATGACAGATATGAGCTCCAGTGAGCTGTTTATGAGATATGAGCTCCAGTGAGCTGTTTATGAGATATGAGCTCGAGTGAGCTGTTTATGAGATATGAGCTCCAGTGAGCTGTTTATGAGATATGAGCTCCAGTGAGCTGTTTATGAGATATGAGCTCGAGTGAGCTGTTTATGAGATATGAGCTCCAGTGAGCTGTTTATGAGATATGAGCTCCAGTGAGCTGTTTATGAGATATGAGCTCCAGTGAGCTGTTTATGAGATATGAGCTCCAGTGAGCTGTTTATGAGATATGAGCTCCAGTGAGCTGTTTATGAGATATGAGCTCCAGTGAGCTGTTTATGAGATATGAGCTCCAGTGAGCTGTTTATGAGATATGAGCTCCAGTGAGCTGTTTATGAGATATGAGCTCCAGTGAGCTGTTTATGAGATATGAGCTCCAGTGAGCTGTTTATGAGATATGAGCTCGAGTGAGCTGTTTATGAGATATGAGCTCCAGTGAGCTCATGTTTATGAGATATGAGCTCGAGCTCATGTTTATGAGATATGAGCTAATGTTTATGAGATATGAGCTCATGTTTATGAGATATGAGCTCCAGTGAGATATGAGCTCCAGTGAGCTGGAGCTCATATCTCCAGCTCACTGGAGCTCATAAACACCGGAGCTCATAAACAGCTCCAGTGAGCTGTTTATGAGATATGAGCTCGAGTGAGCTGTTTATGACAGATATGAGCTCCAGTGAGCTGTTTATGAGATATGAGCTCCAGTGAGCTGTTTATGACAGATATGAGCTCCAGTGAGCTGTTTATGACAGATATGAGCTCCAGTGAGCTGTTTATGACAGATATGAGCTCCAGTGAGCGATAGTGTTGTGCTGAACTTAAGACTGTTTTGCCAAATGATCTTAATGTGATTTCAAGAATTTCAAGAAATGAGCCAAACCAATGGAGAAAAACTAACAAGAGAGTGAGGGGGCGGGGCCTGAGAGGGCGGGGCTGTTTGTGCTTAAACTCCGCAGTGACTGAAGCAGAACATGCAGCTCAGGTGAGGAAGATGAAGAGGAAAAGATGAGTTTCTGCCTCGAAAATGATCACAAAGAAGAGCAGCGTCTGAGGGGCGGAGTCTGTGTCCCTGTGGGCGGGGTTTGTAGTCCCTGTGGGCGGGGTTTGTAGTTCCTATGGGCGGGGTTTGTAGTTTCTGATGACCTCATGTTTGTAGGCCTATGGAGATTTGGTAAAACTGCAGCTCCCATGATGCACCGGGGCCTCAGTCCTGAAACAAACGAAGAGCAGCAAATAAGGAACACTGTAAAGTGCCACAGCCGCCATGGGGCAGGCTGACTGATGTACGGCGTCTTGCCCAAAGGCACAAAAAGATCCACAAAGATCAGAGTGTGATCCTTGGAAACTGAAACATGCCAAAGTGGACCAGAGGGGGTGCTGTTGGGTTTAAACCTCTTAACCTCGGCTTTAACCGAGCACATTTTCTCCAGTACAACTTTACCCAAATCTAAAGCTTCTGGACTGGAGAGCAACAGAGTAACGCATCATTTGAAAGCTAAGAAATGAAAAACGGATCCTAAAATTGTTGCATTGTGACTGTGTTTTTATTTGTTTATTTGAGCAGTTGAAGTTCTGCTCAAAAGAAGTTTGTCTTGTTTTTGTCATGAATTAATTAGTTAATAACTTTTTAGTTACTTTTTAACTTTTTAGTTACTTTTTAACTTTTTACTTTTAGTTTAGTTTGTAGATTTGAGTGAAGCCAAACGGGAAAATGTGCTTGGTTTTAAGGATGCCCTTCATCGTCAGCGTCATGGCAACCAGCGAAAACAAAACCACATCGCCATGGAAACGTCGAGACTTCAGTGACACAGGCTGCACTGAGCACGTGCAGAAAGCCATGCAGCATCAGCGGCCAATCAGCTGCTGGCGTTACCTGTGACATCATCAGGGCGGGGTCACGTGATCAGAGGCGACTTCGGTTTCTTTGTGAACCACGACTCGAGTCAGAGCCAAGTCTGGGTGAAGACGGCGAGTCTCCGACAGGACGGACGCCACGGCCTTCAACGACAGTCACATGATCACATAACGCTACGGCAACGACAGTCACATGACTACATAACGCTACGGCAACGACAGTCACATGACTACATAACGCTACGGCAACGACAGTCACATGACTACATAACGCTACGGCAACGACAGTCACATGACTACATATCACTACGGCAACAACGACAGTCACATGATCACATATCGTTACGGCAACGACAGTCACATGACTACATAACGCTACGGCAACGACAGTCACATGATCACATAACGCTACGGCAACAACGACAGTCACATGATCACATATCGCTACGGCAACAACGACAGTCACATGATCACATATCGCTACGGCAACGACAGTCACATGATCACATATCGTTACGGCAACGACAGTCACATGACTACATAACGCTACGGCAACGACAGTCACATGACTACATAACGCTACGGCAACGACAGTCACATGACTACATAACGCTACGGCAACAACGACAGTCACATGATCACATATCGCTACGGCAACGACAGTCACATGACTACATAACGCTACAGCAACAACGACAGTCACATGACTACATATCGCTACGGCAACAACGACAGTCACATGATCACATATTGCTACGGCAACGACAGTCACATGATCACATAACGCTACGGCAACGACAGTCACATGACTACATAACGCTACGGCAACAACGACAGTCACATGATCACATATCGCTACGGCAACGACAGTCACATGACTACATATCGCCACGGCCTTCAACGACAGTCACATGATCACATATCGCCACGGCAACGACAGTCACATGACTACATAACGCTACGGCAACGACAGTCACATGATCACATATCGCTACGGCAACGACAGTCACATGACTACATATCGCCACGGCCTTCAACGACAGTCACATGATCACATATCGCCACGGCAACGACAGTCACATGATCACATATCGCCACGGCAACGACAGTCACATGATCACATATCGCTACGGCAACGACAGTCACATGACTACATATCGCCACGGCCTTCAACGACAGTCACATGATCACATATCGCCACGGCAACGACAGTCACATGACTACATAACGCTACGGCAACGACAGTCACATGACTACATATCGCCACGGCCTTCAACGACAGTCACATGATCACATATCGCTACGGCAACGACAGTCACATGACTACATAACGCTACGGCAACGACAGTCACATGACTACATATCGCTACGGCAACGACAGTCACATGACTACATAACGCTACGGCAACGACAGTCACATGACTACATATCGCTACGGCAACGACAGTCACATGATCACATAACGCTACGGCAACGACAGTCACATGACTACATATCGCTACGGCAACGACAGTCACATGATTACATATCGCTACGGCAACGACAGTCACATGATCACATATCGCTACGGCAACGACAGTCACATGATTACATATCGCTACGGCAACGACAGTCACATGATCACATATCGCTACGGCAATGACAGTCACATGACTACATAACGCTACGGCAACGACAGTCACATGATCACATAACGCTACGGCAACGACAGTCACATGATCACATAACGCTACGGCAACGACAGTCACATGATCACATATCGCTACGGCAACGACAGTCACATGACTACATAACGCTACGGCAATGACAGTCACATGACTACATAACGCTACGGCAACGACAGTCACATGATCACATAACGCTACGGCAACGACAGTCACATGATCACATATCTCTACGGCAACGACAGTCACATGACTACATATCGCTACGGCAACGACAGTCACATGACTACATATCGCTACGGCAACGACAGTCACACGACTACATAACGCTACGGCAACGACAGTCACATGACTACATATCGCTACGGCAACGACAGTCACATGATCACATAACGCTACGGCAACGACAGTCACATGATCACATATCTCTACGGCAACGACAGTCACATGATCACATAACGCTACGGCAACGACAGTCACATGATCACATAACGCTACGGCAACGACAGTCACATGATCACATATCTCTACGGCAACGACAGTCACATGACTACATATCGCTACGGCAACGACAGTCACACGACTACATAACGCTACGGCAACGACAGTCACATGACTACATAACGCTACGGCAACGACAGTCACATGACTACATAACGCTACGGCAACGACAGTCACATGATCACATATCTCTACGGCAACGACAGTCACATGACTACATATCGCTACGGCAACGACAGTCACATGACTACATAACGCTACGGCAACGACAGTCACATGATCACATAACGCTACGGCAACGACAGTCACATGACTACATAACGCTACGGCAACGACAGTCACATGATCACATAACGCTACGGCAACGACAGTCACATGACTACATAACGCTACGGCAACGACAGTCACATGATCACATATCTCTACGGCAACGACAGTCACATGACTACATATCGCTACGGCAACGACAGTCACACGACTACATAACGCTACGGCAACGACAGTCACATGACTACATAACGCTACGGCAACGACAGTCACATGACTACATAACGCTACGGCAACGACAGTCACATGATCACATATCTCTACGGCAACGACAGTCACATGACTACATATCGCTACGGCAACGACAGTCACATGACTACATAACGCTACGGCAACGACAGTCACATGATCACATAACGCTACGGCAACGACAGTCACATGACTACATAACGCTACGGCAACGACAGTCACATGATCACATAACGCTACGGCAACGACAGTCACATGACTACATAACGCTACGGCAACGACAGTCACATGATCACATATCGCTACGGCAACGACAGTCACATGACTACATAACGCTACGGCAACGACAGTCACATGATCACATATCGCTACGGCAACGACAGTCACATGATCACATAACGCTACGGCAACGACAGTCACATGACTACATAACGCTACGGCAACGACAGTCACATGATCACATATCGCTACGGCAACGACAGTCACATGACTACATAACGCTACGGCAACGACAGTCACATGACTACATAACGCTACGGCAACGACAGTCACATGACTACATAACGCTACGGCAACAACAACGACAGTCACATGACTACATAACGCTACGGCAACAACGACAGTCACATGACTACATAACGCTACGGCAACGACAGTCACATGACTACATAACGCTACGGCAACGACAGTCACATGACTACATATCGCTGCGGCAACGACAGTCACATGATCACATAACGCTACGGCAACAACGACAACAGTCACATGACTACATAACGCTACGGCAACGACAGTCACATGATCACATATCGCTACGGCAACGACAGTCACATGACTACATATCGCTACGGCAACGACAGTCACATGACTACATAACGCTACGGCAACAACGACAACAGTCACATGACTACATAACGCTACGGCAACAACGACAGTCACATGATCACATAACGCTACGGCAACAACGACAGTCACATGATCACATAACGCTACGGCAACAACGACAGTCACATGATCACATATCGCTACGGCAACAACGACAGTCACATGATCACATAACGCTACGGCAACGACAGTCACATGACTACATAACGCTACGGCAACGACAGTCACATGACTACATATCGCTACGGCAACGACAGTCACATGACTACATAACGCTACGGCAACGACAGTCACATGATTACATAACACTACGGCGGCAACGACAGTCACATGACTACATATCGCTACGGCAACGACAGTCACATGATCACATAACGCTACGGCAACGACAGTCACATGACTACATATCGCTACGGCAACGACAGTCACATGACTACATAACGCTACGGCAACAACGACAGTCACATGATCACATATCGCTACGGCAACAACGACAGTCACATGATCACATATAGCTACGGCAACGACAGTCACATGATCACATATCGCTACGGCAACGACAGTCACATGACTACATAACGCTACGGCAACGACAGTCACATGACTACATATCGCTACGGCAACGACAGTCACATGACTACATAACGCTACGGCAACGACAGTCACATGACTACATAACGCTACGGCAACGACAGTCACATGACTACATATCGCTACGGCAACGACAGTCACATGACTACATATCGCTACGGCAACGACAGTCACATGATTACATAACACTACGGCGGCAACGACAGTCACATGACTACATATCGCTACGGCAACGACAGTCACATGATCACATAACGCTACGGCAACGACAGTCACATGACTACATAACGCTACGGCAACGACAGTCACATGACTACATAACGCTACGGCAACGACAGTCACATGACTACATATCGCTACGGCAACGACAGTCACATGACTACATAACGCTACGGCAACGACAGTCACATGATCACATAACGCTACGGCAACGACAGTCACATGACTACATAACGCTACGGCAACGACAGTCACATGACTACATAACGCTACGGCAACGACAGTCACATGATCACATATCGCTACGGCAACGACAGTCACATGATCACATAACGCTACGGCAACGACAGTCACATGATCACATATCGCTACGGCAACAACGACAGTCACATGATCACATATCGCTACGGCAACGACAGTCACATGATTACATAACGCTACGGCAACGACAGTCACATGACTACATATCGCTACGGCAACGACAGTCACATGACTACATAACGCTACGGCAACGACAGTCACATGATTACATAACGCTACGGCAACAACGACAGTCACATGACTACATATCGCTACGGCAACGACAGTCACATGACTACATAACGCTACGGCAACGACAGTCACATGATCACATAACGCTACGGCAACGACAGTCACATGACTACATATCGCTACGGCAACGACAGTCACATGACTACATAACGCTACGGCAACGACAGTCACATGATTACATAACGCTACGGCAACAACGACAGTCACATGACTACATATCGCTACGGCAACGACAGTCACATGACTACATATCGCTACGGCAACGACAGTCACATGATCACATATCGCTACGGCAACGACAGTCACATGATCACATAACGCTACGGCAACGACAGTCACATGATCACATATCGCTACGGCAACGACAGTCACATGATCACATAACGCTACGGCAACGACAGTCACATGATTACATAACGCTACGGCAACGACAGTCACATGATCACATATCGCTACGGCAACGACAGTCACATGATCACATAACGCTACGGCAACGACAGTCACATGACTACATAACGCTACGGCAACAACGACAGTCACATGATCACATATCGCTACGGCAACGACAGTCACATGACTACATAACGCTACAGCAACAACGACAGTCACATGACTACATAACGCTACGGCAACGACAGTCACATGATTACATAACGCTACGGCAACGACAGTCACATGATCACATAACGCTACGGCAACGACAGTCACATGACTACATATCGCTACGGCAACGACAGTCACATGACTACATATCGCTACGGCAACGACAGTCACATGATCACATAACGCTACGGCAACGACAGTCACATGACTACATATCGCTACGGCAACGACAGTCACA
This sequence comes from Proterorhinus semilunaris, assembly GCA_021464625.1. NCBI lineage: Eukaryota > Metazoa > Chordata > Actinopteri > Gobiiformes > Gobiidae > Proterorhinus > Proterorhinus semilunaris. The sequence goes on along the minus strand of CM038362.1, from coordinate 189,215 downwards.
TGATCACATATCGCTACGGCAACGACAGTCACATGACTACATAACGCTACAGCAACAACGACAGTCACATGATCACATATCGCTACGGCAACGACAGTCACATGACTACATATCGCTACGGCAACGACAGTCACATGACTACATAACGCTACGGCAACAACGACAGTCACATGATTACATATCGCTACGGCAACGACAGTCACATGACTACATATCGCTACGGCAACGACAGTCACATAATCACATATCGCTACGGCAACAACGACAGTTACATGACTACATAACGCTACGGCAACAACGACAGTCACATGATTACATAACGCTACGGCAACAACGACAGTCACATGATCACATAACGCTACGGCAACGACAGTCACATGATCACATAACGCTACGGCAACGACAGTCACATGACTACATAACGCTACGGCAACGACAGTCACATGATCACATATCGCTACAGCAACAACGACAGTCACATAATCACATATCGCTACGGCAACAACGACAGTTACATGACTACATAACGCTACGGCAACAACGACAGTCACATGACTACATAACGCTACGGCAACAACGACAGTCACATGATCACATAACGCTACGGCAACGACAGTCACATGATCACATAACGCTACGGCAACGACAGTCACATGACTACATAACGCTACGGCAACGACAGTCACATGATCACATATCGCTACAGCAACAACGACAGTCACATGACTACATAACGCTACGGCAACGACAGTCACATGACTACATATCGCTACGGCAACAACGACAGTCACATGATCACATATCGCTACGGCAACGACGACAGTCACATGATCACATAACGCTACGGCAACGACAGTCACATGACTACATAACGCTACGGCAACAACGACAGTCACATGATCACATATCGCTACGGCAACGACAGTCACATGACTACATATCGCTACGGCAACAACGACAGTCACATGACTACATAACGCTACGGCAACGACAGTCACATGACTACATATCGCTACGGCAACAACGACAGTCACATGACTACATAACGCTACGGCAACAACGACAGTCACATGACTACATAACGCTACGGCAACGACAGTCACATGACTACATATCGCTACGGCAACAACGACAGTCACATGATCACATAACGCTACGGCAACGACAGTCACATGACTACATAACGCTACGGCAACAACGACAGTCACATGATCACATATCGCTACGGCAACGACAGTCACATGATCACATAACGCTACGGCAACGACAGTCACATGATCACATATCGCTACGGCAACGACAGTCACATGATCACATATCGCTACGGCAACGACAGTCACATGACTACATAACGCTACGGCAACAACGACAACAGTCACATGACTACATAACGCTACGGCAACAACGACAACAGTCACATGACTACATATCGCTACGGCAACGACAGTCACATGACTACATAACGCTACGGCAACAACGACAGTCACATGATCACATATCGCTACGGCAACAACGACAGTCACATGATCACATATCGTTACGGCAACGACAGTCACATGATCACATAACGCTACGGCAACGACAGTCACATGATCACATATCGCTACGGCAACGACAGTCACATGATCACATAACGCTACGGCAACAACGACAGTCACATGACTACATAACGCTACGGCAACAACGACAGTCACATGATCACATAACGCTACGGCAACGACAGTCACATGACTACATAACGCTACGGCAACAACGACAGTCACATGATCACATATCGCTACGGCAACGACAGTCACATGATCACATAACGCTACGGCAACGACAGTCACATGATCACATATCGCTACGGCAACGACAGTCACATGATCACATAACGCTACGGCAACGACAGTCACATGACTACATAACGCTACGGCAACAACGACAACAGTCACATGACTACATAACGCTACGGCAACGACAACAGTCACATGACTACATAACGCTACGGCAACAACGACAACAGTCACATGACTACATATCGCTACGGCAACGACAGTCACATGACTACATAACGCTACGGCAACAACGACAGTCACATGATCACATATCGCTACGGCAACAACGACAGTCACATGATCACATATCGTTACGGCAACGACAGTCACATGATCACATAACGCTACGGCAACGACAGTCACATGATCACATATCGCTACGGCAACGACAGTCACATGATCACATAACGCTACGTTAACAACGACAGTCACATGACTACATATCGCTACGGCAACGACAGTCACATGACTACATAACGCTACGGCAACAACGACAGTCACATGACTACATAACGCTACGGCAACAACGACAGTCACATGATCACATATCGCTACGGCAACGACAGTCACATGACTACATAACGCTACGTTAACAACGACAGTCACATGACTACATATCGCTACGGCAACGACAGTCACATGATCACATAACGCTAAGGCAACGACAGTCACATGATCACATAACGCTACGGCAACGACAGTCACATGACTACATAACGCTACGTTAACAACGACAGTCACATGACTACATAACGCTACGGCAACAACGACAGTCACATGATTACATAACGCTACGGCAACGACAGTCACATGACTACATAACGCTACGGCAACAACGACAGTCACATGATCACATAACGCTAAGGCAACGACAGTCACATGACTACATAACGCTACGGCAACAACGACAGTCACATGATCACATATCGCTACGGCAACGACAGTCACATGACTACATAACGCTACGGCAACAACGACAGTCACATGATCACATATCGCTACGGCAACAACGACAACAGTCACATGATCACATAACGCTAAGGCAACGACAGTCACATGACTACATAACGCTACGGCAACAACGACAGTCACATGACTACATAACGCTACGGCAACAACGACAGTCACATGACTACATATCGCTACGGCAACGACAGTCACATGATTACATAACGCTACGGCAACAACGACAGTCACATGATCACATAACGCTACGGCAACAACAGTCACATGATCACATAACGCTACGGCAACAACGACAGTCACATGATCACATATCGCTACGGCAACAACGACAACAGTCACATGACTACATAACGCTACGGCAACAACGACAACAGTCACATGACTACATAACGCTACGGCAACAACGACAGTCACATGACTACATAACGCTACGGCAACGACAACAGTCACATGACTACATAACGCTACGGCAACAACGACAGTCACATGATCACATATCGCTACGGCAACGACAGTCACATGACTACATAACGCTACGGCAACAATGACGACAGTGATCATTAAAGCCTCACAATCGCCTCACCCTGCCATGGCCCCGCCCTAACCCCGCCCTGGCCCCGCCTGACCCTGTCCCGGCCACGCCTTAACCCTGCCCTGGCCCCGCCCTAACCCCGCCCTGGCCCCACGGTCCCCCAGCACCGCTTACACTCAGTCTCCTCTCCGTCCCCAGCCTCATAAATCACACTGACTGGGCCGGTGTTCTGCCACAACGTGCACCCCTGTCAATGTGCGTCCCCTGGTGCAAAACAACGGCTTCGAAACCTGCTCCTTTTCTTTCACAAACTCCCGAACTGTCCCTTATTTCAGCCTCACTGTTAAAGTCATTGTTATGTTTCCTGCTTATTTACTAATGTTACAATATTAACCTGTTCAAACTTGTCACTACAGCTCGGAGATGTTCCAGACTGCTCTGAGTTCAGATACAGATGAAGAAAGTTATCTACAACAGGGTTAACTTACCCTAACCGTCTGATCCAGCTTCATAGGTTACCCTCACGTTTAGTCCTGGTCTGTACCTGGTCCTGGTTTAGTCATGGTCCTGGTTTAGTCCTGGTCTTGGTCTGTACCTGGTCCTGGTTTAGTCCTGGTCTTGGTCTGTACCTGGTCCTGGTTTAGTCATGGTCCTGGTTTAGTCCTGGTCTTGGTCTGTACCTGGTCCTGGTTTAGTCCTGGTCTTGGTCTGTACCTGGTCCTGGTTTAGTCATGGTCCTGGTCTGTACCTGGTCCTGGTTTAGTCATGGTCCTGGTTTAGTCCTGGTCTGTACCTGGTCCTGGTTTAGTCATAGTCGTGGTCTGTACCTGGTCCTGGTTTATTCCTGGTCTTGGTCTGTACCTGGTCCTGGTCGATCTCAGATCCTCCTGAAATGACAATCCTCTTCTCGATCCTAGTTTGGGACACGCCCCCTTTAACAGTCTGAGAGAGAGAGAGAGTCAGATGCCCTTTCTCCTCAGCCAGATGCCCAGATGCCCTCCCTACCGTACCTTGGTGATGTGAGTGGTTGCCGTGGAGACCGCTGTTTCCGAGGTGAAGGTCTGAGAGCTCAGCACCAGTCCAGATCCAGGTCCAGACTCCGGTTTCTTCTGAAACAAAGGGCTCTTGTGAGGATTTTCAGACCAAAGCGTTTGAGCATTTAGGTTCTTCTACACAAAACCAGCGCCTGGACAAACATCTAAACTTCTGTTCTCTCTTCAGCTCAAGGTCAGCACTTCTGAGTTATCTCAACATAAAACATTCAAATCATCCGTGACACAACATCTCAGTGAACCCGACGAGCTTCTGGGCGAAATATAAACGTGTGTTAGCAAAGCGGGACGGGAACCTTAACCCTTATTGTAATCATCTAAACGATTACAGTTGTTATGATGCTCCTCTCCGTCTGCTGCCCAGGTGGTCTGTACCTGACACACTTGAGAACATCTCAGGTACTCCTGAACCTCAAAGGCCAGTACGTTTGTAGGTTTTGTCCCGTCCCAAATGTCCAGCGAGGGGATCGTTATGATAGAGCCCGACAGTGGGACGGACCAAACTGAATCTGGGACAGTATTTCAATCTAAGACTTATGAAAGCCCATAATGCTAAAGGAGGAACACGAGGCGGCGCCAGCTGAACGAGGAAAAGAACGTGAGGCTGTAAACGAGATGATTATTTAAGATGATTTTAATCCTCTGACCTCTGTCCATTACTGTGTCCTCTGTTATCGACCTCTGTCCACTACTGTGTCCTCTGTGATCGACCTCTGACCTCTGTCCACTACTGTGTCCTCTGTGATCGACCTCTGTCCACTACTGTGTCCTCTGTTATCGACCTCTGTCCACTACTGTGTCCTCTGTGATCGACCTCTGACCTCTGTCCACTACTGTGTCCTCTGTGATCGACCTCTGTCCACTACTGTGTCCTCTGTGATCGACCTCTGACCTCTGTCCACTACTGTGTCCTCTGTGATCGACCTCTGACCTCTGTCTACTACTGTGTCCTCTGTGATCGACCTCTGACCTCTGTCCACTACTGTGTCCTCTGTGATCGACCTCTGACCTCTGTCCACTACTGTGTCCTCTGTGATCGACCTCTGACCTCTGTCCACTACTGTGTCCTCTGTGATCGACCTCTGACCTCTGTCTACTACTGTGTCCTCTGTGATCGACCTCTGTCCACTACTGTGTCCTCTGTGATCGACCTCTGACCTCTGTCCACTACTGTGTCCTCTGTGATCGACCTCTGACCTCTGTCCATTACTGTGTCCTCTGTGATCGACCTCTGACCTCTGTCCACTACTGTGTCCTCTGTGATTGACCTCTGTCCACTACTGTGTCCTCTGTGATCGACCTCTGACCTCTGTCCATTACTGTGTCCTCTGTGATCGACCTCTGACCTCTGTCCACTACTGTGTCCTCTGTGATCGACCTCTGACCTCTGTCCACTACTGTGTCCTCTGTGATCGACCTCTGACCTCTGTCCACTACTGTGTCCTCTGTGATCGACCTCTGACCTCTGTCCATTACTGTGTCCTCTGTGATCGACCTCTGACCTCTGTCCACTACTGTGTCCTCTGTGATCGACCTCTGACCTCTGTCTACTACTGTGTCCTCTGTGATCGACCTCTGACCTCTGTCCATTACTGTGTCCTCTGTGATCGACCTCTGACCTCTGTCCATTACTGTGTCCTCTGTGATCGACCTCTGACCTCTGTCCACTACTGTGTCCTCTGTGATCGACCTCTGACCTCTGTCCATTACTGTGTCCTCTGTGATCGACCTTTGACCTCTGTCTACTACTGTGTCCTCTGTGATCGACCTCTGACCTCTGTCTACTACTGTGTCCTCTGTGATGGACCTCTGACCTCTGTCTACGACTGTGTCCTCTGTGATCGACCTCTGTCTACGACTGTGTCCTCTGTTATCGACCTCTGACCTCTGACCTCTACTGTGTCCTCTGTGATCGACCTCTGACCTCTGTCCACTACTGTGTCCTCTGTGATCGACCTCTGACCTCTGTCCCCTACTGTGTCCTCTGTGATCGACCTCTGACCTCTGTCCACTACTGTGTCCTCTGTGATCGACCTCTGACCTCTGTCCCCTACTGTGTCCTCTGTGATCGACCTCTGACCTCTGTCCACTACTGTGTCCTCTGTGATCGACCTCTGACCTCTGTCCACTACTGTGTCCTCTGTTATCGACCTCTGACCTCTGTCCACTACTGTGTCCTCTGTGATCGACCTCTGACCTCTGTCCACTACTGTGTCCTCTGTGATCGACCTCTGTCCACTACTGTGTCCTCTGTGATCGACCTCTGACCTCTGTCCACTACTGTGTCCTCTGTGATTGACCTCTGTCCACTACTGTGTCCTCTGTGATCGACCTCTGTCCACTACTGTGTCCTCTGTGATCGACCTCTGACCTCTGTCTACTACTGTGTCCTCTGTGATCGACCTCTGTCTACGACTGTGTCCTCTGTGATCGACCTCTGACCTCTGTCTACTACTGTGTCCTCTGTTATCGACCTCTGACCTCTACTGTGTCCTCTGTGATCGACCTCTGACCTCTGTCCACTACTGTGTCCTCTGTTATCGACCTCTGACCTCTGTCCACTACTGTGTCCTCTGTGATCGACCTCTGACCTCTGTCCACTACTGTGTCCTCTGTGATCGACCTCTGACCTCTGTCCACTACTGTGTCCTCTGTGATCGACCTCTGACCTCTGTCCACTACTGTGTCCTCTGTGATCGACCTCTGACCTCTGTCCACTACTGTGTCCTCTGTGATTGACCTCTGTCCACTACTGTGTCCTCTGTTATCGACCTCTGACCTCTGTCCACTACTGTGTCCTCTGTTATCGACCTCTGTCCACTACTGTGTCCTCTGTGATCGACCTCTGACCTCTGTCCACTACTGTGTCCTCTGTTATCGACCTCTGACCTCTGACCTCTACTGTGTCCTCTGTGATCGACCTCTGACCTCTGTCCACTACTGTGTCCTCTGTGATCGACCTCTGACCTCTGTCCATTACTGTGTGTTCTATCCAGAGAGAATCCTCTGCAGAAACTGTGAGGAAACGTCTCACGCCTCCTGTGGTTTTATCTGCGAACTGCAGCTTTCAACATTCTCACTCCACTAAAAACACAAATACACAAACAAAACCCCAAACTCCTGATTTTCAGGTTAAGTCCTAATGATTTTAAGGTTTATTCCTGATGATTTCAGGTTTAGTCCTGATGATTTTCAGGTTTAGTCCTGATGATTTTCAGGTTTATTCCTGATGATTTTCAGGTTTATTCCTGATGATTTCAGGTTTATTCCTGATGATTTCAGGTTTATTCCTGATGATTTCAGGTTTAGTCCTAATGATTTTCAGGTTTATTCCTGATGATTTCAGGTTTATTCCTGATGATTTTCAGGTTTAGTCCTGATGATTTCAGGTTTATTCCTGATGATTTTCAGGTTTATTCCTGATGATTTTCAGGTTTATTCCTGATGATTTTCAGGTTTAGTCCTAATGATTTTCAGGTTTAGTCCTAATGATTTTCAGGTTTATTCCTGATGATTTCAGGTTTAGTCCTGATGATTTTCAGGTTTATTCCTGATGATTTCTGGTTTAGTCCTGATGATTTTCAGGTTTATTCCTGATGATTTTCAGGTTTATTCCTGATGATTTCAGGTTTAGTCCTAATGATTTTCAGGTTTATTTCTAATGATTTCAGGTTTAGTCCTAATGATTTCAGGTTCAGTCCTAATGATTTCAGGTTTATTCCTGATGATTTTCAGGTTTAGTCCTGATGATTTTCAGGTTTATTTCTGATGATTTCAGGTTTAGTCCTGATGATTTTCAGGTTTATTCCTGATGATTTCAGGTTTAGTCCTGATGATTTTCAGGTTTAGTCCTGATGATTTCAGGTTTAGTCCTAATGATTTTCAGGTTTATTCCTGATGATTTTCAGGTTTATTCCTGATGATTTCAGGTTTAGTCCTAATGATTTTCAGGTTTAGTCCTAATGATTTTCAGGTTTATTACTGATTATTTTCAGGTTTATTCCTGATGATTTTCAGGTTTAGTCCTAATGATTTTCAGGTTTATTCCTGATGATTTCAGGTTTAGTCCTAATGATTTTCAGGTTTATTCCTGATGATTTCAGGTTTAGTCCTAATGATTTTCAGGTTTAGTCCTAATGATTTTCAGGTTTATTCCTGATGATTTCAGGTTTAGTCCTGATGATTTTCAGGTTTATTCCTGATGATTTCAGGTTTAGTCCTAATGATTTTCAGGTTTATTCCTGATGATTTTCAGGTTTATTCCTGATGATTTCAGGTTTAGTCCTAATGATTTTCAGGTTCATTCCTAATAATTTCAGGTTTAGTCCTAATGATTTCAGGTTCAGTCCTGATGATTTCAGGTTTATTCCTGATGATTTTCAGGTTTATTCCTGATGATTTCAGGTTTAGTCCTAATGATTTTCAGGTTTATTCCTGATGATTTTCAGGTTTAGTCCTAATGATTTCAGGTTTAGTCCTAATGATTTTCAGGTTTATTCCTGATGATTTCAGGTTTAGTCCTAATGATTTTCAGGTTTATTCCTGATGATTTCAGGTTTAGTCCTGATGATTTTCAGGTTTATTCCTAATGATTTCAGGTTTAGTCCTAATGATTTCAGGTTTATTCCTGATGATTTTCAGGTTTATTCCTGATGATTTTCAGTTTTATTCCTGATGATTTCAGGTTTAGTCCTGATGATTTTCAGGTTTATTCCTGATGATTTCAGGTTTAGTCCTGATGATTTTCAGGTTTATTCCTGATGATTTCAGGTTTAGTCCTAATGATTTTCAGGTTTATTCCTGATGATTTTCAGGTTTATTCCTGATGATTTCAGGTTTAGTCCTAATGATTTTCAGGTTTATTCATGATGATTTGCAGGTTTATTCCTGATGATTTTCAGGTTTAGTCCTAATGATTTCAGGTTTAGTCCTAATGATTTTCAGGTTTATTCCTGATGATTTCAGGTTTAGTCCTAATGATTTTCAGGTTCATTCCTAATAATTTCAGGTTTAGTCCTAATGATTTTAGGTTCAGTCCTGATGATTTCAGGTTTATTCCTGATGATTTTCAGGTTTAGTCCTAATGATTTCAGGTTTAGTCCTAATGATTTTCAGGTTTATTCCTGATGATTTCAGGTTTATTCCTGATGATTTCAGGTTTAGTCCTGATGATTTTCAGGTTTATTCCTGATGATTTTCAGGTTTCTTCCTGATGATTTCAGGTTTAGTCCTAATGATTTTCAGGTTTATTCCTGATGATTTTCAGGTTTATTCCTGATGATTTTCGGGTTTATTCCTGATGATTTTCAGGTTTATTCCTGATGATTTTCAGGTTTAGTCCTGATGATTTTCAGGTTTATTCCTGATGATTTCAGGTTTAGTCCTGATGATTTTCAGGTTTATTTCTGATGATTTTCAGGTTTAGTCCTGATAATTTTCAGGTTTATTCCTGATGATTTCAGGTTTAGTCCTGATGATTTTCAGGTTTAGTCCTGATGATTTTCAGGTTTATTCCTGATGATTTCAGGTTTAGTCCTAATGATTTTCAGGTTTATTCCTGATGATTTTCAGGTTTATTCCTGATGATTTCAGGTTTAGTCCTAATGATTTTCAGGTTTATTCATGATGATTTGCAGGTTTATTCCTGATGATTTTCAGGTTTAGTCCTAATGATTTCAGGTTTAGTCCTAATGATTTTCAGGTTTATTCCTGATGATTTCAGGTTTAGTCCTAATGATTTTCAGGTTCATTCCTAATAATTTCAGGTTTAGTCCTAATGATTTTAGGTTCAGTCCTGATGATTTCAGGTTTATTCCTGATGATTTTCAGGTTTAGTCCTAATGATTTCAGGTTTAGTCCTAATGATTTTCAGGTTTATTCCTGATGATTTCAGGTTTATTCCTGATGATTTCAGGTTTAGTCCTGATGATTTTCAGGTTTATTCCTGATGATTTTCAGGTTTCTTCCTGATGATTTCAGGTTTAGTCCTAATGATTTTCAGGTTTATTCCTGATGATTTTCAGGTTTATTCCTGATGATTTTCAGGTTTAGTCCTGATGATTTTCAGGTTTATTCCTGATGATTTCAGGTTTAGTCCTGATGATTTTCAGGTTTATTTCTGATGATTTTCAGGTTTAGTCCTGATAATTTTCAGGTTTATTCCTGATGATTTCAGGTTTAGTCCTGATGATTTTCAGGTTTAGTCCTGATGATTTTCAGGTTTATTCCTGATGATTTCAGGTTTAGTCCTAATGATTTTCAGGTTTATTCCTGATGATTTTCAGGTTTATTCCTGATGATTTCAGGTTTAGTCCTGATGATTTTCAGGTTTATTCCTGATGATTTCAGGTTTAGTCCTGATGATTTTCAGGTTTATTCCTGATGATTTCAGGTTTAGTCCTGATGATTTTCAGGTTTATTCCTGATGATTTTCAGGTTTATTCCTGATGATTTCTGGTTTAGTCCTGATGATTTTCAGGTTTATTCCTGATGATTTTCAGGTTTATTCCTGATGATTTCAGGTTTAGTCCTAATGATTTTCAGGTTCAGTCCTAATGATTTCAGGTTTATTCCTGATGATTTTCAGGTTTATTTCTGATGATTTCAGGTTTAGTCCTGATGATTTTCAGGTTTATTCCTGATGATTTTCAGGTTTATTCCTGATGATTTCAGGTTTAGTCCTGATGATTTTCAGGTTTATTCCTGATGATTTCAGGTTTAGTCCTAATGATTTTCAGGTTTATTCCTGATGATTTTCAGGTTTATTCCTGATGATTTCAGGTTTAGTCCTAATGATTTTCAGGTTTAGTCCTAATGATTTTCAGGTTTATTACTGATGATTTTCAGGTTTAGTCCTGATGATTTTCAGGTTTATTCCTGATGATTTCAGGTTTAGTCCTGATGATTTTCAGGTTTATTTCTGATGATTTTCAGGTTTAGTCCTGATAATTTCAGGTTTATTCCTGATGATTTCAGGTTTAGTCCTGATGATTTTCAGGTTTAGTCCTGATGATTTCAGGTTTATTCCTGGTGATTTTCAGGTTTATTCCTGATGATTTCAGGTTTAGTCCTGATGATTTTCAGGTTTAGTCCTAATGATTTCAGGTTTAGTCCTAATGATTTTCAGGTTTATTCCTGATGATTTCAGGTTTAGTCCTAATGATTTTCAGGTTTATTCCTGATGATTTCAGGTTTAGTCCTGATGATTTTCAGGTTTATTCCTAATTAGGGATGGGCACCGTTAAACGGTGCCTACTTGGAACCGACCGAAAAGCTCCGGTCGGGGGTGGTATCGAAAAACAAAAATTCTTTCGGTGCCAACTTTCGGTTCTTTTTCTCTCTAGACGTCAATATATGACCCGCAACGACTCTAAAAAAAGCAACATGGACGTGTGCGGAGATAATGAGCCGCTTCAGCGCAAATGGAGCGAAGCAAAACTATAACTTAAAGAGAAGCAAAGCTATAACGTACTAAACATTTGTAATAGAGATGGCTCAGCCGCGGTCTGCGGCAGGACTGAGCCAGGACTAAACCAGGTCCAGGACTTACACCGTTGTAAAACCCAGAACTAAACTAAACCAGTTATTATAAACCAGGACTAAACCAGGACTGAATAAGAAACTTGTGTTTTTAGGCAAATTGAAAAACAAAACAGAGCAGTGACAACAAGAAAGACGTGTTTCCCTTTAGCGACAGACCCGGAGGCTGAGTTTACAGCTTTACAAGCAGCTGCAGCGTGAGGGAAATATCAAAGATTGTTTGTGGAAAAGTGAGCGCTCACTCTGTATTAGACATTGTTGGTACAGTTGTTGTAGATTATTGGTGGCAGAGTGAGCGCTCACACCATGTAAGGATCTTTGAAGGGAAAGTGTTTTCGCTTCGTCAAAGCGCAGTGTGTTTAGAAAAGTTTATCCGAAAGAAACCCGTGTCCTGATGTGGATCTGTCTCTGCAGCTCAGGAGGAAATAATGTCCTTTATTTCTTTTTATCACTGCTTAAGTGGAAATTGTGCTCAAAACATGAAGTTACAGGCGACGCTGCTGCACCTGTGGAGCTTCTGTTTTGCTGTTTTAGGACTTTTTCTCGAACGACACTTTTTTTATACACGTTATTTTAATTTAATTAAAATGAAATAGGCACCGAAAAAAGTACCGTTAAGGCACCGGCACCGAAAAGCAGGTATCGTTAAAGTACTGGTATCGAAAAAAAGCGAACGGTGCCCATCCCTATTCCTAATGATTTCAGGTTTAGTCCTAATGATTTCAGGTTTATTCCTGATGATTTTCAGGTTTATTCCTGATGATTTTCAGGTTTATTCCTGATGATTTCAGGTTTAGTCCTGATGATTTTCAGGTTTATTCCTGATGATTTCAGGTTTAGTCCTGATGATTTTCAGATTTATTCCTGATGATTTTCAGGTTTATTCCTGATGATTTCAGATTTAGTCCTGATGATTTTCAGATTTATTCCTGATGATTTTCAGGTTTATTCCTGATGATTTCAGGTTTAGTCCTGATGATTTTCAGGTTTAGTCCTGATGATTTTCAGGTTTATTCCTGATGATTTTATGATTTTTTTTGAGACTCACCTCCAGAGGTTCGTACGTCAGAGTCTGCCTCAGGACCGGCACCTGGACACGGAAAGAAACGTGATTCACTCGCAAGTCTATCCAGGAGGAGGAGGACGGGCTGAGGGGGGGAGAGGTTCTGCTGCTAAGGAGGAGGAGGAGAGGCTGAGGAGGAGGAGGTTCTGCTGCTGAGGAGGACAGGCTGGGGGGGAGTGGGCTCTGCTGCTGAGGAGGAGGAGGTTCTGCTGCTGAGGACAAGAGGCTGGGGGGGGTCTCTGCTGCTGAGGAGGAGGGGCTGGGAAGGTTCTGCTGCTGAGGAGGAGGAGGTTCTGCTGCTGAGGAGGAGGAGGTTCTGCTGCTGAGGAGGAGGAGGTTCAGCTGCTGAGGAGGAGGAGGTTCTGCTGCTGAGGAGGAGGAGGTTCTGCTGCTGAGGAGGAGGAGGTTCAGCTGCTGAGGAGGAGGAGGTTCTGCTGCTGAGGAGGAGGAGGTTCTGCTGCTGAGGAGGAGGAGGTTCAGCTGCTGAGGAGGAGGAGGTTCTGCTGCTGAGGAGGAGGAGGTTCTGCTGCTGAGGAGGAGGAGGTTCAGCTGCTGAGGAGGACAGGCTGAGGAGGAGGAGAGGAGGTTCTGCTGCTGTGGTTGTTTTACCTCCTGGTCCTCACTGTGAGATTCCTCCTCGTCGTCATAGTAACCCTCAGACCGCCGCAGCATGGGCCTGATGTTAGCTTGGTTAGCTGTGTTAGCGTCATTAGCATTGTTAGCGGCATTAGCTTCAGTTGCGGTGTCGTCAACGGCGACCTGAGCCACCACGCTGATGACATCATCGCTGAGGTCGTCGCTGAGGTCGCTGTCGCTCGGATCCTCGTCACTCACTTCCTGCGTTAGCGTTAGCCGGTTAGCATGCAGTAGAGGGGGTGGGGTCTGTACCTGAGTGTCACATGACTCTGGCGCCAGGAAGATCTGCTCCACCTTCTCCGACGTCTGCGGAGGAAACAAACGTTACATAAATGACCTTCCACCTGAAATCATGGGCCTGTAGGTACTCTCTGTCACTGATACAGGTGAACACGGGCCTGTAGATACTCTCTGTCACTGATACAGGTGAACATGAGCCTGTAGATACTCTCTGTCACTGATACAGGTGAACATGAGCCTGTAGATACTCTCTGTCCCTGATACAGGTGAACATGGGCCTGTAGATACTCTCTGTCACTGATACAGGTGAACATGGGCCTGTAGATACTCTCTGTCACTGATACAGGTGAACAGGGGCCTGTAGATACTCTCTGTCACTGATACAGGTGAACATGAGCCTGTAGATACTCTCTGTCCCTGATACAGGTGAACATGGGCCTGTAGATACTCTCTGTCACTGATACAGGTGAACATGGGCCTGTAGATACTCTCTGTCACTGATACAGGTGAACACGGGCCTGTAGATACTCTCTGTCACTGATACAGGTGAACATGAGCCTGTAGATACTCTCTGTCCCTGATACAGGTGAACATGGGCCTGTAGATACTCTCTGTCACTGATACAGGTGAACACGGGCCTGTAGATACTCTCTGTCACTGATACAGGTGAGTCTGTAGATACTCTCTGTCACTGATACAGGTGAACATGGGCCTGTAGATACTCTCTGTCACTGATACAGGTGAACACGGGCCTGTAGATACTCTCTGTCACTGATACAGGTGAACATGGGCCTGTAGATACTCTCTGTCACTGATACAGGTGAACAGGGGCCTGTAGATACTCTCTGTCACTGATACAGGTGAACATGGGCCTGTAGATACTCTCTGTCACTGATACAGGTGAACATGGGCCTGTAGATACTCTCTGTCTCTGATACAGGTGAACACGGGCCTGTAGATACTCTCTGTCACTGATACAGGTGAACATGAGCCTGTAGATACTCTCTGTCCCTGATACAGGTGAACATGGGCCTGTAGATACTCTCTGTCACTGATACAGGTGAACATGGGCCTGTAGATACTCTCTGTCACTGATACAGGTGAACATGGGCCTGTAGATACTCTCTGTCACTGATACAGGTGAACACGGGCCTGTAGATACTCTCTGTCACTGATACAGGTGAACATGGGCCTGTAGATACTCTCTGTCACTGATACAGGTGAACACGGGCCTGTAGATACTCTCTGTCACTGATACAGGTGAACATGGGTCTGTAGATACTCTCTGTCACTGATACAGGTGAACACGGGCCTGTAGATACTCTCTGTCACTGATACAGGTGAACATGGGCCTGTAGATACTCTCTGTCACTGATACAGGTGAACATGGGCCTGTAGATACTCTCTGTCACTGATACAGGTGAACACGGGCCTGTAGATACTCTCTGTCACTGATACAGGTGAACACGGGCCTGTAGATACTCTCTGTCACTGATACAGGTGAACACGGGCCTGTAGATACTCTCTGTCACTGATACAGGTGAACATGGGCCTGTAGATACTCTCTGTCACTGATACAGGTGAACATGGGCCTGTAGATACTCTCTGTCACTGATACAGGTGAACATGGGCCTGTAGATACTCTCTGTCACTGATACAGGTGAACATGGGTCTGTAGATACTCTCTGTCACTGATACAGGTGAACATGGGCCTGTAGATACTCTCTGTCACTGATACAGGTGAACATGGGTCTGTAGATACTCTCTGTCACTGATACAGGTGAACATGGGCCTGTAGATACTCTCTGTCACTGATACAGGTGAACACGGGCCTGTAGATACTCTCTGTCTCTGATACAGGTGAACACGGGTCTGTAGATACTCTCTGTCTCTGATACAGGTGAACATGGGTCTGTAGATACTCTCTGTCACTGATACAGGTGAACATGGGCCTGTAGATACTCTCTGTCACTGATACAGGTGAACACGGGCCTGTAGATACTCTCTGTCACTGATACAGGTGAACATGGGCCTGTAGATACTCTCTGTCACTGATACAGGTGAACATGGGCCTGTAGATACTCTCTGTCACTGATACAGGTGAACACGGGCCTGTAGATACTCTCTGTCACTGATACAGGTGAACACGGGCCTGTAGATACTCTCTGTCACTGATACAGGTGAACACGGGCCTGTAGATACTCTCTGTCACTGATACAGGTGAACATGGGCCTGTAGATACTCTCTGTCACTGATACAGGTGAACATGGGTCTGTAGATACTCTCTGTCACTGATACAGGTGAACAGGGGCCTGTAGATACTCTCTGTCACTGATACAGGTGAACATGGGCCTGTAGATACTCTCTGTCACTGATACAGGTGAACATGGGCCTGTAGATACTCTCTGTCACTGATACAGGTGAACATGGGTCTGTAGATACTCTCTGTCACTGATACAGGTGAACATGGGCCTGTAGATACTCTCTGTCACTGATACAGGTGAACATGGGTCTGTAGATACTCTCTGTCACTGATACAGGTGAACATGGGCCTGTAGATACTCTCTGTCACTGATACAGGTGAACACGGGCCTGTAGATACTCTCTGTCTCTGATACAGGTGAACACGGGTCTGTAGATACTCTCTGTCTCTGATACAGGTGAACATGGGTCTGTAGATACTCTCTGTCACTGATACAGGTGAACATGGGCCTGTAGATACTCTCTGTCACTGATACAGGTGAACACGGGCCTGTAGATACTCTCTGTCACTGATACAGGTGAACATGGGCCTGTAGATACTCTCTGTCACTGATACAGGTGAACATGAGCCTGTAGATACTCTCTGTCACTGATACAGGTGAACATGGGCCTGTAGATACTCTCTGTCACTGATACAGGTGAACATGGGTCTGTAGATACTCTCTGTCACTGATACAGGTGAACATGGGTCTGTAGATACTCTCTGTCACTGATACAGGTGAACATGGGCCTGTAGATACTCTCTGTCACTGATACAGGTGAACATGAGCCTGTAGATACTCTCTGTCACTGATACAGGTGAACATGGGCCTGTAGATACTCTCTGTCACTGATACAGGTGAACATGGGCCTGTAGATACTCTCTGTCACTGATACAGGTGAACATGGGCCTGTAGATACTCTCTGTCACTGATACAGGTGAACATGGGCCTGTAGATACTCTCTGTCACTGATACAGGTGAACATGGGCCTGTAGATACTCTCTGTCACTGATACAGGTGAACATGGGCCTGTAGATACTCTCTGTCACTGATACAGGTGAACATGGGTCTGTAGATACTCTCTGTCACTGATACAGGTGAACATGGGCCTGTAGATACTCTCTGTCACTGATACAGGTGAACATGGGCCTGTAGATACTCTCTGTCACTGATACAGGTGAACATGAGTCTGTAGATACTCTCTGTCACTGATACAGGTGGGCCTGTAGATACTCTCTGTCACTGATACAGGTGAACATGGGTCTGTAGATACTCTCTGTCTCTGATACAGGTGAACATGAGTCTGTAGATACTCTCTGTCACTGATACAGGTGAACATGAGTCTGTAGATACTCTCTGTCACTGATACAGGTGAACATGAGTCTGTAGATACTCTCTGTCACTGATACAGGTGGGCCTGTAGATACTCTCTGTCACTGATACAGGTGAACATGGGTCTGTAGATACTCTCTGTCTCTGATACAGGTGAACGTGGGCCTGTAGATACTCTCTGTCACTGATACAGGTGAACATGGGCCTGTAGGTACTCTCTGTCACTGATACAGGTGAACATGGGCCTGTAGATACTCTCTGTCTCTGATACAGGTGAACATGGGCCTGTAGATACTCTCTGTCACT
Source organism: Proterorhinus semilunaris (assembly GCA_021464625.1). Taxonomy (NCBI): domain Eukaryota; kingdom Metazoa; phylum Chordata; class Actinopteri; order Gobiiformes; family Gobiidae; genus Proterorhinus; species Proterorhinus semilunaris. Next base: position 171,489 of record CM038362.1, on the reverse strand, counting down.
GATACAGGTGAACATGGGCCTGTAGATACTCTCTGTCACTGATACAGGTGAACACGGGCCTGTAGATACTCTCTGTCACTGATACAGGTGAACATGGGCCTGTAGATACTCTCTGTCACTGATACAGGTGAACATGGGCCTGTAGATACTCTCTGTCACTGATACAGGTGAACACGGGTCTGTAGATACTCTCTGTCACTGATACAGGTGAACATGGGCCTGTAGATACTCTCTGTCACTGATACAGGTGAACATGGGTCTGTAGATACTCTCTGTCTCTGATACAGGTGAACATGGGTCTGTAGATACTCTCTGTCACTGATACAGGTGAACATGGGCCTGTAGATACTCTCTGTCACTGATACAGGTGAACATGGGTCTGTAGATACTCTCTGTCTCTGATACAGGTGAACATGGGCCTGTAGATACTCTCTGTCACTGATACAGGTGAACATGGGTCTGTAGATACTCTCTGTCTCTGATACAGGTGAACATGGGCCTGTAGGTACTCTCTGTCACTGATACAGGTGAACATGGGCCTGTAGGTACTCTCTGTCACTGATACAGGTGAACACGGGTCTGTAGATACTCTCTGTCACTGATACAGGTGAACATGGGTCTGTAGATACTCTCTGTCTCTGATACAGGTGAACATGGGCCTGTAGGTACTCTCTGTCACTGATACAGGTGAACATGGGCCTGTAGATACTCTCTGTCACTGATACAGGTGAACAGGGGCCTGTAGATACTCTCTGTCACTGATACAGGTGAGTCTGTAGATACTCTCTGTCTCTGATACAGGTGAACATGAGTCTGTAGATACTCTCTGTCCCTGATACAGGTGAACATGGGCCTGTAGATACTCTCTGTCACTGATACAGGTGAACACGGGCCTGTAGATACTCTCTGTCACTGATACAGGTGAACATGGGCCTGTAGATACTCTCTGTCACTGATACAGGTGAACATGGGTCTGTAGATACTCTCTGTCACTGATACAGGTGAACATGGGCCTGTAGATACTCTCTGTCACTGATACAGGTGAACATGGGTCTGTAGATACTCTCTGTCACTGATACAGGTGAACAGGGGTCTGTAGATACTCTCTGTCACTGATACAGGTGAACATGGGCCTGTAGATACTCTCTGTCACTGATACAGGTGAACATGGGTCTGTAGATACTCTCTGTCACTGATACAGGTGAACATGGGTCTGTAGATACTCTCTGTCACTGATACAGGTGAACAGGGGTCTGTAGATACTCTCTGTCACTGATACAGGTGAACACGGGTCTGTAGATACTCTCTGTCACTGATACAGGTGAACATGGGCCTGTAGATACTCTCTGTCCCTGATACAGGTGAACAGGGGTCTGTAGATACTCTCTGTCACTGATACAGGTGAACATGGGTCTGTAGATACTCTCTGTCACTGATACAGGTGAACATGGGTCTGTAGATACTCTCTGTCACTGATACAGGTGAACATGGGCCTGTAGATACTCTCTGTCACTGATACAGGTGAACATGGGCCTGTAGATACTCTCTGTCACTGATACAGGTGAACATGGGCCTGTAGATACTCTCTGTCCCTGATACAGGTGAACAGGGGTCTGTAGATACTCTCTGTCACTGATACAGGTGAACATGAGCCTGTAGATACTCTCTGTCACTGATACAGGTGAACATGGGCCTGTAGATACTCTCTGTCACTGATACAGGTGAACATGGGCCTGTAGATACTCTCTGTCACTGATACAGGTGAACATGGGCCTGTAGATACTCTCTGTCACTGATACAGGTGAACATGGGCCTGTAGATACTCTCTGTCACTGATACAGGTGAACATGGGTCTGTAGATACTCTCTGTCACTGATACAGGTGAACACGGGTCTGTAGATACTCTCTGTCACTGATACAGGTGAACATGGGCCTGTAGATACTCTCTGTCACTGATACAGGTGAGTCTGTAGATACTCTCTGTCACTGATACAGGTGAACACGAGCCTGTACACTGTAAGAAATTGCTGTAAATTTACAGCCAATTTTCAACACTAAAATACCGTTTTCATGTTTAACAGGGTAGTACTGTATTTTGCAATGCATTGTGGGTTGCTTAACTTGAAGCAGCAGGAGAGATGCCCTAAACAGTATGATGATGTTTAAATTACAGGACACTACAGTATTTTTTGAAATAATGCGTGCTGACTGGGGTATTTGGAGGATGGTCAGAACAGAAGCCAGACGTCGTTCACACTAAGGCTAGCCTACTGCTTTTGGTCAAAAATATAGACACAGACAGAAATAATTGGCCATCAACTCCTGAAGAGACTTCATGAACCATCATTTGGATATCAGAATTTCCAGGAGGACTTTAGATGACATGTGCTACACATCATCACGTGTTCTTCAACAACATCCATCGGGTCTTGCTACAAATTAAACGGTAATTAAAATTGTATTCATATTAATGTTATTTTATTTATATTAATGTATCAAACTGATGGTCAGGAGACAACTTTCTAGTAATTTAAATATGCCATATCAGTGGATTTGAATTAGGATTGGATTTTGATGTTTTTAGTTTGCTAACATTAGCCTGTGTGTCGGAGGAACAGCGCTGGTTAATGAGGTACTTTCTGCTCAGCACACCGCTTTTTTGCTTGCTCTCTCTTTGCGAAGCTGAAGCTCACGGTTCGGGTGTTGCTGTTTCGTTTCCTATGGTTTCATTTTAGCCGCTTGTCTCACGCGCTCACCGGGACCACCACCGAGACACTAGTATCAGTGCACTGAGCAGAGTAGCGAGGCGAAGGCCAAGCGGTGGTGCGAGGGGAGACAGACAAGCGCACACGTCCTGTGTTCCTGTGGCGCTGTAGTTCCTGCATGGTGCAGGTAAACACATGGAAACGCATTGATCCTTTGACAAATATATTATTAGTGACACTGCTAAATGTTCTTATTTCTGATGTTTTAAAAAGGCACAGGCTCTATCAAACAGTATTTCAGACAAAACATCATTTTGATTGAATCCGTTGTGAATCGTGCAGTTTCCCCTGACCATGAACACAATAGGGTTCATACTACTTTTTAGAAATTTGCAGTAGAAATCCCCAACCTGTAAAATAGACTGGTTACACTTTAAAATTTGCATGCCAAGTTTAACAGTTTGACTCATTTGCATCTATCTTACACTCCCCTGTTGAGTAATTTTGACCGGTTTATATATTTTTTCTTCTTAAAAATGCTAAAAATGTAATGTATTTATACTCTACAGGTGTCCACCACTGCATTTGACATTGACATTTGACAACTCTCAGTCTTCCTGCAAGTCCTCGTCTGATACTGCCAGGTATATATTTAATTTAGATTACCAGTAATTACATAATTTATCATATTGGCCATTCATTGTCAGGTAACATGCATTCCCTTGTTGCTCTGCCTTAAGGTTTCAGGTGCAACAGGGCAAGTTACAATTAGAGGTTGGATGATCACCTTGGAGGCCCGTGTAATCTGTGAAGGCATCACACCAACATTTGCAACAGGACTTGCTGCTGTGTTCGCGATCTACTACATGTTCAACCTGCAGTATCAAGAAGAGGCAGCCTGCACGCTGGACTTCATTCAGAGGTAAAACACCTTCTTTGGATATACAATTAAATTAATGTTGTTATAGTTTGCATAAAATGGTATTAACACTGTACATTTCAAGCCACACACATACACGCACACACACAAACTGGATACTTTGTCCACCTGTAGGTTTTATTATAAATCTATTTGATGCCACTTCTATTTGTTATTCAATTACACAGTTTTTGTGCAGTGAAAAAACATTGCATTTAATTTAATACACAACAAGGATTTTGTTGTAACTCCAGTCTGATCGGAGACTATTTTGATTTCAGGCACTTCATTGGTTTAAATCCAGAGAGAGGAACAAAGGCCAAACGGGGCAAGGTTTTATCCAAGAAGAAAGGTGTGATCGTCCAGTAGAAGTCTTCTGCAGTCAATACACACATCGCCATGCTACTGAAGAATCTCATTGACTTTGAATGGAACTTTATATAGATCAGTAAGCTCTTAAATCTCTTTATTTTGACGGTCTGGCATTGACATTGTTCTTTGAAAATAAACCTTTTGAAATAAAGGTTTCTATTTTTTATTTAGTGATGTTTTTATTGCTTATTTCGCATAATATTCATAATAATGAATATCATAAGCAATTTTCTATTGCTTTGAGAATAATGAAGTTCTTTGCAATCAAGACTAATGTGTTATGAAACTGCTAAAGTTGGTCAACAGTAAACTATGAGAAGATAGTAACAACATAAATAGAATTTCTTTGTAATGTCTAAATAATCACTGAAATATGCAGCATTCATTATTTTTTTACTGCTGTATTAGACTGTGATCTGTGATTTACAGAATACTACTGTTAAGTAATTTTACCTGTGAATACCGTAAAATAACGGTATACTGCTGGCGTCCAAGCTGCCAGCTCTTTACTGTAAATTGTAGTAATACAGAAATATACCGTTTTTCTTGTTTACAGACTACTACCGTAAAGTCATTGTACATTTCAGTACCGTAAAAATAACAATAAAGAGCTGGCAACCCTGCTGCCAGCTCTTTACTGTTATTTTACAGGAAAATTATTTACAGTGTAGATACTCTCTGTCACTGATACAGGTGAACATGGGCCTGTAGATACTCTCTGTCACTGATACAGGTGAACATGGGCCTGTAGATACTCTCTGTCTCTGATACAGGTGAACATGAGTCTGTAGATACTCTCTGTCTCTGATACAGGTGAACATGAGTCTGTAGATACTCTCTGTCTCTGATACAGGTGAACATGAGTCTGTAGATACTCTCTGTCACTGATACAGGTGAACATGGGTCTGTAGATACTCTCTGTCACTGATACAGGTGAACATGGGCCTGTAGGTACTCTCTGTCACTGATACAGGTGAACATGAGTCTGTAGATACTCTCTGTCACTGATACAGGTGAACACGGGCCTGTAGATACTCTCTGTCACTGATACAGGTGAACACGGGCCTGTAGATACTCTCTGTCACTGATACAGGTGAACATGGGTCTGTAGATACTCTCTGTCACTGATACAGGTGAACATGAGTCTGTAGATACTCTCTGTCACTGATACAGGTGAACACGGGCCTGTAGATACTCTCTGTCACTGATACAGGTGAACACGGGCCTGTAGATACTCTCTGTCACTGATACAGGTGAACATGGGCCTGTAGATACTCTCTGTCACTGATACAGGTGAACATGGGCCTGTAGATACTCTCTGTCACTGATACAGGTGAACATGGGCCTGTAGATACTCTCTGTCACTGATACAGGTGAACATGGGCCTGTAGATACTCTCTGTCCCTGATACAGGTGAGCCTGTAGATACTCTCTGTCTCTGATACAGGTGAACATGGGTCTGTAGATACTCTCTGTCACTGGTACAGGTGAGCCTGTAGATACTCTCTGTCTCTGATACAGGTGAACATGGGTCTGTAGATACTCTCTGTCACTGATACAGGTGAACATGGGCCTGTAGATACTCTCTGTCACTGATACAGGTGAACATGGGCCTGTAGATACTCTCTGTCACTGATACAGGTGAGCCTGTAGATACTCTCTGTCTCTGATACAGGTGAACATGGGTCTGTAGATACTCTCTGTCACTGATACAGGTGAACATGGGCCTGTAGATACTCTCTGTCACTGATACAGGTGAACACGGGCCTGTAGGTACTCTCTGTCACTGATACAGGTGAACATGGGCCTGTACATACTCTCTGTTACTGATACAGGTGAACATGGGCCTGTACATACTCTCTGTTACTGATACAGGTGAACATGGGTCTGTAGATACTCTCTGTCACTGATACAGGTGAACATGGGCCTGTAGGTACTCTCTGTCACTGATACAGGTGAACATGGGCCTGTAGATACTCTCTGTCACTGATACAGGTGAACATGGGTCTGTAGATACTCTCTGTCACTGATACAGGTGAACATGGGCCTGTAGATACTCTCTGTCACTGATACAGGTGAACATGGGCCTGTAGATACTCTCTGTCACTGATACAGGTGAGCCTGTAGATACTCTCTGTCACTGATACAGGTGAACATGGGCCTGTAGATACTCTCTGTCACTGATACAGGTGAACATGGGCCTGTAGATACTCTCTGTCACTGATACAGGTGAACATGGGTCTGTAGATACTCTCTGTCACTGGTACAGGTGAACATGGGCCTGTAGATACTCTCTGTCACTGATACAGGTGAACATGGGCCTGTAGATACTCTCTGTCACTGATACAGGTGAACATGGGTCTGTAGATACTCTCTGTCACTGATACAGGTGAACATGGGCCTGTAGATACTCTCTGTCACTGATACAGGTGAACATGGGTCTGTAGATACTCTCTGTCACTGATACAGGTGAGTCTGTAGATACTCTCTGTCACTGATACAGGTGAACATGGGCCTGTAGATACTCTCTGTTACTGATACAGGTGAACATGGGCCTGTAGATACTCTCTGTTACTGATACAGGTGAACATGGGCCTGTACATACTCTCTGTTACTGATACAGGTGAACATGGGCCTGTAGATACTCTCTGTCACTGATACAGGTGAGGTCGTCTCAAAGCTCTTTCACTGGGACCCAAAAGTCAAGTTAGAGATCTAGGGGTAATCATGGACTCAGACGTGAATTTTAACAGTCATATGACGTTACATCAACGGCCTGTTACACCTAAAAACATGAAGACCAGAGGAATAGTGTCAAAACCAGACTTAGAGACTCTCATCCATGCGTTTGTCTCCAGCAGGTTAGACGACTGTAACGGCTGCTCACTGGCCTTTCTAAACGAGCTGTTAGAGCTGCAGAACATCCAGAACCAGGAAATACCACCATATTAGTCCAGTGCTCCGGTCTCTGCACTGGCTTCCTGTCACTCAGAGAATAGAATTTAAAACAGCTCTGCTTGTGTACAAGTCGTTTCATGGTTTAGCACCAAAGTCCATCTCTGACATGTTAGAGCCGTATGAACCATCTCGGGCCCTGAGAACTTCAGGGAGGGGTCTCCTGGTGGTTCCAGAGTCAGGACTAAACACGCTGAGGCTAAAATCTGGAACAGTCTTCATGAGGATGTGAGACAGGCCTCAACTCTGACAATGTTCAAATCCAGGCTGAAAACAGCTCTTTTTACCCGAGCAGATGAAAACTGAAAGTATTTTATCTGCACTCTGGCCTTTTACTGTCATTGATTAACTTCATGTTGATGTTTTATTGATTTGATCTGTTTTATTGTAATTTTATGCAACTGTGAAGCTTTGAATCGCCTTGTGTGTGAATTGTGCTCTACAAATAAACTTGCCTTCCTTATTGGACACTCTAAAACTGTTGCCGTGCCAACCGTGTTAATTCAATGGGAAATTAGTCAAACTGAACTTTACCTCCATCTATGTCACTTCCTGTCAGCAGGTTGAACATACAAATAAAAATAACATTTCTTATGATAATTATGCAGCTGATATTATCGTAGTCATATTTTCAAAAGCATTAAAACCTCTCATATTCACTTTAATGAAAATGAACAGATTGTCATTTCAAACCAAACTGTCTCGTAAAAACCTTGAAAGCACTAAACCTAATTTTTAATATTTCTGATGATGATGTTTCACCTTGAGGAGGTTGAGTTCCCTCAGAACCTGTTGGTCTCGGTCCGAACGTAACAACGCACTAAGTTCCAACGACAGGTCTCCCTGAGGACCAGAGGAGAGTTAGGGAGGAGAGAGGGAGAGGGAGGAGAGGGAGGAGAGGGGGGGAGGAGAGAGAGGAGAGTTAGGGAGGAGAGAGGGAGAGGGAGGAGAGAGAGGAGAGTTAGGGAGGAGAGAGGGAGAGGGAGGAGAGAGAGGAGAGTTAGGGAGGAGAGAGGGGAGAGGGAGGAAAGAGAGGAGAGTTAGGGAGGAGAGAGGGGAGAGGGAGGAGAGAGAGGAGAGTTAGGGAGGAGAGAGGGGAGAGGGAGGAAAGAGAGGAGAGTTAGGGAGGAGAGAGGGGAGAGGGAGGAAAGAGAGGAGAGTTAGGGAGGAGAGAGGGGAGAGGGAGGAAAGAGAGGAGAGTTAGGGAGGAGAGAGGGGAGAGGGAGGAGAGTTAGGGAGGAGAGAGGGGAGAGGGAGGAGAGAGAGGAGAGTTAGGGAGGAGAGAGGGGAGAGGGAGGAGAGAGAGGAGAGTTAGGGAGGAGAGAGGGGAGAGGGAGGAGAGAGAGGAGAGTTAGGGAGGAGAGAGGGGAGAGGGAGGAAAGAGAGGAGAGTTAGGGAGGAGAGAGGGGGAGAGGGAGGAAAGAGAGGAGAGTTAGGGAGGAGAGAGGGGAGAGGGAGGAGAGAGAGGAGAGTTAGGGAGGAGAGAGGGGAGAGGGAGGAGAGTTAGGGAGGAGAGAGGGGAGAGGGAGGAGAGAGAGGAGAGTTAGGGAGGAGAGAGGGAGAGGGAGGAGAGAGGGGAGAGGGAGGAGAGAGAGGAGGGGAGGGAGGAGAGTTAGGGAGGAGAGAGGGAGAGGGAGGAGAGAGGGGAGAGGGAGGAGAGAGAGGAGAGTTAGGGAGGAGAGAGGGGAGGGGAGAGGGGAGGGGAGGGGGAGAGGGAGAGAGGAGGGAGAGGAGAGAGAGGAGGGGAGGGAGGAGCAAGGGGGAGAGGGGGAGAGGGAGAGAGGAGGGGAGGGAGGAGAGAGGGGAGGGGAGAGGGGAGGGGAGGGAGGAGAGAGGGGGAGAGGGGAGAGAGGGAGGAGAGTTAGGGAGGAGAGAGGGGAGGGGGAGGAGAGAGAGGAGAGTTAGGGAGGAGAGAGGGGAGAGGGAGGAGAGAGAGGAGAGTTAGGGAGGAGAGAGGGGAGGGGAGAGGGGAGGGGAGGGGGAGAGGGAGAGAGGAGGGAGAGGAGAGAGAGGAGGGGAGGGAGGAGCAAGGGGGAGAGGGGGAGAGGGAGAGAGGAGGGGAGGGAGGAGAGAGGGGAGGGGAGAGGGGAGGGGAGGGAGGAGAGAGGGGGAGAGGGGAGAGAGGGAGGAGAGAGGGGAGGGGAGGGAGGAGAGAGGGGGAGAGAGGGGAGGGGAGGGGGAGAGGGAGAGAGGAGGGAGAGGAGAGAGAGGAGGGGAGGGAGGAGCAAGGGGGAGAGGGGGAGAGGGAGAGAGGAGGGGAGGGAGGAGAGAGGGGAGGGGAGAGGGGAGGGGAGGGAGGAGAGAGGGGGAGAGGGGAGAGAGGGGGGGAGAGACGAGGGGAGGGAGGAGAGAGGGGGAGAGGGGAGGGGAGGGAGGAGAGGGGAGAGAGGGAGAAGCAAGGGGGAGAGGGGGAGAGGAGGGGAGGGAGGAGAGGGGAGGAGGGGAGGGAGGAGAGAGAGGAGAGTTAGGGAGGAGAGAGGGGAGGGGAGGAGAGAGGGGAGAGAGGGAGGGAGGGAGGAGAGTTAGGGAGGAGAGAGGGGAGGGGAGGGAGGAGAGAGGGGGGAGAGGGGAGAGAGGGAGGAGCAAGGGGGAGAGGGGGAGAGGGAGAGAGGAGGGGAGGGAGGAGAGAGGGGGAGAGGGGAGAGAGGGAGGAGAGAGGGGAGGGGAGGGAGGAGAGAGGGAGAGATGGCGGATAGGTGAGAGGGAAAGAGAGGAGAAGGGAAGGTCACCTGGTCCAGTTGTAGAGGTTCGATCATGGGGGAGTAGTTGCTGTCGCCAGATCTGGTCCCGTTCTGTGACAGAGAGAGGACTTCAATCAATCAAATGAAGTGCTGATGAAGGTCCACCTCCAGATGGACTTTACATGTGTCTGTTTCACTGAGGTCCAAACATCCAGCCTCCTCCTGTTAGTGACTTTGTCCAGGTTCATTTAAATCTAGAACTGCACTTTTATTTGTCTGTTTCTGCAGCTTCTCCACCAGCACACACACACACCAACCTGTGGGCTCCAAGGCTGGTTCTCCTCCTGGTTCTCCTCCTGGTCCTCTTCCCTATTTCTCTCTCTGTTCTCCTCCAGGTCCTCCTCCTGGTTCTCCTCCCTGTTCTCCTCTGGGTGCAGGGGGGTGATCATAGGTGAGTCCTCACGGAGCCTGACGGGGGACGAGGCCAGGCGTCTGTCCCACTCAGAGAGGCCTTTGCTGGGGGAGCCCTCCTCCAGGAAGGACCTCCTCAGAGCAGACACAGACCGTGCCTCGGACCGGACCTCAGACCTCATCTGGACCTGGTCCTGGGTGTCGTTGGGGCTACCCAGAGTCTCCTGTGGAGGGTTTGAGTTAGTAAAGGGCCTCTCTGGTTAGAGACTTCAGAATGAGACAAAGGTCAGTTTGAATCCAGATGTGTTTATTGATTTAAAATGGGACAATGAAACCTTCAAATAAACCAATGTCAGACATTTTTACTTTAACGATACTTGGCTTATGATTCCTGCACTGAAATATTTGTCATCAAAAATCAGAAACAGAACAATAATGTTCATTTGTTTCATAAAATACCTTTTTATCAAAACATTTCTATAAAGTTGGACCAACAGCATCAAAACTGAATCTAAAGAAAGATCCTTATCGTCATGGCAATATTCACTCACCTGAGTCTTCAGGTCGTCGTCCGACTGAAACAGGAAATAAACATCTGAGCCAGGTCTAAAATACTGATCTGTGATGTTGCAGAGGGAAACAGAGAGAGTACCTCAGTGTTGGAGAGCTCCACCGTGTCGCTCAGCTCTGTCTGAAAAACACAGTTCATTTGTTCATCTTAAGCCGGGTGGTCACGACGCACGATAACTCGTCATGTGGATAAACTCGTACAGTGAGACAAAGATTTACAATAGAACCATTGTACGACCAAAGAGTCTCAGAGTGAGCCTCCTCTCTCTGTCACTGTCTTGTCAACACATCTGTGTGGACGAGGCTCATGTATGTCCAGGTCATGTATGTGTTCATCGGTCTTAGTCTCAGTGTGGACGAGGCTCATGTATATGTTCACCAGCCTTAGTCTCAGTGTGGAGGAGACTCATGTATATGTTCACCAGCCTTAGTCTCAGTGTGGAGGAGACTCATGTATATGTTCACCAGCCTTAGTCTCAGTGTGGACGAGGCTCATGTATATGTTCACCAGCCTTAGTCTCAGTGTGGAGGAGACTCATGTATATGTTCACCAGCCTTAGTCTCAGTGTGGAGGAGACTCATGTATATGTTCACCAGCCTTAGTCTCAGTGTGGACGAGGCTCATGTATATGTTCACCAGCCTTAGTCTCAGTGTGGAGGAGACTCATGTATATGTTCACCAGTCTTAGTCTCAGTGTGGACGAGACTCATGCATATGTTCACCAGCCTTAGTCTCAGTGTGGAGGAGACTCATGTATATGTTCACCAGCCTTAGTCTCAGTGTGGAGGAGACTCATGTATATGTTCACCAGTCTTAGTCTCAGTGTGGAGGAGACTCTTGTATATGTTCACCAGCCTTAGTCTCAGTGTGGAGGAGACTCATGTATATGTTCACCAGTCTTAGTCTCAGTGTGGACGAGGCTCATGTATATGTTCACCAGCCTTAGTCTCAGTGTGGACGAGGCTCATGTATATGTTCACCAGCCTTAGTCTCAGTGTGGAGGAGACTCATGTATATGTTCACCAGTCTTAGTCTCAGTGTGGACGAGGCTCATGTATATGTTCACCAGCCTTAGTCTCAGTGTGGACGAGGCTCATGTATATGTTCACCAGCCTTAGTCTCAGTGTGGACGAGGCTCATGTATATGTTCACCAGCCTTAGTCTCAGTGTGGACGAGGCTCATGTATATGTTCACCAGCCTTAGTCTCAGTGTGGACGAGGCTCATGTATATGTTCACCAGCCTTAGTCTCAGTGTGGACGAGGCTCATGTATATGTTCACCAGCCTTAGTCTCAGTGTGGACGAGGCTCATGTATATGTTCACCAGCCTTAGTCTCAGTGTGGACGAGGCTCATGTATATGTTCACCAGCCTTAGTCTCAGTGTGGACGAGACTCATGCATATGTTCACCAGTCTTAGTCTCAGTGTGGACGAGGCTCATGTATATGTTCACCAGCCTTAGTCTCAGTGTGGACGAGGCTCATGTATATGTTCACCAGCCTTAGTCTCAGTGTGGACGAGGCTCATGTATATGTTCACCAGCCTTAGTCTCAGTGTGGACGAGACTCATGCATATGTTCACCAGTCTTAGTCTCAGTGTGGACGAGGCTCATGTATATGTTCACCAGCCTTAGTCTCAGTGTGGAGGAGACTCATGTATATGTTCACCAGCCTTAGTCTCAGTGTGGAGGAGACTCATGTATATGTTCACCAGTCTTAGTCTCAGTGTGGACGAGGCTCATGTATATGTTCACCAGCCTTAGTCTCAGTGTGGAGGAGACTCATGTATATGTTCACCAGCCTTAGTCTCAGTGTGGAGGAGACTCATGTATATGTTCACCAGCCTTAGTCTCAGTGTGGAGGAGACTCATGTATATGTTCACCAGCCTTAGTCTCAGTGTGGAGGAGACTCATGTATATGTTCACCAGCCTTAGTCTCAGTGTGGAGGAGGCTCATGTATATGTTCACCAGCCTTAGTCTCAGTGTGGACGAGGCTCATGTATATGTTCACCAGCCTTAGTCTCAGTGTGGACGAGGCTCATGTATATGTTCACCAGCCTTAGTCTCAGTGTGGAGGAGACTCATGTATATGTTCACCAGCCTTAGTCTCAGTGTGGACGAGGCTCATGTATATGTTCACCAGCCTTAGTCTCAGTGTGGAGGAGACTCATGTATATGTTCACCAGCCTTAGTCTCAGTGTGGACGAGGCTCATGTATATGTTCACCAGCCTTAGTCTCAGTGTGGACGAGGCTCATGTATATGTTCACCAGCCTTAGTCTCAGTGTGGAGGAGACTCATGTATATGTTCACCAGCCTTAGTCTCAGTGTGGAGGAGACTCATGTATATTTGCAGGTTTATGTTTTGAATCGGAGAATGACCTTTGTGTCCTGCCTCTGAGTGGGTGGCGTCTGCAGCCACGCCTCCACAGGATCCTCCTCCTGCTGAGGCTCTTCCGCTTCCCGTGGAGGCTCCTCCTCTTCCTGTGAAGGCTCCTCCCCCTGTGTCGTGTCTGAAACCGCAGAGTAAAGTCATTAGTAACTTAGTTTCATCATTAACTCTAACCCTCAGTCCTCTCACCTGGCTCCGCCCTCTCCTCTGTGGTCACTATGGTGATGGGGTCCTCAATAGTTGCTGTGGCAATAAGGTCACTGCCAGCGATGGCCCTGGAGGCGCCGTACAGGTCTCTGCCCATGTCTTTAACAAAAAACACAATCAGCCAATCAGGAGACAGTAACCGGGCCCACAGCCAATCAGGAGGCAGCAGCCGGGTCCACAGCCAAACAGGAGTAGAACTGGGTACCGTTACATTTTTTAAAATACCAGTACTTTAACGATACTTCGCTTTCGATACCAATGCTAAAATATTTGTCTAGAACCAGAAAACAGAACAATAATGTTTGTAAGATCTGCACAATATCGGGTTCATCTGCAATGTCAAGAAATGTGGAGAAATGGAGAATAATTTTAGGGGAATCCTAACCCGAAATTGAAAAAATGGGGGAACATTTTAGTGGTCACATATGAACAAATAGTAGGGGGGGGGGGGGGGGGGGGGGGGGGCAATTGGGAAAACAAGAAAAAGACTGAGCAAAAATTAGAAGAAAAAGTGTAAAATTGGACCAAAAAAATTGGGGTAATATTGGGGAACATTAAATGAAAATATTACTAATAAAAATGTAGCAAAATTGATGGGAAAAAATTGAAAACAAGACAAATTGGGCAACAAAAGGCAAAAAGTAGGAATACATAAATAAATAGATTGGAAAAAATGGGAAAATATATTTTTTTGAGCTGAAACAAAGTCACTTCCTTTAATCCTGGACCAACTGCATCAGATTTTATTTTGGTTTCTGCTTTTGATACTTTTATTTTTCCGATACCAAACCGGATTGGTTTAACGGTGCCCAGCCCTACAGGAGCCTCCTATTGGTCTACATAAAGAGCAAACATCCACAATCAGCCAATCAGGAGGCGGCCCTGGGCGAGTCGGGGGCGGGGCGTGAAGCTCAAGCACTGAGTGTTTCTGAAACAGGGTTAGGGGGTCCAAAACATCTGCAATGAGTCACAATGAAAACAGCCAATCAGAGCGTAGCAGCTGCAGGGTCGGGCGGAGCTACCTGGGCGAGACACGCCATTGGCTCTGAGCGACAGAGTACTGACTGGAGAACCAATCACAGATGAGCTGGGCCTGGAGCCTGGAACCAATCAGAACGTGTTTCACTTCAAATAATGGCCCCGATATTTAATGTTTAATTTTGTGACAGATTAGTTCAAATATTCAGAGAGATTTTGGAAAAACTAGTTATTAGTGAAAAAAATCTTCTTGTTTTTGGTTCAAAGCTGAATAAATCCATCAGCAAGTGCGAGTCTGTAAAGTGCGAGTCTGTAAAGTGCGGAGTCTGTAAAGAGTGAGTCTGTAACGTGTGAGTCTGTAACGTGTGAGTCTGTAACGTGTGAGTCTGTAACGTGTGAGTCTGTAACGTGTGAGTCTGTATTACATCTGTAAACATCCGTGTTTTCTCGTGCAGCGCCCTGACTTAGGCCTAACTCACATGAATGTTCTTCCCTGGCTCCGCTTTAAGCCTGAGGCTAACATGAGGCTAACCTGAGGCTAACCTGAGGCTAACCTGAGGCTAACATGACTCACATGAATGTTCTTCCCTGGCTCCGCTTTAAGCCTGAGGCTAACATGAGGCTAACCTGAGGCTAACATGAGGCTAACCTGAGGCTAACATGACTCACATGAATGTTCTTCCCTGGCTCCGCTTTAAGCCTGAGGCTAACATGAGGCTAACCTGAGGCTAACATGAGGCTAACCTGAGGCTAACATGACTCACATGAATGTTCTTCCCTGGCTCCGCTTTAAGCCTGAGGCTAACATGAGGCTAACCTGAGGCTAACATGAGGCTAACCTGAGGCTAACATGACTCACATGAATGTTCTTCCCTGGCTCCGCTTTAAGCCTGAGGCTAACCTGAGGCTAACCCGAGGCTAACCTGAGGCTAACATGACTCACATGAATGTTCTTCCCTGGCTCCGCTTTAAGCCTGAGGCTAACATGAGGCTAACCTGAGGCTAACATGAGGCTAACCTGAGGCTAACATGACTCACATGAATGTTCTTCCCTGGCTCCGCTTTAAGCCTGAGGCTAACATGAGGCTAACCTGAGGCTAACATGACTCACATGAATGTTCTTCCCTGGCTCCGCTTTAAGAATGAGGCTAACATGAGGCTAACCTGAGGCTAACATGAGGCTAACCTGAGGCTAACATGACTCACATGAATGTTCTTCCCTGGCTCCGCTTTAAGCCTGAGGCTAACCTGAGGCTAACATGACTCACATGAATGTTCTTTCCTGGCTCCGCTTTAAGCCTGAGGCTAACCCGAGGCTAACCTGAGGCTAACCTGAGGCTAACATGACTCACATGAATGTTCTTCCCTGGCTCCGCTTTAAGCCTGAGGCTAACATGAGGCTAACCTGAGGCTAACCTGAGGCTAACCTGAGGCTAACATGAGGCTAACATGACTCACATGAATGTTCTTCCCTGGCTCCGCTTTAAGCCTGAGGCTAACATGAGGCTAACCTGAGGCTAACATGACTCACATGAATGTTCTTCCCTGGCTCCGCTTTAAGCCTGAGGCTAACATGAGGCTAACCTGAGGCTAACATGAGGCTAACCTGAGGCTAACATGACTCACATGAATGTTCTTCCCTGGCTCCGCTTTAAGAATGAGGCTAACATGAGGCTAACCTGAGGCTAACATGAGGCTAACCTGAGGTAACATGACTCACATGAATGTTCTTCCCTGGCTCCGCTTTAAGCCTGAGGCTAACCTGAGGCTAACATGACTCACATGAATGTTCTTTCCTGGCTCCGCTTTAAGCCTGAGGCTAACCTGAGGCTAACCTGAGGCTAACCTGAGGCTAACATGACTCACATGAATGTTCTTCCCTGGCTCCGCTTTAAGCCTGAGGCTAACATGAGGCTAACCTGAGGCTAACCTGAGGCTAACCTGAGGCTAACATGACTCACATGAATGTTCTTCCCTGGCTCCGCTTTAAGCCTGAGGCTAACATGAGGCTAACCTGAGGCTAACATGACTCACATGAATGTTCTTCCCTGGCTCCGCTTTAAGCCTGAGGCTAACATGAGGCTAACCTGAGGCTAACATGAGGCTAACCTGAGGCTAACATGACTCACATGAATGTTCTTCCCTGGCTCCGCTTTAAGCCTGAGGCTAACATGAGGCTAACCTGAGGCTAACACGAGGCTAACCTGAGGCTAACATGACTCACATGAATGTTCTTCCCTGGCTCCGCTTTAAGCCTGAGGCTAACATGAGGCTAACCTGAGGCTAACATGACTCACATGAATGTTCTTCCCTGGCTCCGCTTTAAGCCTGAGGCTAACATGAGGCTAACCTGAGGCTAACATGAGGCTAACCTGAGGCTAACATGACTCACATGAATGTTCTTCCCTGGCTCCGCTTTAAGCCTGAGGCTAACATGAGGCTAACCTGAGGCTAACATGAGGCTAACCTGAGGCTAACATGACTCACATGAATGTTCTTCCCTGGCTCCGCTTTAAGCCTGAGGCTAACATGAGGCTAACCTGAGGCTAACATGACTCACATGAATGTTCTTCCCTGGCTCCGCTTTAAGCCTGAGGCTAACATGAGGCTAACCTGAGGCTAACATGAGGCTAACCTGAGGCTAACATGACTCACATGAATGTTCTTCCCTGGCTCCGCTTTAAGCCTGAGGCTAACCTGAGGCTAACATGAGGCTAACCTGAGGCTAACATGACTCACATGAATGTTCTTCCCTGGCTCCGCTTTAAGCCTGAGGCTAACATGAGGCTAACCTGAGGCTAACATGAGGCTAACCTGAGGCTAACATGACTCACATGAATGTTCTTCCCTGGCTCCGCTTTAAGCCTGAGGCTAACATGAGGCTAACCTGAGGCTAACATGAGGCTAACCTGAGGCTAACATGACTCACATGAATGTTCTTCCCTGGCTCCGCTTTAAGCCTGAGGCTAACATGAGGCTAACCTGAGGCTAACATGACTCACATGAATGTTCTTCCCTGGCTCCGCTTTAAGCCTGAGGCTAACATGAGGCTAACCTGAGGCTAACATGAGGCTAACCTGAGGCTAACATGACTCACATGAATGTTCTTCCCTGGCTCCGCTTTAAGCATGAGGCTAACCTGAGGCTAACATGAGGCTAACCTGAGGCTAACATGAGGCTAACCTGAGGCTAACATGACTCACATGAATGTTCTTCCCTGGCTCCGCTTTAAGCCTGAGGCTAACCTGAGGCTAACCTGAGGCTAACATGAGGCTAACCTGAGGCTAACATGACTCACATGAATGTTCTTCCCTGGCTCCGCTTTAAGCCTGAGGCTAACATGAGGCTAACCTGAGGCTAACCTGAGGCTAACCTGAGGCTAACATGACTCACATGAATGTTCTTCCCTGGCTCCGCTTTAAGCCTGAGGCTAACATGAGGCTAACCTGAGGCTAACATGAGGCTAACCTGAGGCTAACATGACTCACATGAATGTTCTTCCCTGGCTCCGCTTTAAGCCTGAGGCTAACATGAGGCTAACCTGAGGCTAACATGAGGCTAACCTGAGGCTAACATGACTCACATGAATGTTCTTCCCTGGCTCCGCTTTAAGCCTGAGGCTAACATGAGGCTAACCTGAGGCTAACATGAGGCTAACCTGAGGCTAACATGACTCACATGAATGTTCTTCCCTGGCTCCGCTTTAAGCCTGAGGCTAACATGAGGCTAACCTGAGGCTAACATGAGGCTAACCTGAGGCTAACATGACTCACATGAATGTTCTTCCCTGGCTCCGCTTTAAGCCTGAGGCTAACATGAGGCTAACCTGAGGCTAACATGAGGCTAACCTGAGGCTAACATGACTCACATGAATGTTCTTCCCTGGCTCCGCTTTAAGCCTGAGGCTAACATGAGGCTAACCTGAGGCTAACATGAGGCTAACCTGAGGCTAACATGACTCACATGAATGTTCTTCCCTGGCTCCGCTTTAAGCCTGAGGCTAACATGAGGCTAACCTGAGGCTAACATGAGGCTAACCTGAGGCTAACATGACTCACATGAATGTTCTTCCCTGGCTCCGCTTTAAGCCTGAGGCGGGTCTAAACCTGGGTGAGCGTTTGTGAGAGGTACTAACCTCCGTCCAGGCTGCGGCTGAGCAGGCTACGTTTGCTGATGCATCGTGGGAAATGGGGGGCGGGGCGGCAGATCTGGGCGCTGGCTCGGCGCGTCTGGACCTGAGTCCGGCCCTGGTACCGGAACTTGGACCCGAGACTGAACCTCTTGGGCGGGTCTTCGGGAAGGGCGCACCTGAGGCAGAGTCAGAGATTTAACCCGTGTGTTAGAGTGTGTTACCAGTAAGAGTGTGTTACCAGTAAGAGTGTGTTACCAGTAAGAGTGTGTTACCAGTAAGAGTGTGTTACCAGTAAGAGTGTGTTACCTTCAGGGGAGTGTTACCAGTAAGAGTGTGTTACCAGTAACAGTGTGTTACCAGTAAGAGTGTGTTACCTTCAGGGGAGTGTTACCAGTAAGAGTGTGTTACAATAAAAGTGTATTGCTTGTACATTTTTACCTATAGAAGGGGACTGTTACCTGTAGAAGGAGTGGTGCTCCACACAGACCTTTGTAGAAGTGTGTTACCTGTATTGTGTTACCTGTAGAAGGAGTGGTGCTCCACACAGACCTTTGTAGAAGTGTGTTACCTGTATTGTGTTACCTGTAGAAGGAGTGGTGCTCCACACAGACCTTTGTAGAAGTGTGTTACCTGTATTGTGTTACCTGTAGAAGGAGTGGTGCTCCACACAGACCTTTGTAGAAGTGTGTTACCTGTATTGTGTTACCTGTAGAAGGAGTGGTGCTCCACACAGACCTTTGTAGAAGTGTGTTACCTGTATTGTGTTACCTGTAGAAGGAGTGGTGCTCCACACAGACCTTTGTAGAAGTGTGTTACCTGTATTGTGTTACCTGTAGAAGGAGTGGTGCTCCACACAGACCTTTGTAGAAGTGTGTTACCTGTATTGTGTTACCTGTAGAAGGAGTGGTGCTCCACACAGACCTTTGTAGAAGTGTGTTACCTGTATTGTGTTACCTGTAGAAGGAGTGGTGCTCCACACAGACCTTTGTAGAAGTGTGTTACCTGTATTGTGTTACCTGTAGAAGGAGTGGTGCTCCACACAGACCTTTGTAGAAGTGTGTTACCTGTATTGTGTTACCTGTAGTGTGTTGCCTGTAGAAGGAGTGGTGCTCCACACAGACCTTTGTAGAAGTGTGTTACCTGTAGTGTGTTACCTGTATTGTGTTACCTGTAGAAGGAGTGGTGCTCCACACAGACCTTTGTAGAAGTGTGTTACCTGTATTGTGTTACCTGTAGAAGGAGTGGTGCTCCACACAGACCTTTGTAGAAGTGTGTTACCTGTATTGTGTTACCTGTAGAAGGAGTGGTGCTCCACACAGACCTTTGTATGAGTGTGTTACCTGTATTGTGTTACCTGTAGAAGGAGTGGTGCTCCACACAGACCTTTGTAGAAGTGTGTTACCTGTATTGTGTTACCTGTAGAAGGAGTGGTGCTCCACACAGACCTTTGTAGAAGTGTGTTACCTGTATTGTGTTACCTGTAGAAGGAGTGGTGCTCCACACAGACCTTTGTAGAAGTGTGTTACCTGTATTGTGTTACCTGTAGAAGGAGTGGTGCTCCACACAGACCTTTGTAGAAGTGTGTTACCTGTATTGTGTTACCTGTAGAAGGAGTGGTGCTCCACACAGACCTTTGTAGAAGTGTGTTACCTGTATTGTGTTACCTGTAGAAGGAGTGGTGCTCCACACAGACCTTCCAGAGGCGTTTTGCCGCTCGGTGATTCTGAAGTTTGAAGCCAATGATCGACTCGAATTGTTCCATCTGCAACAAAAACGAATTAAAAACCGGTTCAGATCAAGGTCTGAAGAAGTCTTGAATTTGAATTTTTTTTAAATGACTAACGCCTCCTCGTGTTGATTAGCTGATGTTAGCTATAGCATGCTGTTGATTAGCTGATGTTAGCTATAGCATGCTGTTGATTAGCTGATGTTAGCTTTAGCATGTTTGTCAAGTCTACACTAGCAGCTCCCCAACTTGAAAGGGATATGTCCTCTCTACGTGAAGGAAATAACCGGTATCCACTCCAATGAACAGTCTTTTGGTTTTTATTTGTCTTTGTTTATGCAGTAGTAGTAGCAGTAGGTGAAAAACCTTTTAACACAGAATAAAAGGCAAGTGTAAATACATGTACATAAATGAAATACACTTCTCACCAATGTTTCACATAATTTTTACGGATTACAAATCTACATGATCACAAATTTAGTCCAACCTTTTAACAGGCCGCATTTACAACCAAGTTTAACACGTAAAGACAATTAATCATATATTGTCCCTTACCGGCCGTCCTTCACCATTTCGTAGAAAGGTTTATTTCTAATTGCTGCTTGGTTTGGGTCCTCTTTGAGGTTTGAGGAGAGACAAAGCTTGTGCCTCCACTCAGGTTGGTCCTGCCCACACTGACTGAAATCTCTGCATCTTTTAAGCAAGTAGGGACTAGGGCATTGGTTTCACTTGCTTGTAATGCCTGCTGTGGTTGGGGGGAGGGGCGAGCAGGCAGCTGGACAGCACAATGTTTATTAGCTGATATTAGTTTTAGCATGCTGTTGATTAGCTGATGTTAGCTTTAGCATGTTTATTAGCTGATATTAGTTTTAGCATGCTGTTGCCTAGCTGATGTTAGCTTTAGCATGTTGTTGATTAGCTGATGTTAGCGTTAACATGCTGTTGCGTAGCTGATGTTAGCTTTAGCATGCTGTTTATTAGAAGATGTTAGCTTCAGCATGTTTATTAGCTGATGTTGACTTGCTGTTGCATACTAAAGCAACAGCATGCAAATATGTGAAAATGCGTAAGAGTAATATTTGAATGAATGCGGGGAATAACCCGGTCCAGACGCACCTCTCCCGGCCGCACTTTGATATAGAAGTTGTGGCGTTTGTAGGAGTGTATGAATGAGGGGGTCATATATAAGTGAGGGGGAATAACCCGGTCCGGACGCACCTCTCCCGGCCGCACTTTGATGTAGAAGTTGTGGCGTTTGTAGGAGTGTATGAATGAGGGGGTCATATATAAGTGAGGGGGAATAACCCGGTCCGGACGCACCTCTCCCGGCCGCACTTTGATGTAGAAGTTGTGGCGTTTGTAGGAGTGTATGAATGAGGGGGTCATATATAAGTGAGGGGGAATAACCCGGTCCGGACGCACCTCTCCCGGCCGCACTTTGATGTAGAAGTTGTGGCGTTTGTAGGAGATCTTCAGGATCTTGGACCAGCTGAAGCGGTTGATCCGGAGCCGGTCTCTGTAGACAAGGAGACCGCTACTGCACACTCCCAGAAGGATGGCCACGCCTCCGGAGTCCTGACCAATGAGAGAGCAGAGACTGAGGAGGAGGCGGGACTGTGGTCGTGTTCCAGTTTTTGTTGGGTTTTGTTTTGTAAAAGCAGCTCATCAGGTAAAAGAGATTGTAGACCCTGCTCTACAGTCGGACAACAGCACGACAGGTACATTGCAGTGATTCCCAATCAGGGGTACGGTGACCTGGAGGCACTTGAAATTATTTCAGATTATAGTGAAACTGAGTAGAATTTTAATAATAATTTCAAAGGAAAGTTGGTTTTAATGATTATGTCAGTAAAAGGTTTGATTTTGAACAAAAAACGCTTTTAAATACTGAATAATCAGAGTTTAGTTTCTCCATTTGTAATCACATTGGCCCTCATTTATCAACATTGCTAAACAAATGGTGTCTGCGTAGGTGTATTTGCGATATACGCCAGAGTGCGCGTGACATTTATGAACCTGTGTTTCCGCTCAGATCTGATCGTACACAAGCTCAGCTGATGGTAAACGCCACGGAGAAATCCCAGCGTCATTTGAATGAAACACCCAAAAATATTCACGTGTGAGGAGGCCTCACCCACGGGTTTTACGGCACGCACAAAACACGGCAAAAAATAACAT
The DNA here is from genome assembly GCA_021464625.1 of Proterorhinus semilunaris. Lineage (NCBI taxonomy): Eukaryota > Metazoa > Chordata > Actinopteri > Gobiiformes > Gobiidae > Proterorhinus > Proterorhinus semilunaris. Next base: position 149,262 of record CM038362.1, on the reverse strand, counting down.
TTCTCCAACCAGGAAATGATAAAAAGTTGTTTATATGATATTAAAAAAATCTGACAGTAACCAACGGTAACCGTATAGCCAATCCAAGATCACAATTACTAATAAAAAAAAAGAGGGGAAAAAAGAAATAGGCTAATAATAAAAAGTGACCTTTATTAAATAAGCTGTAGGCCTGTATAAAAAAGGGTGTAAAATTAGACCACATAAAAAGAAGCGTGGATACAACGCTGCAGTCAGAGCAGACTCTGGACCAGGATCTGAACCAGTGAAAAGCAGCTCAGCTCCGCGGACTCAGCGCTAGAGCCGGGGGAAGAACTACGCGCCTTTCGGCCTGAGCAGAGCTTTCCTCCGGGAGGAAACAGGTGCAGGAGAGCTGACAGCCGACCGGAACCTAACGAACCCTTCCGGACCGAAGACAGCCCTCCGAGACGTGTTTCCATCATTCCCCTGACGAGAGGAGAGCGCGGGTCAGCAGACCCTGTGCTCCTCAAACCCGGACCTCACGAACCCGTCCGGACGAACGCTGTGGAGCTGTCGAAGGATTTTTTTGACGCCCGGGATACTCGCGAGCACGGAATACGGTCCACAGACTCAAACCAACCAGAACACAGAGCATGGCCTCACGCAGACCCAGGTGAGGCCCGGTGTCCCGGGACACGGCAGCGCCTGTGAGGTGGGGAATCCACACAAAGTCTGTGCAGCAGCGGTATTTTGTTAAAAACAAAAAAACAAAACATAAATATAAAAAAAACCGTAAGCGTCTCTGTGGCTGCAGTCCAGGTTCTAGAGTCTCTGGTCCAGGTTCTAGTGTCTCTGGTCCAGGTTCTAGTGTCTCTGGTCCAGGTTCTAGAGTCTCTGGTCCAGGTTCTAGTGTCTCTGGTCCAGGTTCTACAGTCTCTGGTCCAGGTTCTAGAGTCTCTGGTCCAGGTTCTAGAGTCTCTGGTCCAGGTTCTAGTGTCTCTGGTCCAGGTTCTACAGTCTCTGGTCCAGGTTCTAGAGTCTCTGGTCCAGGTTCTAGTGTCTCTGGTCCAGGTTCTACAGTCTCTGGTCCAGGTTCTAGAGTCTCTGGTCCAGGTTCTAGTGTCTCTGGTCCAGGTTCTAGTGTCTCTGGTCCAGGTTCTACAGTCTCTGGTCCAGGTTCTAGTGTCTCTGGTCCAGGTTCTAGAGTCTCTGGTCCAGGTTCTAGTGTCTCTGGTCCAGGTTCTAGAGTCTCTGGTCCAGGTTCTAGAGTCTCTGGTCCAGGTTCTAGTGTCTCTGGTCCAGGTTCTAGTGTCTCTGGTCCAGGTTCTACAGTCTCTGGTCCAGGTTCTAGTGTCTCTGGTCCAGGTTCTAGTGTCTCTGGTCCAGGTTCTAGTGTCTCTGGTCCAGGTTCTAGAGTCTCTGGTCCAGGTTCTAGTGTCTCTGGTCCAGGTTCTAGAGTCTCTGGTCCAGGTTCTAGTGTCTCTGGTCCAGGTTCTACAGTCTCTGGTCCAGGTTCTAGAGTCTCTGGTCCAGGTTCTAGAGTCTCTGGTCCAGGTTCTAGAGTCTCTGGTCCGGGTTCTAGTGTCTCTGGTCCGGGTTCTAGAGTCTCTGGTCCGGGTTCTAGTGTCTCTGGTCCGGGTTCTAGTGTCTCTGGTCCGGGTTCTAGTGTCTCTGGTCCGGGTTCTAGTGTCTCTGGTCCGGGTTCTAGTGTCTCTGGTCCGGGTTCTAGTGTCTCTGGTCCGGGTTCTAGTGTCTCTGGTCCGGGTTCTAGTGTCTCTGGTCCAGGTTCTAGTGTCTCTGGTCCAGGTTCTAGAGTCTCTGGTCCAGGTTCTAGAGTCTCTGGTCCAGGTTCTAGTGTCTCTGTTCCAGGTTCTAGAGTCTCTGGTCCAGGTTCTAGTGTCTCTGGTCCGGGTTCTAGAGTCTCTGGTCCGGGTTCTAGTGTCTCTGGTCCGGGTTCTAGAGTCTCTGGTCCGGGTTCTAGTGTCTCTGGTCCGGGTTCTAGAGTCTCTGGTCCAGGTTCTAGTGTCTCTGGTCCGGGTTCTAGAGTCTCTGGTCCAGGTTCTAGTGTCTCTGGTCCGGGTTCTAGAGTCTCTGGTCCAGGTTCTAGTGTCTCTGTTCCAGGTTCTAGAGTCTCTGGTCCAGGTTCTAGTGTCTCTGGTCCAGGTTCTAGAGTCTCTGGTCCAGGTTCTAGTGTCTCTGGTCCAGGTTCTACAGTCTCTGGTCCAGGTTCTAGTGTCTCTGGTCCAGGTTCTACAGTCTCTGGTCCAGGTTCTAGAGTCTCTGGTCCGGGTTCTAGTGTCTCTGGTCCGGGTTCTAGAGTCTCTGGTCCGGGTTCTAGTGTCTCTGGTCCGGGTTCTAGAGTCTCTGGTCCAGGTTCTAGTGTCTCTGGTCCGGATTCTAGAGTCTCTGGTCCAGGTTCTAGTGTCTCTGGTCCGGGTTCTAGAGTCTCTGGTCCAGGTTCTAGTGTCTCTGGTCCGGGTTCTAGAGTCTCTGGTCCAGGTTCTAGTGTCTCTGTTCCAGGTTCTAGAGTCTCTGGTCCAGGTTCTAGTGTCTCTGGTCCAGGTTCTAGAGTCTCTGGTCCAGGTTCTAGTGTCTCTGGTCCAGGTTCTACAGTCTCTGGTCCAGGTTCTAGTGTCTCTGGTCCAGGTTCTACAGTCTCTGGTCCAGGTTCTAGAGTCTCTGGTCCAGGTTCTAGAGTCTCTGGTCCGGGTTCTAGTGTCTCTGGTCCAGGTTCTAGTGTCTCTGGTCCAGGTTCTAGTGTCTCTGGTCCGGGTTCTAGTGTCTCTGGTCCAGGTTCTAGAGTCTCTGGTCCGGGTTCTAGTGTCTCTGGTCCAGGTTCTAGTGTCTCTGGTCCAGGTTCTAGTGTCTCTGGTCCAGGTTCTAGCTGTTGAAACTGTTTTCCTGCTGTTTAGTGTTAAGTGAAGTTGGTGCATCATGTTCCTCCTCCTGACCTGGTGTAGGATCTGAGCACCCGGTGTACGGTGGCTCAGATTGATAAATGCCAAAACAGGCGGTGATTTATCGTATACCCCACACACGCTCTGATTTGATAAATGAGGGCCACTGTGGGGGGGGGGGGGGGGGGGGGCACAAAAAGAATAAATGAAGGACTCGACAAAAAAGGTCTGGAAACAATGACGTGTCGTGATCAAAGCGTTGTGGCCTTTGTTTAATTTTACTGTAAAAGTCTCACCTCGGTTTTTGTGGATAGACATTCGACTCTGCTCCCGACCATCTGTCGCCACGGAGACGGGTGAGGGAGGTGAGACGGGTGAGGGAGGTAAGACGGGTGAGGGAGGTGAGACAGTGTTATTTCGTCAGGTTAAATATTTCATCATCATTTTCATCAAAACTAAAACTACATTAAAATTTGTTTATGAGACAAAAACTGTGATTATTTTTCTTTGACTAAAATCATCCAAACATCACGGTTTGTAACAGCCTCAGATCATTTACATTCTCTGCCAAAGGAAAAGCTCTGAGCTTTGTTCACATGGAAGAAACAAGAAGCAGAAAAGCGCAATTACATATGATTGTAATTAATATTATCAATGTAAAGTCGACTCAATTTGACTTAGATTTAGTCGAATAAAACTAGAAAAAAATGTAAGATAATTATTTGGATTAAATCCTTTCATCAAAAGACTAAAACTACAATAAATAATAACCCTAACCCTCAAAATGAACACTAGTGTGATACAGGGGGAGTACAGTAGGGTGATGGGAGAGTAGGACTGTAGTGGGAGGACAGTGGGGTGATGGGAGAGTAGGACATTAGTGGGAGGACAGTGGGGTGATGGGAGAGTAGGACATTAGTGGGAGGACAGTGGGGTGATGGGAGAGTAGGACATTAGTGGGAGGACAGTGGGGTGATGGGAGAGTAGGACTGTAGTGGGAGGACAGTGGGGTGATGGGAGAGTAGGACATTAGTGGGAGGACAGTAGGGTGATGGGAGAGTAGGACATTAGTGGGAGGACAGTGTGGTGATGGGAGAGTAGGACTGTAGTGGGAGGACAGTGGGGTGATGGGAGAGTAGGACATTAGTGGGAGGACAGTGGGGTGATGGGAGAGTAGGACATTAGTGGGAGGACAGTGGGGTGATGGGAGAGTAGGACTGTAGTGGGAGGACAGTGGGGTGATGGGAGAGTAGGACATTAGTGGGAGGACAGTAGGGTGATGGGAGAGTAGGACATTAGTGGGAGGACAGTGTGGTGATGGGAGAGTAGGACTGTAGTAGGAGGACAGTGGGGTGATGGGAGAGTAGGACATTAGTGGGAGGACAGTGGGGTGATGGGAGAGTAGGACATTAGTGGGAGGACAGTGGGGTGATGGGAGAGTAGGACATTAGTGGGAGGACAGTGGGGTGATGGGAGAGTAGGACATTAGTGGGAGGACAGTGGGGTGATGGGAGAGTAGGACTGTAGTGGGAGGACAGTGGGGTGATGGGAGAGTAGGACATTAGTGGGAGGACAGTAGGGTGATGGGAGAGTAGGACATTAGTGGGAGGACAGTGTGGTGATGGGAGAGTAGGACTGTAGTGGGAGGACAGTGGGGTGATGGGAGAGTAGGACATTAGTGGGAGGACAGTGGGGTGATGGGAGAGTAGGACTGTAGTGGGAGGACAGTGGGGTGATGGGAGAGTAGGACATTAGTGGGAGGACAGTAGGGTGATGGGAGAGTAGGACATTAGTGGGAGGACAGTGTGGTGATGGGAGAGTAGGACTGTAGTAGGAGGACAGTGGGGTGATGGGAGAGTAGGACTGTAGTGGGAGGACAGTGGGGTGATGGGAGAGTAGGACATTAGTGGGAGGACAGTGGGGTGATGGGAGAGTAGGACAGTAGTGGGTGGACAGTGGGGTGATGGGAGAGTAGGACAGCAGTAGGAGGACAGTAGGGTGATGGGAGAGTAGGTAAGTAGTGGGAGGACAGTAGGGTGATGGGAGAGTAGGACTGTAGTGGGAGGACAGTAGGGTGATGGGAGAGTAGGACTGCAGTAGGAGGACAGTAGGGTGATGGGAGAGTAGGACAGTAGGGCGATGGGAGAGTAGGACTTTAGTGGGAGACCAGTGGGGTGATGGGAGAGTAGGACTTTAGTGGGAGGACAGTGGGGTGATGGGAGAGTAGGACAGTAGTGGGTGGACAGTGGGGTGATGGGAGAGTAGGACAGCAGTAGGAGGACAGTAGGGTGATGGGAGAGTAGGTAAGTAGTGGGAGGACAGTAGGGTGATGGGAGAGTAGGACTGTAGTGGGAGGACAGTAGGGTGATGGGAGAGTAGGACTGCAGTAGGAGGACAGTAGGGTGATGGGAGAGTAGGACAGTAGGGTGATGGGAGAGTAGGACTTTAGTGGGAGACCAGTGGGGTGATGGGAGAGTAGGACTTTAGTGGGAGACCAGTTGGGTGATGGGAGAGTAGGACTGTAGTGGGAGACCAGTGGGGTGATGGGAGAGTAGGACTGTAGTGGGAGGACAGTGGGGTGATGGGAGATTAGTACAGCAGTACGAGGACAGATGGGTGATGGGAGAGTAGGACTGTAGTGGGAGGACAGTGGGGTGATGGGAGAGTAGGACTGTAGTGGGAGGACAGTAGGGTGATGGGAGAGTAGGACTGTAGTGGGAGGACAGTGGGGTGATGGGAGATTAGTACAGCAGTACGAGGACAGATGGGTGATGGGAGAGTAGGACTGTAGATGGAGGACAGTGGGGTGATGGGAGAGAAGGCACAGTAGTGGGAGGACAGTGTTGTGATGGGAGAGTAGGACTGTAGTGGGAGGACAGTGGGGTGATGGGAGAGTAGGACAGTAGTGGCAGGACAGTGGGGTGATGGGAGAGTAGGACAGTAGTGGCAGGACAGTGGGGTGATGGGAGAGTAGGACTGTAGTGGGAGGACAGTGGGGTGATGGGAGAGCAGGACTGTCGTGGGAGGACAGTAGGGTGATGGGAGAGTAGGACAGTAGTAGGAAGACAGTGGGGTGATGGGAGAGTAGGACAGCAGTAGGAGGACAGTGGGGTGATGGTAGAGCAGGACAGCAGTAGGAGGACAGTGGGGTGATGGGAGAGTAGGACAGCAGTAGGAGGACAGTGGGGTGATGGGAGAGTAGGACAGTAGTAGGAGGACAGTGGGGTGATGGGAGAGTAGGACAGCAGTAGGAGGACAGTGGGGTGATGGGAGAGTAGGACAGTAGTAGGAGGACAGTGGGGTGATGGGAGAGTAGGACAGTAGTGGGAGGACAGTGGGGTGATGGTAGAGCAGGACAGCAGTAGGAGGACAGTGGGGTGATGGGAGAGTAGGACAGCAGTAGGAGGACAGTGGGGTGATGGGAGAGTAGGACAGTAGTAGGAGGACAGTGGGGTGATGGGAGAGTAGGACAGCAGTAGGAGGACAGTGGGGTGATGGGAGAGTAGGACAGTAGTAGGAGGACAGTGGGGTGATGGGAGAGTAGGACAGTAGTGGGAGGACAGTGGGGTGATGGTAGAGCAGGACTGTAGTGGGAGGACAGTGGGGTGATGGGAGAGTAGGACAGTAGTGGGAGGACAGTGGGGTTATGGGAGAGTAGGACAGTAGTGGGAGGACAGTGGGGTTATGGGAGAGTAGGACAGCAGTAGGAGGACAGTGGGGTTATGGGAGAGTAGGACAGTAGTGGGAGGACAGTGGGGTTATGGGAGAGTAGGACAGCAGTAGGAGGACAGTGGGGTTATGGGAGAGTAGGACAGTAGTGGGAGGACAGTGGGGTTATGGGAGAGTAGGACAGCAGTAGGAGGACAGTGGGGTGATGGGAGAGTAGGACAGCAGTAGGAGGACAGTGGGGTGATGGGAGAGTAGGACAGTAGTGGGAGGACAGTGGGGTTATGGGAGAGTAGGACAGCAGTAGGAGGACAGTGGGGTTATGGGAGAGTAGGACAGCAGTAGGAGGACAGTGGGGTGATGGGAGAGTAGGACAGCAGTAGGAGGACAGTGGGGTGATGGGAGAGTAGGACTGTAGTGGGAGGACAGTGGGGTGATGGGAGAGTAGGACAGCAGTAGGAGGACAGTGGGGTGATGGGAGAGTAGGACAGCAGTAGGAGGACAGTGGGGTGATGGGAGAGTAGGACTGTAGTGGGAGGACAGTAGGGTGATGGGAGAGTAGGACAGTAGTAGGAAGACAGTGGGGTGATGGGAGAGTAGGACTGTAGTAGGAGGACAGTGGGGTGATGGGAGAGTAGGACTGTAGTGGGAGGACAGTGGGGTGATGGGAGAGTAGGACAGTAGTGGGAGGACAGTGGGGTGATGGGAGAGTAGGACAGCAGTAGGAGGACAGTGGGGTGATGGGAGAGTAGGACAGCAGTAGGAGGACAGTGGGGTGATGGGAGAGTAGGACAGCAGTAGGAGGACAGTGGGGTGATGGGAGAGTAGGACAGTAGTGGGAGGACAGTGGGGTGATGGGAGAGTAGGACAGTAGTAGGAGGACAGTGGGGTGATGGGAGAGTAGGACAGCAGTAGGAGGACAGTGGGGTGATGGGAGATTAGTACAGCAGTAGGAGGACAGTGGGGTGATGGGAGAGTAGTACAGTAGTGGGAGGACAGTGGGGTGATGGGAGAGTAGGACAGCAGTAGGAGGACAGTGGGGTGATGGGAGAGTAGGACAGCAGTAGGAGGACAGTGGGGTTATGGGAGAGTAGGACAGCAGTAGGAGGACAGTGGGGTGATGGGAGAGTAGGACAGCAGTAGGAGGACAGTGGGGTGATGGGAGAGTAGGACAGCAGTAGGAGGACAGTGGGGTGATGGGAGAGTAGGACAGCAGTAGGAGGACAGTCGGGTGGAGGTCCGGGTAGGTGTAGTTTGGTGAAATGTACAGCAGAGTAAACGTTACCGTGGCCTGGTGCAGGTCGACGCCGTACATAGACAGTTTCTTCACGTTTTCCAGGAAATGTCTCTCAGCTTCGGTCGGAGTAATGCCCCTGAAACAAACGCCACTGGTTATGGCCGGACGGTTCTTCTCTACATCACTGACCTGAGTTTGTGATAACATGAACTTTAATCCGAAAAACACGGAAAAATGCCAAAAAATGGGGGGAAAGAACAACAAAAAGGGTTCCCAATTTTTTTCCCAACTTAAGTCCTACGACCTACTGATTTGAGGTTTGTCTCTGACCCGAGTCTTGTCTCTAACTTGAGTTTCTCTGATCTGTGTTTGTGACTGGCCTGAGTTTGTCTCTGGCCTGTTTGTCTCTGACCTGAGTTTGTCTCTGACCCGAGTTTGTCTCTGACCCGAGTTTGTCTCTGACCTGAGTTTGTCTCTGACCTGAGTTTGTCTCTGACCCGAGTTTGTCTCTGACCCGAGTTTGTCTCTGACCCGAGTTTGTCTCTGACCTGAGTTTGTCTCTGACCCGAGTTTGTCTCTGACCCGAGTTTGTCTCTGACCCGAGTTTGTCTCTGACCTGAGTTTGTCTCTGACCTGAGTTTGTCTCTGACCTGAGTTTGTCTCTGACCTGAGTTTGTCTCTGACCTGAGTTTGTCTCTGACCTGAGTTTGTCTCTGACCTGAGTTTGTCTCTGACCTGAGTCTTGTCTCTGACCTGAGTTTGTCTCTGACCTGAGTCTTGTCTCTGACCTGAGTTTGTCTCTGACCTGAGTCTTGTCTCTGACCCGAGTTTGTCTCTGACCCGAGTTTGTCTCTGACCTGAGTCTTGTCTCTGACCTGAGTCTTGTCTCTGACCTGAGTCTTGTCTCTGACCTGAGTTTGTCTCTGACCCGAGTTTGTCTCTGACCTGAGTCTTGTCTCTGACCTGAGTCTTGTCTCTGACCTGAGTCTTGTCTCTGACCTGAGTCTTCTCTCTGACCTGAGTCTTGTCTCTGACCTGAGTCTTGTCTCTGACCTGAGTTTGTCTCTGACCCGAGTTTGTCTCTGACCTGAGTCTTGTCTCTGACCTGAGTCTTGTCTCTGACCTGAGTCTTGTCTCTGACCTGAGTCTTGTCTCTGACCCGAGTTTGTCTCTGACCTGAGTCTTGTCTCTGACCTGAGTCTTGTCTCTGACCCGAGTTTGTCTCTGACCTGAGTCTTGTCTCTGACCTGAGTCTTGTCTCTAACTTGAGTTTCTCTGATCTGTGTTTGTGACTGGCCTGAGTTTGTCTCTGACCTGAGTTTGTCTCTGACCCGAGTTTGTCTCTGACCTGAGTTTGTCTCTGACCTGAGTCTTGTCTCTGACCCGAGTTTGTCTCTGACCTGAGTCTTGTCTCTGACCTGAGTCTTGTCTCTGACCTGAGTCTTGTCTCTGACCTGAGTCTTGTCTCTGACCTGAGTCTTGTCTCTGACCTGAGTCTTCTCTCTGACCTGAGTCTTGTCTCTGACCTGAGTCTTGTCTCTGACCTGAGTCTTGTCTCTGACCTGAGTTTGTCTCTGACCCGAGTTTGTCTCTGACCTGAGTCTTGTCTCTGACCTGAGTCTTGTCTCTGACCCGAGTTTGTCTCTGACCTGAGTCTTGTCTCTGACCTGAGTCTTGTCTCTGACCTGAGTCTTGTCTCTGACCTGAGTCTTGTCTCTGACCTGAGTCTTGTCTCTGACCTGAGTCTTCTCTCTGACCTGAGTCTTGTCTCTGACCTGAGTCTGTCTCTGACCTGAGTTTGTCTCTGACCCGAGTTTGTCTCTGACCTGAGTCTTGTCTCTGACCTGAGTCTTGTCTCTGACCTGAGTCTTGTCTCTGACCTGAGTCTTGTCTCTGACCCGAGTTTGTCTCTGACCTGAGTTTGTCTCTGACCCGAGTTTGTCTCTGACCTGAGTTTGTCTCTGACCCGAGTTTGTCTCTGACCCGAGTTTGTCTCTGACCTGAGTCTTGTCTCTGACCCGAGTTTGTCTCTGACCCGAGTTTGTCTCTGACCTGAGTTTGTCTCTGACCCGAGTTTGTCTCTGACCCGAGTTTGTCTCTGACCTGAGTCTTGTCTCTGACCCGAGTTTGTCTCTGACCCGAGTTTGTCTCTGACCTGAGTTTGTCTCTGACCCGAGTTTGTCTCTGACCCGAGTTTGTCTCTGACCTGAGTCTTGTCTCTGACCCGAGTTTGTCTCTGACCCGAGTTTGTCTCTGACCTGAGTTTGTCTCTGACCTGAGTCTTGTCTCTGACCCGAGTTTGTCTCTGACCTGAGTTTGTCTCTGACCTGAGTCTTGTCTCTGACCTGAGTCTTGTCTCTGACCTGAGTTTGTCTCTGACCCGAGTTTGTCTCTGACCTGAGTCTTGTCTCTGACCCGAGTTTGTCTCTGACCCGAGTTTGTCTCTGACCTGAGTCTTGTCTCTGACCTGAGTTTGTCTCTGACCCGAGTTTGTCTCTGACCTGAGTTTGTCTCTGACCCGAGTTTGTCTCTGACCTGAGTCTTGTCTCTGACCCGAGTTTGTCTCTGACCCGAGTTTGTCTCTGACCTGAGTTTGTCTCTGACCCGAGTTTGTCTCTGACCCGAGTTTGTCTCTGACCTGAGTTTGTCTCTGACCTGAGTCTTGTCTCTGACCCGAGTTTGTCTCTGACCTGAGTTTGTCTCTGACCCGAGTTTGTCTCTGACCCGAGTTTGTCTCTGACCTGAGTTTGTCTCTGACCTGAGTTTGTCTCTGACCCGAGTTTGTCTCTGACCCGAGTTTGTCTCTGACCTGAGTTTGTCACTGACCTGAGTTTGTCTCTGACCCGAGTTTGTCTCTGACCTGAGTCTTGTCTCTGACCCGAGTTTGTCTCTGACCTGAGTTTGTCTCTGACCTGAGTCTTGTCTCTGACCTGAGTTTGTCTCTGACCCGAGTTTGTCTCTGACCTGAGTCTTGTCTCCGACCTGAGTTTGTCTCTGACCTGAGTCTTGTCTCTGACCTGAGTTTGTCACTGACCTGAGTTTGTCTCTGACCTGAGTTTGTCTCTGACCTGAGTCTTGTCTCTGACCTGAGTTTGTCACTGACCTGAGTTTGTCACTGACCCGAGTTTGTCTCTGACCTGAGTCTTGTCTCTGACCTGAGTCTTGTCTCCGACCTGAGTTTGTCTCTGACCCGAGTTTGTCTCTGACCTGAGTCTTGTCTCTGACCTGAGTTTGTCTCTGACCCGAGTTTGTCTCTGACCCGAGTTTGTCTCTGACCTGAGTTTGTCACTGACCTGAGTTTGTCTCTGACCCGAGTTTGTCTCTGACCTGAGTCTTGTCTCCGACCTGAGTTTGTCTCTGACCTGAGTCTTGTCTCTGACCCGAGTTTGTCTCTGACCTGAGTCTTGTCTCTGACCTGAGTCTTGTCTCTGACCCGAGTCTTGTCTCTGACCCGAGTCTTGTCTCTGACCCGAGTCTTGTCTCTGACCTGAGTCTTGTCTCTGACCCGAGTCTTGTCTCTGACCCGAGTCTTGTCTCTGACCTGAGTTTGTCTCTGACCTGAGTTTGTCTCTGACCTGAGTTTGTCTCTGACCTGAGTCTTGTCTCTGACCTGAGTCTTGTCTCTGACCCGAGTTTGTCTCTGACCTGAGTCTTGTCTCTGACCCGAGTCTTGTCTCTGACCCGAGTCTTGTCTCTGACCCGAGTCTTGTCTCTGACCTGAGTCTTGTCTCTGACCTGAGTTTGTCTCTGACCTGAGTCTTGTCTCTGACCCGAGTCTTGTCTCTGACCCGAGTCTTGTCTCTGACCTGAGTTTGTCTCTGACCCGAGTCTTGTCTCTGACCTGAGTCTTGTCTCTGACCTGAGTCTTGTCTCTGACCTGAGTTTGTCTCTGACCTGAGTCTTGTCTCTGACCTGAGTCTTGTCTCTGACCTGAGTCTTGTCTCTGACCTGAGTTTGTCTCTGACCTGAGTCTTGTCTCTGACCTGAGTCTTGTCTCTGACCTGAGTTTGTCTCTGACCTGAGTTTGTCTCTGACCTGAGTCTTGTCTCTGACCTGAGTCTTGTCTCTGACCTGAGTCTTGTCTCTGACCCGAGTCTTGTCTCTGACCCGAGTCTTGTCTCTGACCTGAGTTTGTCTCTGACCTGAGTTTGTCTCTGACCTGAGTTTGTCTCTGACCTGAGTCTTGTCTCTGACCTGAGTCTTGTCTCTGACCCGAGTTTGTCTCTGACCTGAGTCTTGTCTCTGACCCGAGTCTTGTCTCTGACCCGAGTCTTGTCTCTGACCTGAGTCTTGTCTCTGACCCGAGTCTTGTCTCTGACCTGAGTCTTGTCTCTGACCTGAGTCTTGTCTCTGACCTGAGTTTGTCTCTGACCTGAGTCTTGTCTCTGACCTGAGTCTTGTCTCTGACCTGAGTCTTGTCTCTGACCTGAGTTTGTCTCTGACCTGAGTCTTGTCTCTGACCTGAGTCTTGTCTCTGACCTGAGTTTGTCTCTGACCTGAGTCTTGTCTCTGACCTGAGTCTTGTCTCTGACCTGAGTCTTGTCTCTGACCTGAGTTTGTCTCTGACCCGAGTTTGTCTCTGACCTGAGTTTGTCTCTGACCTGAGTTTGTCTCTGACCTGAGTTTGTCTCTGACCTGAGTTTGTCTCTGACCTGAGTTAGCTAACCCTAAAGACACTGACCTGAGTTTCTTGTGCAGCTCCATGATCTTTTCTTCCATTTCTTTCGTTTGATTTGGAGCAAAACTGAGCTCAGCTACGTAGTTCTCGTCTGAAAGAGAGCAGGGAGGGCATCTGACACATCTGTCTCATCTGTCACAGGGGGAGGGAGGGCATCTGACACATCTGTCTCATCTGTCACAGGGGGAGGGAGGGCATCTGACACATCTGTCTCATCTGTCACAGGGGGAGGGAGGGCATCTGACACATCTGTCACAGGGGGGGGGAGGGCATCTGACACATCTGTCTCATCTGTCACAGGGGGAGGGAGGGCATCTGACACATCTGTCTCATCTGTCACAGGGGGAGGGAGGGCATCTGACACATCTGTCTCATCTGTCACAGGGGGAGGGAGGGCATCTGACACATCTGTCACATCTGTCACAGGGGGAGGGAGGGCATCTGACACATCTGTCTCATCTGTCACAGGGGGAGGGAGGGCATCTGACACATCTGTCTCATCTGTCACAGGGGGAGGGAGGGCATCTGACACATCTGTCTCATCTGTCACAGGGGGAGGGAGGGCATCTGACACATCTGTCTCATCTGTCACAGGGGGGGGGAGGGCATCTGACACATCTGTCTCATCTGTCACAGGGGGAGGGAGGGCATCTGACACATCTGTCTCATCTGTCACAGGGGGAGGGAGGGCATCTGACACATCTGTCTCATCTGTCACAGGGGGAGGGAGGGCATCTGACACATCTGTCACAGGGGGGGGGAGGGCATCTGACACATCTGTCACATCTGTCACAGGGGGAGGGAGGGCATCTGACACATCTGTCACATCTGTCACAGGGGGAGGGAGGGCATCTGACACATCTGTCACAGGGGGGGGGAGGGCATCTGACACATCTGTCTCATCTGTCACAGGGGGAGGGAGGGCATCTGACACATCTGTCTCATCTGTCACAGGGGGAGGGAGGGCATCTGACACATCTGTCTCATCTGTCACAGGGGGAGGGAGGGCATCTGACACATCTGTCACAGGGGGAGGGAGGGCATCTGACACATCTGTCTCATCTGTCACAGGGGGAGGGAGGGCATCTGACACATCTGTCTCATCTGTCACAGGGGGATGGAGGGCATCTGACACATCTGTCACAGGGGGAGGGAGGGCATCTGACACATCTGTCACAGGGGGAGGGAGGGCATCTGACACATCTGTCTCATCTGTCACAGGGGGAGGGAGGGCATCTGACACATCTGTCACAGGGGGAGGGAGGGCATCTGACACATCTGTCTCATCTGTCACAGGGGGAGGGAGGGCATCTGACACATCTGTCTCATCTGGCACAGGGGGAGGGAGGGCATCTGACACATCTGTCTCATCTGTCACAGGGGGAGGGAGGGCATCTGACACATCTGTCTCATCTGTCACAGGGGGAGGGAGGGCATCTGACACATCTGTCTCATCTGTCACAGGGGGAGGGAGGGCATCTGACACATCTGTCACAGGGGGAGGGAGGGCATCTGACACATCTGTCACAGGGGGAGGGAGGGCATCTGACACATCTGTCACAGGGGGAGGGAGGGCATCTGACACATCTGTCTCATCTGTCACAGGGGGGGGAGGGCATCTGACACATCTGTCTCATCTGGCACAGGGGGAGGGAGGGCATCTGACACATCTGTCTCATCTGTCACAGGGGGAGGGAGGGCATCTGACACATCTGTCACAGGGGGAGGGAGGGCATCTGACACATCTGTCTCATCTGTCACAGGGGGAGGGAGGGCATCTGACACATCTGTCTCATCTGGCACAGGGGGAGGGAGGGCATCTGACACATCTGTCACATCTGTCACAGGGGGAGGGAGGGCATCTGACACATCTGTCACATCTGTCACAGGGGGAGGGAGGGCATCTGACACATCTGTCACAGGGGGGGGAGGGCATCTGACACATCTGTCTCATCTGTCACAGGGGGAGGGAGGGCATCTGACACATCTGTCTCATCTGTCACAGGGGGAGGGAGGGCATCTGACACATCTGTCTCATCTGTCACAGGGGGAGGGAGGGCATCTGACACATCTGTCACAGGGGGAGGGAGGGCATCTGACACATCTGTCTCATCTGGCACAGGGGGAGGGAGGGCATCTGACACATCTGTCTCATCTGTCACAGGGGGAGGGAGGGCATCTGACACATCTGTCTCATCTGTCACAGGGGGAGGGAGGGCATCTGTCTCATCTGTCACAGGGGGAGGGAGGGCATCTGACACATCTGTCTCATCTGGCACAGGGGGAGGGAGGGCATCTGACACATCTGTCTCATCTGTCACAGGGGGAGGGAGGGCATCTGACACATCTGTCTCATCTGGCACAGGGGGAGGGAGGGCATCTGACACATCTGTCTCATCTGTCACAGGGGGAGGGAGGGCATCTGACACATCTGTCTCATCTGTCACAGGGGGAGGGAGGGCATCTGACACATCTGTCTCATCTGTCACAGGGGGAGGGAGGGCATCTGACACATCTGTCTCATCTGTCACAGGGGGAGGGAGGGCATCTGACACATCTGTCTCATCTGTCACAGGGGGAGGGAGGGCATCTGACACATCTGTCACAGGGGGAGGGAGGGCATCTGACACATCTGTCTCATCTGTCACAGGGGGAGGGAGGGCATCTGACACATCTGTCTCATCTGTCACAGGGGGGGGAGGGCATCTGACACATCTGTCTCATCTTTCACAGGGGGAGGGAGGGAGGGCATCTGACACATCTGTCTCATCTGTCACAGGGGGGGGAGGGAATCTGACACATCTGTCTCATCTGTCACAGGGGGAGGGAGGGCATCTGACACATCTGTCTCATCTGTCACAGGGGGAGGGAGGGCATCTGACACATCTGTCTCATCTGTCACAGGGGGAGGGAGGGCATCTGACACATCTGTCACAGGGGGAGGGAGGGCATCTGACACATCTGTCTCATCTGTCACAGGGGGAGGGAGGGCATCTGACACATCTGTCACATCTGTCACAGGGGGAGGGAGGGCATCTGTCTCATCTGTCACAGGGGGAGGGAGGGGAGGGGGGGGGGTTGTTACCGTGATCTGATTGGCTGAAGTCGCCCAGCTCTGATTGGACGGTGTAGGCTCCTAACACTGTAGCCGTGTTAAAGGAACAAGGCAGACGCCCAGAGACGATGTCCTCCCTGAGCTGCAGACACAGGAGGTACCTGAGGGGGGAGAGAGGGGAGGGAGGGGAGGGAGGGGGTGAGGGAGGGAGGAGGAGAGAGGGAAGAGAGGTAATGTATAAACATTGTGTGCCTAACATATGTGTTCCATCATTTGTTTAAAGGATGTATATCATGCTAGTTTAGCCATTCCAAAGTAAACTATGTGTATATGATATATTGTACCTCTACCACTATGGAGTAAGAAAGAAAGAAATTCTAACTTCTGGCGAGTGGCTTCTTCTTCAGGAAGGTTGAATGAAGTCCTGTCCCTCTTGTAGTGCATTTATCGTCAAAGATTTCTATGGACATGACAATAACAAGGACCGTGACGTCTCCCGGTATGGCGCAACCGGGGCCCCACCCTGGAGCCAGGCCTGGGGTTGGGGCTCAAATGCGAGCGTCTGGTGG
Source organism: Proterorhinus semilunaris (assembly GCA_021464625.1). Classification (NCBI taxonomy): domain Eukaryota; kingdom Metazoa; phylum Chordata; class Actinopteri; order Gobiiformes; family Gobiidae; genus Proterorhinus; species Proterorhinus semilunaris. Next base: position 133,199 of record CM038362.1, on the reverse strand, counting down.
TCGGGCCTATGCCCACGGGGCCCGCCCTCCTGTGGACTCACCACCCGCAGAGGGATCCGTAGGGGTCGGGTGCAGAGAGGACTGGGTGGCAGTCGAAGGCAGGTGCCTCGGCGACCTGGTCCGCGTGCGCAGCTTCTGGCGTTCGGGACATGGAACGTCACCTCGCTGGGGGGGAGGAGCCTGCGCTCGGGGGGAGGAGCCTGAGCTTGTGCAGGAGGTTGAGAGGTACCGGCTAGATATTGTCGGGCTCACCTCCACGCACAGCCTGGGTTCCGGATCCCAACTCCTGGAGAGAGGCTGGACGTTCCGTCACGTGTTGGAGTTCACCCCGGTGAACGAGAGGGTCGCGTCCCTACGCCTTCGGGTCGGGGACAGGTCTCTTACCGTTGTCTCGGCCTACGGGCCCAATATAGGTGCAGAGTCCCCCGCCTTGTTGGAGTCCCTGGGAGGGGTACTAGATGGTGTTCCGGGTGGGGACTCCATTGTTCTACTGGGGGACTTCAACGCCCACGTGGGTAACGACAGTGAGACCTGGGTGGGGGTGATGGGGAAGAACGGCCTCCCCGATCGGAACCCGAGTGGTGTTCTGTTATTGGACTTCTGTGCTAGTTACGGTTTGTCCATAACGAACACCATGTTCGAGCACAAGGGTGTCCATAAGTGCACGTGGCACCAGGACACCCTAGGCAGGAGGTCGATGATCGACTTTGTAGTTGTGTCATCTGATCTCCGGCCGCCTGTCTCGGACACTCGGGTGAAGAGAGGGGCTGAGCTGTGAGCACCACCTGGTGGTGAGCTGGATCCGCTGGCAGGGGAAGAAGCCAGTCAGACCTGGCAGGCCCAAACGTGTTGTGAGGGTCTGTTGGGAACGTCTGGTGGATCCCTCTGTCAGTAGGGTCTTTAACTCCCACCTCCAGAAGAGCTTCACCCAGATTCCGAGGGAGGTTGGGGACATGGAGTCCGAGTGGACCATGTTCTCCTCCTCCATTGTCGATGCAGCTGCTCGTAGTTGTGGCCGTAAGGTCTCTGGTGCCTGTCGCGGCGGCAACCCCCGAACCCGGTATTGGCGCCCGGAAGTAAAGGATGCCGTCAAGCTGAAGAAGTAGCTTTTCCGTCCAAGTTGAGAATGCGGTGTCCACTACCGCCCCTCTCACTTGTGGAGTACCACAAGGGTCAGTCCTTGGACCCTTACTGTTTTCTTTGTACTTGCCCCCCTTGGAGCTACTTTGCGTAAACACAATGTAATGTTTCGCAGAAGTGAAACTGAGGATCGCCTACAATTGTTTGCATTTAAATGAAAGTAAAACTGAGATGGTGCCGTTTGCTCCTAATGACTCGTCTGGTGTGGTCACAGCTGAGCTGAGCTCCTTAACCCAAGCTGTCAGTCCTGTCGTGACTAATTTAGGGGTAAAGATGGACTCTGTTTTTAAATTGGACGCCCAAATAAGTGCTGTCGTGAAGTCCAGCTTTTATCACTTGAGGCAACTTGCCAAAGTAAAGGCTTTTTTATCTCGTCACATCTTTGAGATTTTAATCCGTTCAGAACGCCGCCACTCGCCTTTTACTGGATCATGGAAATTTGATCACATAACTCCCATTCTCCAATCCCTTCATTGGCTCCCTGTGCACTTCCGCATTGACTTTCAAATTCTTTTATTTGTTTTTAAATGTCTGCATGGCCTGGCCCCCCAGTACCTGTGTGACCTCCTTGTTCCTTATGTCCCCTCTCGCTTACTGAGGTCAGCAGATCAGGCTTTACTGGTGGTTCCTAAGACTAAGAGCTGAGAGGCTTTTTCGGTGGCTGGCCCTAAACTTTGGAATGAGCTGCCTTTGAATATCAGACTGATTCACTCCCCAAAACATATTTCTTCAGTTTGGCATTTGACCCCCTGGAGAGTTGACTTTTACTGTACTCCGTCTTATCTTTACTCATGCATTTTGGTCGACTATGTTGTTTTTAAAGCGCTCTATAAATAAAGTTGGATTGGACACAATGGAACAAGGAAGTGGTTTACCAGGTGAGGCCGGAGCTGCTGCTCAGAGAGCAGGATTCAGGAGGATTGCTCCAAAAAGCACTCTGGGGGTAGCCTGGCTAACGCCAGACTAAAATCACAAGTGATATTTAGTCCGGAGACCACCAATTCACCAATTCTCATAGGAGAGGTGTGGTTTACGATTGTCCAGAACCGCACGTAGCCATAGCCAATCGGATCATCTTATCAGATGACGTGTGACGTACCCGCTGTAAACGTTTGAGCTAAACAATTTAGAACACGATCTAAAGCTTGATCCAAAGATGGCAGCTGCTGTCATGTTGGATCCACAAATATTTTTTCTTTTTTTTTAATCCCTAAAAACTACAAGCTTCCGTATGTCGAATAGTGCGTCATCGTCTTACTGTCCCTCCTCGTTCTGTGATTGGTCCCCAAATCCATGCGAAAATGTCGGCCATGGTCCCCAGGCTGTTGTGAAGTTCGAAAAGATTCGAGCGCACACAGCAGTCTGGCGTTAGCCGGGCTACTCTGGGGGTGTTTTTGATAAGGAATTAGCCTAACAACACGGCTAAAAGCTACATACAGATACAGGACCTTTAAGGGGGGATGAGGGGGGGTCAGTACCGTGTAAGGTCCTCCTGGAGCTGCGCTGGTTCTGGAGGATAGAACTTTACACTGAACCAGAAGTTCCACGGGACTCCTGTGAACAGAACCAGGTCAGGACCAGGTCAGAACCAGGACTAAAGCAGGGCTAAACCAGGACTTACCTCGGACTTGTTTCTTCATCTCTTTGGCCGGATCGAGCCAGTTCTGCTCAGACACAGAGACATGATGGTTTACATAGTAGTTCTTTTCATTTTCATGAATAAACCTGTTTAACATAGAGTAAACGTTTATGTGTAAAGCGGCTAATGTTAGCTCGAGCCTTTAGTATGAGCTGTAAATGATAGATAGCGCCTCCTTCAGGCCGTTTCCTTCAGGTCAGATCCAGGTTCATGGGTGTAATACTTATCATAAATAAACTGTCTCTGAATGTGTACAGAACGCTCTTTAAGGCTCAGGCTTTAAGACGCTGCAGCTGAAAAATAATGTAATGTCAATATGAAACTTTTCTCTAAATATGTCATTTTCTGTTTTCATAAAAAAATAAGGTGTTTTATGCATAAAAATTATCCCTCCCCCGCTCCCTCCTAACGGCAGGAGGCGGGGCCAGGCCCATGTGTGGGACCATTTCATTGGAGTGTTTGTGCTACAGGGCAAGTGATATCAGATTTTGCCAACACCTTGCTGTTGTCCTGGTCTCTGAAGGGGCAGTACGGGAGAGTAGGGACAGTAGGGACAGTAAAGGACAGTAGAGGACAATAGGGGGCAGTACTGGACACAGACCTTGCTGTTGTCCTGGTCTCTGAAGGGGCAGTAGGGACAGTAGGGACAGTAAAGGACAGTAAAGGACAATAGGGGCAGTACTGGACACAGACCTTGCTGTTGTCCTGGTCTCTGAAGGGGCAGTAGAGGACAGTAGAGGACAATAGGGGGCAGTACTGGACACAGACCTTGCTGTTGTCCTGGTCTCTGAAGGGGCAGTAGGGACAGTAGGGACAGTAAAGGACAGTAAAGGACAGTAGGGGGCAGTACTGGACACAGACCTTGCTGATGTCCTGGTCTCTGAACGGGCAGTAGGGGACAGTAGGGACAGTAAAGGACAATAGGGGCAGTACTGGACACAGACCTTGCTGTTGTCCTGGTCTCTGAAGGGGCAGTAGGGACAGTAGGGACAGTAAAGGACAGTAAAGGACAATAGGGGCAGTACTGGACACAGACCTTGCTGTTGTCCTGGTCTCTGAAGGGGCAGTAGGGACAGTAGGGACAGTAAAGGACAGTAGAGGACAATAGGGGGCAGTACTGGACACAGACCTTGCTGTTGTCCTGGTCTCTGAAGGGGCAGTAGAGGACAGTAGGGACAATAGGGGCAGTACTGGACACAGACCTTGTTGTTGTCCTGGTCTCTGAAGTTCAGGCCGAAGTAGTCTCTCTCTAGCAGATTCATGTGCTCACACACTCTGTCGAACAGCAGCAGCCCCCGGCACCGTTTCTATGGCGACATGGTTATGGGGGTGTCACTGATGCAAGCATAGCAATGGTTTCATTGTGTATGGATTTCCACGGCGACGGTACCTCTAAGACACAGTTGTAGACGGAGCCGTCCAATAGTGTGACTCGACACTGCATGGTCCTGAAGCTCAGCGCTCTGATTGGGGGAGAGCGGGTCAGGTGACTCAGAGACGACCGCTGACTGGACGAGTCGTCGGCCAATGAGCTGCCAACGCACGGCCACTCCCCCTGGAACATAAGGACCAATCACAGAAAGGCGTTAAATGATGAGAGTGGTATTTCAGACCAATGACCTGAACCCAGAGAGATGTTTCTGCAGACTCTGAAAGGAGCGCCTCAAGGGTCCATCCTCGAGCACACATTTTACTGCTCACCACCAAAAACCCACCAGACAAAGAAGAAGAAGCAGAATAGTGATGCGATTTGCCTCTGGAGGATGTGAATCAGACACTAGGTCCCACAGGAGTGTGTCAGGAAGAGCACTGCCTACAATAGAGCAAACAATGTGGACGACCTACATCCCGCTAAATGTCTCCAAAATAAACAAGCATACGTCTGCTGTAGGGTAAGGCTAGGGCCTAGCCGCTAGCATGCTAACATCTAGCTACTGACAGTCACATAACGTTACACAAACTGGCACTGGAGCTGTAACTTTAACTTTTTCAAGCCTAAAGTCTCACGTGTTTTTGTCTCCCTTTATGATAAAAGTACTCGGTCCCGATAACTGGCTGTAGCTGATTGTCATTGTGGCACCTGTAGGTTTAGCTAGCGTTGGCTAACTTTAGCCGGAGGGTTAGACCGGAGAAATGCACCCGAGAAATGTTCTTATTTTTCGAAATACTAAAAAAGTAAGAGGGTGCTGACCGGGCAGTGCAAGAGCACGACTGGTCCACAAGGCGGTGCTGTTGCATTTAAGGAAGAGATCAGAAGCTTTCTTTGCTTTTTGAGGCAGCACGGTATTTTAGCAATTAGCGCTCGTGCTTCACAGCTAGAAGGTCCGGGGTTCGATTCCAACCTGGACGGGGCCGTTCTGTGGAGTTTGCATGTTCTCCCCGTGTCTGCGTAGGTTTCCTCCGGGTACTCCGGTTTCCCCTACCACTAAAAACATGTATAATAGGCCAGGATAAATGTTAATGTGTGTTTGAGAGTGCGTATGGGGGACGACGGATGGAAATTAGCCCAAGGCTACAATCCGGTGTGGCTCGTTTACATGCATGAGCTCCATGTATGTTCATTAATATCCCTCCACTGCGTGGTCACTGACACGCATGGCAATCTGTTGCACTGCTAGTGTTTGACCATTTGTTTGCCGGGTGTAGCAACAGTAACTAAGGGGGGCGAGGCCAAAGGTCAATTCCTGAGGCCAATAGGCTGCGTTCACGTTATAGAATTCTATTTCAGGTGGAGCCGGTGCCGATACGACTCTACGGGAGAGAACCAGTTTTTGAAAGAGATTTCCAAAAAGAAAATGTCCAAATGTTTCTCTGATCCTGTGACTGGATTCACAAACCTGACAGTCCTTTCTCCTGGCCAACATCAAGCACATTTTATTGAATATTGTCTCCACTTCTGGCCTTTGTGAAGAAATAATTAGACATATGTTCATATCTGCTGAAATATATGACTTTGAACTTTGTGAACGCTTTTGTTTCATGTGAATTGGCCTCAGGAATTACAGAGAAATTAGATTAGCAATGATTTAAGACTGGAAATCTGCATTTTGAGCGTTACTATGGTTACAGCCATGGGCTCTTTAGAACGTTGTGATGTCACGTGAACGCCACCTATTGACATGAAACAAAAACTGTCGTCTCTTCAGCTCATATGAACTATGGTCTAGTTATTTCCTCATAAAAGGCGTCCAAAAGTGGAGCCAATATTAATGCTAATGCTAACGGATAATAGCTAATGCTAATGGCTGTAGCAGCAGGCTAATGCTAAAGGATAATGCTAACGGCTATAGGGAAACGCGTGGAGCAGGAGGGGAGTGGGCGGAGTTACCTTCAGAGGCGTGGAGTAGGCGGAGGCTTCGACCAAACACTCCCCCTCTTCCGTCTCTGTTGCCATGGCGACGGCGCTGAGGAGAGAGATGGACCAATCAGGGTTTGCCCCAGGGCAGCTGTGGCTTCAGCAGAAGCTCAGCCCCAAAATGACCACAGTCTGAGAGACTTGTCAACTCAGGCTGGTAAAGTGAAAGACAGAACAAAACATAAATGACACAGTGCAGCCGATGGCCCAGTGGTTAGAGTGGCACGTCCTCAGCGTCATGAGTTCAAGTCCCAGCTCTGATTATCTCACTCGGACAGTTTCTCCACCTCTGAGGGAGGGGAGAGAGTTCACCTGAGGGAGGGGAGAGAGTTCTAAGGGAGGGGAGAGAGTTCATCTGAGGAAGATGTTTGAACTACTCTTCTGCTCAAATGAATAAAAACATGAAAAATGAAATGAAACCCAGTCAGGTTATTAAAGGTTAAAGGTTAAAGGTTAAAGGTTAAAGGTTAAAGTATATACTTTATTAAAGGGATGTTTGTGACCACAGTAAAGGTTAAAGGTTAAAGGTAATACATTATTAAAGTGATGTTTGTGACCACAGTAAAGGTTAAAGGTTAAAGGTTAAAGGTTAAAGTATATACATTATTAAAGTGATGTTTGTGACCACAGTAAAGGTTAAAGGTTAAAGGTAACACTTTATTAAAGTGATGTTTGTGACCACAGTAAAGGTTAAAGGTTAAAGTATATACTTTATTAAAGTGATGTTTCTGACCACAGTAAAGGTTAAAGGTTAAAGTATATACATTATTAAAGTGATGTTTGTGACCACAGTAAAGGTTAAAGGTTAAAGTATATACATTATTAAAGTGATGTTTGTGACCACAATAAAGGTTAAAGGTTAAAGGTAACACTTTATTAAAGTGATGTTTGTGACCACAATAAAGGTTAAAGGTTAAAGGTAACACTTTATTAAAGTGATGTTTGTGACCACAGTAAAGGTTAAAGGTTAAAGGTTAAAGTATATACATTATTAAAGTGATGTTTCTGACCACAGTAAAGGTTAAAGGTTAAAGTATATACTTTATTAAAGTGATGTTTGTGACCACAGTAAAGGTTAAAGGTTAAAGGTAACACTTTATTAAAGTGATGTTTCTGACCACAGTAAAGGTTAAAGGTTAAAGGTTAAAGGTTAAAGGTAACACTTTATTAAAGTGATGTTTGTGACCACAGTAAAGGTTAAAGGTTAAAGGTTAAAGTATATACATTATTAAAGTGATGTTTCTGACCACAGTAAAGGTTAAAGGTTAAAGTATATACTTTATTAAAGTGATGTTTGTGACCACAGTAAAGGTTAAAGGTTAAAGGTAACACTTTATTAAAGTGATGTTTCTGACCACAGTAAAGGTTAAAGGTTAAAGGTTAAAGGTAACACTTTATTAAAGGGATGTTTCTGACCTAAACCCAGCCCACTCTGACTCTCCTCTAAAGTCGCTGACTGCGCACGTGGCTGTGGCTCAAAAATCTGTCTGTGCGCGAGAGCATCAGTGTGAGGACACGCGCACTTCACCTGCCCACGCACGCGCTCATGCCCAGAGAGAGACCGGACACAGACCAAACCGGGACCAGAGAGAGAAAACCGGGCAGACACCGGCCCCAGACCCGAAAGAGACCAAACAGAGACCGGAGGATCTGCTCCAACTCACGCCCTGTGCGCCCTGACGTTACGCGGCGGTGGGACGTGCGTGTGCGTGAGTGCCGGTGTGTGCGCGCGCCCCTCCCTGCCCGTCCCGCGTGAGTCCCGGTCCTGTTTAGTCCCGCTTTAGAACACATAGGCCTATAACAGTAATAATAAACACAAACTCCTCCCGGTAAAACCGGCCGCGTGCACGGTGCCGTACCTGCAGTGCGCGTGCAGCCTCCTCCGTCCTCGCGCTCCTCTGCTGCTGCAGCGGCCGTGACGTCACCACGCCCCTGCAGTGACGTCACGCGCAGGTGCCACGCGGAGATTTGTCCCGCAGTGACTTTTAAACCCCTCCCCCGGAATAACCCCAAACTATTAGGACACTATTACTACTATTACTATTACTATTACTATTACTATTACTGCTAAATAATAACTTAATACTGAGAACCCCCTCCCCTGGAATAACCCCAAACATAGGCTAGAGTACTATTACTGCTACTATTACTATTACTATTAGTGCTTCTGCAATGACATCATCAGCTTTTTACCGTCTGAGAAACATTCAGATCAGAGGAACACCAGACTTAGAGACACTCATCCATGCGTTTGTCTCCAGCAGGTTAGACGACTGTAACGGCTTCTCACTGGCCTTTCTAAACGAGCTGTTAGAGCTGCAGAACATCCAGAACCAGGAAATACCACCATATTAGTCCAGTGCTCCGGTCCCAGCACTGGCTTCCTGTCACTCAGAGAATAGAATTTAAAACAGCTCTGCTTGTGTACAAGTCTTTTCATGGTTTAGCACCAAAGTCCATCTCTGACATGTTAGAGCCGTATGAACCATCTCAGGGAGGGGTCTCCTGGTGGTTCCAGAGTCAGGACTAAACACGCTGAGGCTGCGTTTCAGAATCATCAGTAAGAAAGGGCACACCAGGATCTCGTCGACTTAAACATTTTCATTATTATGAAACAAAAGCGAAACAAACAAAAAAAGCCAAATGATTCAAACTCATTTTGTTGCACAAGATGTTTCCCATATTCCAAAAATATAATGTCCGTCTGTTTATGGACTTAAACTGTGGAATTCTTTAAGTGTGGAATTTAAATGTTGTACAAGTGTTTACAAATTCAAAATAATGTACAAAGAAAACATTGTGAGAGATTATGAAGTGAACCCTGTTTGCTCTGTGACCTGGTTGTTCATGTGTGGATGAATATATATATATATATATATATATATATATATATATATATATATATATATATATATATATATATATATAATGTAATGGCATGACATGAGCAAACAAATAAAACAAATAAAAAAAACATGGGCTAAACCAGGACAAACAGAATACTTATTCAGGCTTAGCGCTGACCCAAACTCTCTGGGCTCCGGACTTGCACTAAGAATCACTTAGTCCAGAGACATTGTACTCACCATCCAACAGGTCCAATTAGGTCCAATCAGGTCCAATCAGGTCCAATCAGGTCCAAACAGGTCCAAACAGGTCCAAACAGGTCCAATCAGCAGGAAACAGGAGAGAAAAAGATGAAACTTTCATAGTGATCATAACTCTGATGAACCATGGGCCAGTCTGGACTCACCGTCAGACTCTGGCAGATCCTGAGTCCGGCAACAATCCTGGGTCCGGCCTGGGTCCTGGGTCCTGGCTCCTGGGTCTTGGATCCTGGGTCCTGGGTCCGGCCTGGGTCCTGGCTCCTGGGTCTTGGATCCTGGGTCCGGCCTGGGTCCTGGCTCCTGGGTCCTGGGTCCTTGGTCCGGCCTGGGTCCTGGCTCCTGGCTCCTGGGTCTTGGGTCCTGGGTCCGGCCTGGGTCCGGCCTGGGTCCTGGCTCCTGGGTCTTGGGTCCTGGGTCTTGGGTCCGGCCTGGGTCCTGGGTCTGTCCGAAGTCTTGGTGTTTGGCGTCTGGACGCTGGTCGTGGTGGGACAGTGACTGTGGGATTAAACAGGAGATTAAGACACGCCCCCAGATTACAGCTGTCAATCAGAGGGGCGGGGCTAATTCCAGATGTTTTTATAGGTCAAACATAATCCACCCAGAGCCAGGACTAAACCTGGACCAAAGAAACCACGAAGAAAAGCTACTTTTAATCAGATAATGAAGGTGTTTATTAAACTTCCCAAACTTTTCTGAATGAAAACATTGTTTTTAAAAAGTTCAAAAACATTTATTCTTCACATTTTGATTTCCCAATCCCGCAGAGAAGAACTGAACTGCAGAAGGCAGAACTTTCCTGAAGGACAAGTTGCGGAAGCTGGACATGAGAAATGTGTGGAAGCCCCGATATCAGTCAATGGGAAAAAGCGAAGTAAGAGCAGAATGTTCCCAAACATGTGGAAACATCTGGAACTGTGAAAGATAAAGAAACGGGAACCAATAGTTAGTAAATCAATAGATATAAACATTCAGGATCCCAAACGGACAGATGTGAATAATTAAAGCTTTTATAACGTCATACAGAGCAACAGTTTGTATCAATGTGAGTCTTCAAAAGTATGTGAAGATCAATCTATAACTAACTCTAAAGGGAAGTACTTTATTCAAAAGTATCTGAAGATCAATCTATAACTAACTCTAAAGGGAAGTACTTTATTCAAAAGTATGTGAAGATCAATCTATAACTAACTCTAAAGGAAGTACTTTATTCAAAAGTATGTGAAGATCAATCTATAACTAACTCTAAAGGGAAGTACTTTATTCAAAAGTATGTGAAGATCAATCTATAACTAACTCTAAAGGGGAGTACTTTATTCAAAAGTATCTGAAGATCAATCTATAACTAACTCTAAAGGGAAGTACTTTATTCAAAAGTATGTGAAGATCAATCTATAACTAACTCTAAAGGGAAGTACTTTATTCAAAAGTATCTGAAGATCAATCTATAACTAACTCTAAAGGGAAGTACTTTATTCAAAAGTATGTGAAGATCAATCTATAACTAACTCTAAAGGGAAGTACTTTATTCAAAAGTATGTGAAGATCAATCTATAACTAACTCTAAAGGGAAGTACTTTATTCAAAAGTATGTGAAGATCAATCTATAACTAACTCTAAAGGGAAGTACTTTATTCAAAAGTATCTGAAGATCAATCTATAACTAACTCTAAAGGGAAGTACTTTATTCAAAAGTATGTGAAGATCAATCTATAACTAACTCTAAAGGAAGTACTTTATTCAAAAGTATCTGAAGATCAATCTATAACTAACTCTAAAGGGAAGTACTTTATTCAAAAGTATCTGAAGATCAATCTATAACTAACTCTAAAGGGAAGTACTTTATTCAAAAGTATCTGAAGATCAATCTATAACTAACTCTAAAGGAAGTACTTTATTCAAAAGTATCTGAAGATCAATCTATAACTAACTCTAAAGGGAAGTACTTTATTCAAAAGTATGTGAAGATCAATCTATAACTAACTCTAAAGGGGAGTACTTTATTAGAGACAGAAATGACAGACCTGTGAAGAACATGATAAACAATAATGATGTTTACGACTATCAATCAAACTTTATTTATAAAGTGCTTTACAGATTACACCATTAAAAACAATATGCCTCGCACACCCTCCTAAAAACACTCATAAGAGTTAAAAATCCAGAAGTAAAAGCAATTAATGAAGCTAGAAATAAAATTTATAACACATATAAAGGAAAAAGGATGAGCCGAGGCACTCTGAATTGCAAACAGAAGGTGTTTATTTAAAAAGCGTGTGAATATAATATATATATATAATGTATATATATATTATAATATATCATTAGGACTAAATAAATAGATGTGAGTTGAAAGCTAAGCTAAAAAGGTGGGTCTTGAGCTGCTCTTAAACACATGAACGTTCTCTGTGGTCCTGAGCTCCTCCTCAGGTCGTTCCAGAGGCGAGGGCCATAGTATTGAAAGTCTTTCTGTTGACTTTAGGAGTAACTAGGAGTTCTATGGTGTTCTCGCACATCGAATATTGTTTTACAAACTGGTCTCTTACAAATTAAACCACTTTTAGACGAATAGAATCCTTATATAAAAAAGCTTTAAACGTTTCGTAACCACGGCTGCATTCATGAGACGTACAACCTTCTAAACTTCGAACATTGTAAATACTTTACTTTTGCTTGTATGGTCTATAAAATACTCAACGGACTCGCACCACCGCCATTAAGGGGATTCGTCAAATTGAAATCCTCTTCTGGCAGAACCACTCGGTCTATGGTTAGAGGAGACTGTGAAGGGCCTTCAGACCTTTGGCCAGACGGTTCTTTCAGTCAGAGGCTGTAACATCTGGAACAGCAGCCCTCTCTGTAACATCTGGAACAGCAACCCTCTCACTATAAGAGAATGCCCCACATTTAACACATTTAGGAATCAATTAAAAAACTGGTTGAAATCCAATCAACAATGTGCTCATTAGACCCTGTAGAGACCTCCTCCTGCTGCTCATTAGACCCTGTAGAGACCTCCTCCTGCTGCTGCTCATTAGACCCTGTAGAGACCTCCTCCTGCTGCTCATTAGACCCTGTAGAGACCTCCTCCTCCTGCTGCTCATTAGACCCTGTAGAGACCTCCTCCTGCTGCTGCTCATTAGACCCTGTAGAGACCTCCTCCTGCTGCTCATTAGACCCTGTAGAGACCTCCTCCTGCTGCTCATTAGACCCTGTAGAGACCTCCTCCTGCTGCTGCTCATTAGACCCTGTAGAGACCTCCTGCTGCTGCTCATTAGACCCTGTAGAGACCTCCTCCTGCTGCTCATTAGACCCTGTAGAGACCTCCTCCTGCTGCTGCTCATTAGACCCTGTAGAGACCTCCTCCTCCTGCTGCTCATTAGACCCTGTAGAGACCTCCTCCTGCTGCTGCTCATTAGACCCTGTAGAGACCTCCTCCTGCTGCTGCTCATTAGACCCTGTAGAGACCTCCTCCTGCTGCTCATTAGACCCTGTAGAGACCTCCTCCTGCTGCTCATTAGACCCTGTAGAGACCTCCTCCTGCTGCTGCTCATTAGACCCTGTAGAGACCTCCTCCTGCTGCTCATTAGACCCTGTAGAGACCTCCTCCTGCTGCTGCTCATTAGACCCTGTAGAGACCTCCTCCTGCTGCTCATTAGACCCTGTAGAGACCTCCTCCTGCTGCTCATTAGACCCTGTAGAGACCTCCTCCTCCTGCTGCTCATTAGACCCTGTAGAGACCTCCTCCTGCTGCTCATTAGACCCTGTAGAGACCTCCTCCTGCTGCTCATTAGACCCTGTAGAGACCTCCTCCTGCTGCTGCTCATTAGACCCTGTAGAGACCTCCTCCTGCTGCTCATTAGACCCTGTAGAGACCTCCTCCTGCTGCTCATTAGACCCTGTAGAGACCTCCTCCTGCTGCTCATTAGACCCTGTAGAGACCTCCTCCTCCTGCTGCTCATTAGACCCTGTAGAGACCTCCTCCTGCTGCTGCTCATTAGACCCTGTAGAGACCTCCTCCTGCTGCTCATTAGACCCTGTAGAGACCTCCTCCTGCTGCTCATTAGACCCTGTAGAGACCTCCTCCTGCTGCTCATTAGACCCTGTAGAGACCTCCTCCTCCTGCTGCTCATTAGACCCTGTAGAGACCTCCTCCTGCTGCTCATTAGACCCTGTAGAGACCTCCTCCTGCTGCTCATTAGACCCTGTAGAGACCTCCTCCTGCTGCTCATTAGACCCTGTAGAGACCTCCTCCTCCTGCTGCTCATTAGACCCTGTAGAGACCTCCTCCTGCTGCTCATTAGACCCTGTAGAGACCTCCTCCTGCTGCTCATTAGACCCTGTAGAGACCTCCTCCTGCTGCTCATTAGACCCTGTAGAGACCTCCTCCTGCTGCTGCTCATTAGACCCTGTAGAGACCTCCTCCTGCTGCTGCTCATTAGACCCTGTAGAGACCTCCTCCTGCTGCTCATTAGACCCTGTAGAGACCTCCTCCTGCTGCTCATTAGACCCTGTAGAGACCTCCTCCTCCTGCTGCTCATTAGACCCTGTAGAGACCTCCTCCTGCTGCTGCTCATTAGACCCTGTAGAGACCTCCTCCTGCTGCTGCTCATTAGACCCTGTAGAGACCTCCTCCTGCTGCTGCTCATTAGACCCTGTAGAGACCTCCTCCTGCTGCTCATTAGACCCTGTAGAGACCTCCTCCTGCTGCTCATTAGACCCTGTAGAGACCTCCTCCTGCTGCTCATTAGACCCTGTAGAGACCTCCTCCTCCTGCTGCTCATTAGACCCTGTAGAGACCTCCTCCTGCTGCTGCTCATTAGACCCTGTAGAGACCTCCTCCTGCTGCTGCTCATTAGACCCTGTAGAGACCTCCTCCTGCTGCTGCTCATTAGACCCTGTAGAGACCTCCTCCTGCTGCTCATTAGACCCTGTAGAGACCTCCTCCTGCTGCTCATTAGACCCTGTAGAGACCTCCTCCTGCTGCTCATTAGACCCTGTAGAGACCTCCTCCTCCTCCTGCTGCTCATTAGACCCTGTAGAGACCTCCTCCTGCTGCTGCTCATTAGACCCTGTAGAGACCTCCTCCTGCTGCTCATTAGACCCTGTAGAGACCTCCTCCTGCTGCTCATTAGACCCTGTAGAGACCTCCTCCTCCTGCTGCTCATTAGACCCTGTAGAGACCTCCTCCTGCTGCTGCTCATTAGACCCTGTAGAGACCTCCTCCTGCTGCTCATTAGACCCTGTAGAGACCTCCTCCTGCTGCTGCTCATTAGACCCTGTAGAGACCTCCTCCTGCTGCTCATTAGACCCTGTAGAGACCTCCTCCTGCTGCTCATTAGACCCTGTAGAGACCTCCTCCTGCTGCTCATTAGACCCTGTAGAGACCTCCTCCTGCTGCTGCTCATTAGACCCTGTAGAGACCTCCTCCTGCTGCTGCTCATTAGACCCTGTAGAGACCTCCTCCTGCTGCTGCTCATTAGACCCTGTAGAGACCTCCTCCTGCTGCTCATTAGACCCTGTAGAGACCTCCTCCTGCTGCTCATTAGACCCTGTAGAGACCTCCTCCTCCTGCTGCTCATTAGACCCTGTAGAGACCTCCTCCTGCTGCTGCTCATTAGACCCTGTAGAGACCTCCTCCTGCTGCTGCTCATTAGACCCTGTAGAGACCTCCTCCTGCTGCTGCTCATTAGACCCTGTAGAGACCTCCTCCTGCTGCTCATTAGACCCTGTAGAGACCTCCTCCTGCTGCTCATTAGACCCTGTAGAGACCTCCTCCTGCTGCTCATTAGACCCTGTAGAGACCTCCTCCTGCTGCTCATTAGACCCTGTAGAGACCTCCTCCTGCTGCTGCTCATTAGACCCTGTAGAGACCTCCTCCTGCTGCTCATTAGACCCTGTAGAGACCTCCTCCTGCTGCTCATTAGACCCTGTAGAGACCTCCTCCTGCAGGACTGAGCCGAGTGTCAGCATCCTCTGCACAGGCGTTGCTTTGTAAATAATTGTACATATGTATCCTTATAATGTCTGTTTGAACTGTATGACCTGCCCTTGCACCAACTCTCTATTCTATTGTGAAGTCACAGAACGAGCGTTTGGATGTTGTTGGTGTGTGAGTTGTGTCAGCATTTGTTGTGTAGGTGTGTAGCCTCAACCTTTAAATTGTTTTATGTTTTATAATTGTTGTTGGCATTATACAACTTGCCCAGGGACAACAGTCTAAAACTAGCGTTGCAGCTAATACTGACACATTTACAGAAATGTTCCTTAATGTGTACTGTCCCTGTCAAATAAACTAATAAATAAAATAAATAAATAAATATTATTTCTTCAGCATTTTTACATTTTCGACACTAACTTTTCGATTTGTTAGTTTTGTGTATTTCACGCCTTTATTGTGACAGCTTCCTGTTTACGACCTTCTTCTTCCGGTCTGTCAGAAGGAGAGCAAAGATGGCGGCGGAGTCGGACCCGGAGTTCCTGAGCTTCTCTGCCCGTGACACGGCCTTGGTGAGCGGCTACGGCCCGGAGCGGGGCCCGGGGGGAGAGCGGAGGATCCGGGGGAGGCTCAGGCCGGGTTAGTGACGCTTTAGCCCGGGCTAAAGCGTCACTAACCCGGGCTAAAGCGACAGGAGCTAACGCTGTCACAGTCAGCTGTTCGCTCTGAACCTCCGGCTGTGAGAAGTGAGACAAGAACAAGTCGGTCTCAAAACCAGGAATAATCAGGGAATAATGAGGAGATATTAGGAATAATGTGGAGGCATGTAGTTATTATGTGGAGATATTAGGAATAATACAGAGACATGTTGTTATTGTTATTATGTGGAGATATTAGGAATAATACAGAGACATGTTGTTATTATGTGGAGATATTAGGAATAATACAGAGACATGTTGTTATTATGTGGAGATATTAGGAATAATACAGAGACATGTTGTTATTATGTGGAGATATTAGGAATAATACAGAGACATGTTATCATTGTTATCAGCACTGAACATCCGAGAAAGAAGTGTTTTCTGAAAAGTAACGGCTTTAATTCGCCTTTACTAAAGCCCTAAAGATCCACAGGTTTAGATAGACATGTTCATCCCCTGTTTTATTCAATGTTTATTCCATGTTTATTTAGTTGACTGGGACATTGCAATTCAACATGGTAAAAACAAGTTTGCAGCTGATGCAGAGCTCTAGTTAACTTTTCTACATTAAAATGACGTTCATTCTAAAAACCTACGTGAAGCTGCGTGTTTGTGAAAACACAGGTGTGAGTGACGTATAGAGCTCTTCCTCTGGTGCCATGATCGATCGTTCACTGTCATCTTTAAATCACCGAGACACTCATCACGTAGTTTGTTCACCTGTAAAACAAGCCGCACGTGCAAACGTGGATCAACAGCAGAGTCATTGGTGCATTTCTTACTCACAGATAATTCCATCCATCTTCTTCCACTTGTCCGGGTCGTGGGGGCAGCTGTTGGAGCTGCACCAGCCCCTATAGCGCCCCCTGCAGGTGGTGGGTCCACAGAAGGACGGCCTCATGGTTCTAACCGGGTCTGTTGGTCTCTCATAAGGGGCTTCTGAACCGCTCTTTGTCTGACCCGTCACCTAGGACCTGTTTGCCCTGGGAGACCCTACCAGGGGCACGAAGCCCCCGACCACAGAGCTCCAGGATCATTCAGGTCAAACCCTCCCCCACGTTAAGGGGGCGGCTCCAGGAGGGGACAGATAATTCCCTAATTGAATAATAATAATCATGTCTTACAATTGTATTGCGCTTTACAATCCTGTATTAACAAGTTTCTCAAAGAGCTACACTGTCATCATTATTCAGTCACTCCAGACTCGGTGGTGGGAAGCTACTGTTGTAGCCACAGCTGCCCTGGGGCAGACTGACAGAAGTGAGGCTACCATTCTGTGCCATCGGCCACTCAATCAATCAATCAATGGTTTTGTATAGCCCAATATCACAACAGGAGTTTCCTCATAGGGCTGTAACAAACATTAAGGCAATAAAACAGAGCCGTAAATAAGACAGTGTAAAGTTCCGGTGAATCAAGTATCCAGGCAAACATAATGTCCAAATAAGCGTCAGCAGTGGCGACGAGGAGCTCGGGCCTGTCCTTGGACTCTCCAGCACGGCAAGGAAAAACTCAAAAACCCGGTGGGAGAAACTTACTCACTACATTCACCCAAACGGTCTTCAACCACGCACCAGCCAGGCCCTTCCTGCTCGGGGATCAGGCCGAGCAAAGACATATCTGATCTGGGCCTAATGGACGAATACGCAATAGAGGTTCTGCAGAAATAAACAAATCAAAGAATAACTAAGGTTAACATTGTAGAAATAGCCACTGGATTTAGTTATGACGGACCAGGCTCACAACATATATCTATTTTGTTCTATTTTATATTTTGTCTTTGTCCTTTTTGTGTGTTTCTATTTCTGCGTTGAACACGGAAAGCCCTTTTGGGCAGTGCTCTGTTTTTAAATAGAAATAAACTTAAATATAATGTGTTCTATAACTTGTTCCTCTCTTAGACCTGGGAGGCGTCGCCGGACCTGTCCACGCACCTTTACGGCCACTTGTCGCGCCTCGTGCCACAGCTGCTGAGGGAGGGGCAGGGGGCGGGCTCGAGGGAGGAGCAGAGGGAGGAGCTGGGTGTTCAGCTGCTCCTATTGGCTCCTTTAGAGTGGCTGCTGCTGGGGGCGGAGCCTACGGCGGCATTGGCTGCGCTCAAAGAAGGGAACCGCGACTCGGCGCTTTGTGGACACGTGTTCAGAGTGGGTGAGCCCACGTACTCCTGCAGGTAATAACCACACCCATAACCACGCCCTAAACACCTGTAACCACAGCAACTGCCCAAGTACTCCTGCAGGTAATAACCACACCCATAACCACGCCCTAAACACCTGTAACCACAGCAACCGCCCAAGTACTCCTGCAGGTAATAACCACACCCATAACCACGCCCTAAACACCTGTAACCACAGCAACTGCCCAAGTACTCCTGCAGGTAATAACCACACCCATAACCACGCCCTAAACACCTGTAACCACAGCAACCGCCCAAGTACTCCTGCAGGTAATAACCACACCCATAACCACGCCCTAAACACCTGTAACCACAGCAACCGCCCAAGTACTCCTGCAGGTAATAACCACACCCATAACCACGCCCTAAACACCTGTAACCACAGCAACCGCCCAAGTACTCCTGCAGGTAATAACCACACCCATAACCACGCCCTAAACACCTGTAACCACAGCAACCGCCCAAGTACTCCTGCAGGTAATAACCACACCCATAACCACGCCCTAAACACCTGTAACCACAGCAACTGCCCAAGTACTCCTGCAGGTAATAACCACACCCATAACCACGCCCTAAACACCTGTAACCACAGCAACCGCCCAAGTACTCCTGCAGGTAATAACCACACCCATAACCACGCCCTAAACACCTGTAACCACAGCAACCGCCCAAGTACTCCTGCAGGTAATAACCACACCCATAACCACGCCCTAAACACCTGTAACCACAGCAACCGCCCAAGTACTCCTGCAGGTAATAACCACACCCATAACCACGCCCTAAACACCTGTAACCACAGCAACCGCCCAAGTACTCCTGCAGGTAATAACCACACCCATAACCACGCCCTAAACACCTGTAACCACAGCAACTGCCCAAGTACTCCTGCAGGTAATAACCACACCCATAACCACGCCCTAAACACCTGTAACCACAGCAACCGCCCAAGTACTCCTGCAGGTAATAACCACACCCATAACCACGCCCTAAACACCTGTAACCACAGCAACCGCCCAAGTACTCCTGCAGGTAATAACCACACCCATAACCACGCCCTAAACACCTGTAACCACAGCAACTGCCCAAGTACTCCTGCAGGTAATAACCACACCCATAACCACGCCCTAAACACCTGTAACCACAGCAACCGCCCAAGTACTCCTGCAGGTAATAACCACACCCATAACCACGCCCTAAACACCTGTAACCACAGCAACCGCCCAAGTACTCCTGCAGGTAAGGGCCACGCCCATAACCACGCCCTAAACACCTGTAACCACAGCAACCGCCCAAGTACTCCTGCAGGTAATAACCACACCCATAACCACGCCCTAAACACCTGTAACCACAGCAACCGCCCAAGTACTCCTGCAGGTAAGGGCCACGCCTTTAACCCTGCAGGTAAGGGCCACGCCTTTAACCCTGCAGGTAAGGGCCACGCCTTTAACCCTGCAGGTAAGGGCCACGCCTTTAACCCTGCAGGTAAGGGCCACGCCTTTAACCCTGCAGGTAAGGGCCACGCCTTTAACCCTGCAGGTAAGGGCCACGCCTTTAACCCTGCAGGTAAGGGCCACGCCTTTAACCCTGCAGGTAAGGGCCACACCTTTAACCCTGCAGGTAAGGGCCACGCCTTTAACCCTGCAGGTAAGGGCCACGCCTTTAACCCTGCAGGTAAGGGCCACGCCTTTAACCCTGCAGGTAAGGGCCACGCCTTTAACCCTGCAGGTAAGGGCCACGCCCTTAACCCTGCAGGTAAGGGCCACGCCTTTAACCCTGCAGGTAAGGGCCACGCCTTTAACCCTGCAGGTAAGGGCCACGCCCTTAACCCTGCAGGTAAGGGCCACGCCTTTAACCCTGCAGGTAAGGGCCACTCTCATAACGCTAACCCTGCAGGTAAGGGCCACGCCTTTAACCCTGCCGGTAAGGACCACGCCTTTAACCCTGCAGGTAAGGGCCACGCCTTTAACCCTGCAGGTAAGGACCACGTCCATAACCACGCCCTAAAGACCTATTTTTGTGAAGTAGTTATTAATATATAAACCAGTGTGATATATAAATGTATAAATGAATATATGGATAATGTTTTGTAGAGAGTGTGCTGCCGACCCGACCTGTGTCCTGTGTATGAACTGTTTCCTCCAAAGCGTCCACAAAGACCATCGCTACAGAGTAAGTCCTACCTCCTACTCTCTGCCTCCTAACCCTCCAGGTTAGGGTAAAGGTTAAGGTTAGTTTTCGTGTTAACTTAACTCATGTGTTTTATGTATCTGCTGATGCTTAGATGACGACCTCGGGCGGCGGTGGCTTCTGTGACTGCGGGGACATGGAGGCCTGGAAACAGGGCCCGTCCTGCAGAGGCCACACCCCCAAAGACCCGGAGCAGGATCTGGAGGACGACCCGCTGCAGAGCCTCGACCCGGACCTGGTCTCTCGGGCCTTTCGGGTGTTCGGAGCCGTCCTGAAATACGCCGTGGACATGTTGACTTGGGACCGAGAGGACAGTCCTCCACCAGGACTCGAGCCACCGTGAGGATGTTCCCTGTGTTTAATGTTTCTCTTCTGGGTCTTGGAGAGGCCCTTAAGGGGAGACGCTGCAGGCAAAACTCATTCTTTTCCTTTTTCAGGTTTTGGGCCAATTTGTTCTCTTAAAGAGGAACTAAACACCCCTTCCAGAGCTTACTCCACCAACTCCCAAAATTAAAAAAACTCAGAGAAAGAGGCGTGGCGGGAGGCTTTGGGGGGACGCGGGGAGGGGGAGTGTGTGCACGGTCTCTGCTCTGTTGACAGTCTCAGAGCAAGTGCCCGAGTGACCAGGACTGACTGACTCCCGTTATGCTGCATTTAGACAATATGGCGCCACTTCTCCGGACTCTCGAGCCTCTCGTCCCGGCTAACTTCTCCGGACATGTGGCGCCACTGTCCCGGACTCTGCAGCCTCTCGTCCCGGCTAACTTCTCCGGACATGTGGCGCCACTGTCCCGGACTCTCGAGCCTCTCGTCCCGGCTAACTTCTCCGGACATGTGGCGCCACTGTCCCGGACTCTCGAGCCTCTCGTCCTGGCTAACTTCTCCGGACATGTAGCGCCACTGTCCCGGACTCTCGAGCCTGTCGTACCGGCTAACTTCTCCGGACATGTGGCGCCACTGTCCCGGACTCTCGAGCCTGTCGTACCGGCTAACTTCTCCGGACATGTGGCGCCACTGTCCCGGACTCTGCAGCCTCTCGTCCCAGCTAACTTCTCCGGACATGTGGCGCCACTGTCCCGGACTCTCGAGCCTGTCGTACCGGCTAACTTCTCCGGACATGTGGCGCCACTGTCCCGGACTCTCGAGCCTCTCGTACCGGCTAACTTCTCCGGACATGTGGCGCCACTGTCCCGGACTCTGCAGCCTCTCGTCCCGGCTAACTTCTCCGGACATGTAGCGCCACTGTCCCGGACTCTGCAGCCTCTCGTCCCGGCTAACTTCTCCGGACATGTAGCGCCACTGTCCCGGACTCTCGAGCCTGTCGTACCGGCTAACTTCTCCGGACATGTGGCGCCACTGTCCCGGACTCTCGAGCCTGTCGTACCGGCTAACTTCTCCGGACATGTAGCGCCACTGTCCCGGACTCTCGAGCCTGTCGTACCGGCTAACTTCTCCGGACATGTGGCGCCACTGTCCCGGACTCTCGAGCCTCTCGTCCCGGCTAACTTCTCCGGACATGTAGCGCCACTGTCCCGGACTCTCGAGCCTGTCGTACCGGCTAACTTCTCCGGACATGTGGCGCCACTGTCCCGGACTCTCGAGCCTGTCGTACCGGCTAACTTCTCCGGACATGTGGCGCCACTGTCCCGGACTCTCGAGCCTGTCGTACCGGCTAACTTCTCCGGACATGTGGCGCCACTGTCCCGGACTCTCGAGCCTCTCGTACCGGCTAACTTCTCCGGACATGTGGCGCCACTGTCCCGGACTCTCGAGCCTCTCGTACCGGCTAACTTCTCCGGACATGTGGCCCCACTGTCCCGGACTCTCGAGCCTGTCGTACCGGCTAACTTCTCCGGACATGTAGCGCCACTGTCCCGGACTCTCGAGCCTGTCGTACCGGCTAACTTCTCCGGACATGTGGCGCCACTGTCCCGGACTCTCGAGCCTGTCGTACCGGCTAACTTCTCCGGACATGTGGCGCCACTGTCCCGGACTCTCGAGCCTGTCGTACCGGCTAACTTCTCCGGACATGTGGCGCCACTGTCCCGGACTCTCGAGCCTCTCGTACCGGCTAACTTCTCCGGACATGTGGCGCCACTGTCCCGGACCCTCGAGCCTCTCGTCCCGGCTACAGGCCGAGCAAACGCGGCGGACATTTGGCGCTCGTATCTCCCCGTTCCCCCCCCTGGCTTTAGCGGACACTCAGTCACACACTGCCCCGCCCTGAGCCTCCAAGGCAGGGGATGGCTAACCGCTGCCCCGGTGTCCGTGAGCTCTCCCTGGGGGTGACTACAGTAAAAAGCCCTCAGCCCCATCAGCACTGACAGCCCTGATTATCTCTGTCTGCCCGATACAGCTTTATCGTGTCTGTAGTTTCAACGTGAAAACATCCAGCCATGTCACTAAAGAAGTGAATCTGGGTATTTTGGGGAAACATTTGTCTTTATTTAGTCGGAAAGGTCGGGGATGTGAGTGTTGTGGTTCACACACAGAGCGGAGCTCGTAGTCTCGGGTTTTCTCTCCTCTTCCTCCCACTCCCTGGCCGTGACCGGCATGTTGTGCTCACGTCACAAAACAGCTACTGAACTACCTGACTAAAGTAACTACACTAGAAACACTAAAGTAACTACACTAGAAACGGTAAAGTAACTACACTAGAAACGGTAAAGTAACTACACTAGAACCGCTGCGCTAAAGAACTAACTAAATACTATGCTAATAAATTGCTAACCTGAAAATCGATGTAAAATACTCGCTCGCTATTCCAACTCCAACTCGCTACGAGAGCCTCTAGGGGAGGGATCAGCTTTTATACCACAGTGGCAGACTTGGTGACGTATGATGGTACGTCATCAGCCAACCCCTAAATTCAAATGTAGTAAGTGCTGTTCAAACGTGAGAGGCGCTGAACAGACGGTTTTGTACAAAAATTGGATTTTGTACAAGTTTGCACTAAAATGTCAAAATAATGATAAGGACATGTAGATAACTGTGTTAGTGACCCATATAGATAGTTTATCAGCAAAAAAAAGTTGATTAGGTGTTTAGTTGTTCCTTAACATATAGGCAAGGCAAAGCAGCACAATTCCTACACAAGGCAATTCAAAGTGCTTTCACAGTTGCATAAAATTACAAGAAAACATTAACATAAAAATGTATCAGTTACAGTAAAAGGCGAGAGTGCAGATAAAATACTTTCAGTTTTCATCTGCTCGGGTAAAAAGAGCTGTTTTCAGCCTGGATTTGAACATTGTCAGAGTTGAGGCCTGTCTCACATCCTCATGAAGACTGTTCCAGATTTTAGCTTTAGCCTCAGCGTGTTTAGTCCTGACTCTGGGAACCACCAGGAGACCCCTCCCTGAAGTTCTCAGGGCCCGAGATGGTTCATACGGCTCTAACATGTCAGAGATGGACTTTGGTGCTAAACCATGAAAAGACTTGTACACAAGCAGAGCTGTTTTAAATTCTATTCTCTGAGTGACAGGAAGCCAGTGCAGAGACCGGAGCACTGGACTAATATGGTGGTATTTCCTGGTTCTGGATGTTCTGCAGCTCTAACAGCTCGTTTAGAAAGGCCAGTGAGCAGCCGTTACAGTCGTCTAACCTGCTGGAGACAAACGCATGGATGAGTGTCTCCAAGTCTGGTTTTGACACTATTCCTCTGATCTGAATGTTTTTCAGATGGTATAAAGCTGATGATGTTATTGCTTTAATGTGGCTGTTTAAGTTCAGGTCTGAGTCCATGATTACTCCTAGATTTCTAACCTGATTTTTTTGGTTTTAGAGAGAGAGACTCAAGGTGACTGATAACACTGATATAAACGTTCACCGTTCCTACAGACTTTGAACTTTCCAGTCTTGGACTTAACAATGAATTATTTAGACGTTTTTTTTAGAGGATTTTTTTAATATCTAATCCCTAACCTGATTTATTGAGTTTTGAACTTCAACAACCATGGCTAAAAAATTGCTTATTTTAAAACTAAACTAGATCGAAAATACGTCTGAAAAAGTCTAATATGTCACAAAATAAAACCATACATTTAAACCTCTGTCCATTATTCAGATTTTGTTGCTGAAAATATGTGGAATTTTGGGACTTTTTAGGCATAAACGGCCAAAAAATGACCAAAAATGTGCAACTTATTCTTGTCTCATATTTATGTTAGCCTCTACAGCTAACATTTC
Organism: Proterorhinus semilunaris; assembly: GCA_021464625.1. Taxonomy (NCBI): domain Eukaryota; kingdom Metazoa; phylum Chordata; class Actinopteri; order Gobiiformes; family Gobiidae; genus Proterorhinus; species Proterorhinus semilunaris. Next base: position 108,771 of record CM038362.1, on the reverse strand, counting down.
AAATCAATATCTCTAGATATTGGGACAATGTGCAAAAGACATTCATTAAAGGTGCTTTGCACCAGATTTAGCTTGAGCTAGTTTCCATCTGCAGTCCCTGAGCAGGTGAATTACAACATGTACAATATGACCTGCAGCGTCTCACCTTTAAAAAGACATCTTCAGTTTGTAGATCATGTGGTTAAGTTTAGCGACTGACACTCGTTTTGTTCCGCAGGGACAAAGGAGACACGTTTTATTGCATGTTGTTCAATGACGAGGTGCACACGTATGAACAGGTAATCTACACGCTCCAGAAGGCCGTGAACTGCAGCCAGAAGGAGGCGGTGAGCTTCGCCACCACCGTCGACCGCGAGGTTTGTAACAGTGTCTTGGTTCCGTCTTGGTTCCTGTTGCTTCTAAGCGACACCGCGAACAACTAAACTAATCTAATCCAAGGCTCGCCTGTTTCAGGGGCGGACGTCCGTGCGCTTCGGAGACTTTCAGTTCTGTGAACAGGCCAAGTCTGTCATCGTGGTGAGTACCAGACTATCTCCGCTTTCTCCTGAGGTTTCATTTCACTGTAGTCGCTCCTACACACACTTTACTGTCAGTCCAAATCCGGCCCTCCAACACAGAACCTCTGGCCCTCAAGGTGATTTTGAGAAACATTATTACACAAATCAGAGAGTACTTTAAGTACTTTCATATTTTTAGAGTTAAATGGGAGCAATACCACCAATTAGGTCATATATTATGTACAGCACTGGCATTTGTAGACAGTGCAATGGAACAAAGGTATATCGACTGGCCCTCGGTCTTTTTACAATGAAGAAAATCGGCCTCTACCAAGAAAAATTGCCCACCCACTTTAAAGGCTCATTTGGAAGCTTTATTTCACACAAGAGTTTTTACAGAGCTGATTCTGACCCCAAAACTAAGGAGCAGGAGTCCCCCTTGGTCTAATTGTTCATGATCATTAGTTCATTCGTTATTACCTGTATCATCTCAGAGGAACACGGGGCGGCAGTCGAAGCCTCTGAAGGTCCAGGTCATGCACTCGTCTGTCGTCGCTCACCAGGTGTTTGCACTCAGGACTCTGGGCTGGCTCTCCCAGGTCATCTCCTGCTCAGGTGAGTCTGCCCCGCCCCTGACCACACCCCTGACCACACTTATGTATTCATGTCAGTACTGTTGTGGTTGTGTTGCAGACGGCCTCAGGAGGATTTTGTGTAAAGTGGCTTTAGAGCCTGGACCTGGAGGGACTCTGGTCGACCGCCTGATGCTCAGCGACTCCAAGATGTGGAAAGGTGAAACTACACTTCTACAACACGATTACACTACTATCACCAGCTATGACCCACTATCAGCCGCAATCCATTAAAAAACTCTAAAATCTGCTAAACCCACTATAAGCCGACTAAAACCTCTACAAGCCCAATAAAAAACACTATAAACCCACTAAAACCTCTACAAGCCCAATAAAAACACTATAAACCCACTAAAACCTCTACAAGCCCAATAAAAAACACTATAAACCCACTAAAACCTCTACAAGCCCAATAAAAAACACTATAAACCCACTAAAACCTCTACAAGCCCAATAAAAACACTATAAACCCACTAAAACCTCTACAAGCCCAATAAAAACACTATAAACCCACTAAAACCTCTACAAGCCCAATAAAAACACTTATAATAAGATGGATTATATTCGTCTGCTACGCTCCTCTCGGAGGATGGTGAAAGACAGTGGTGTTTTTATATTCACTGAGACTTGGCTCAGTGGTAATATACCGGACAGTGCAGTCCAGCTGGAGGGGCTTTCCTGCTGCAGAGCGGACAGAGGGATCTCCGAGGGAGGGGGTCTCTGTGTCTACACCAATGACGCCTGGTGCCGTGATGTTGCCGTGGTCTGCAGACACTGCTCACCCCTCGTGGAGTTTATTATCATTAAGTGTCGACCTTTCTACCTGCCCAGGGAATTTACTGTTGTACTGCTTGTGGCTGTCTACATACCGCCCACCTCCAACATCAAAAACAGGAAAGAGGCACTGAATGAACTGTTCCAGAGTGTCAGTGACCAACAGACAACCGACAGTTAATGGTGAACAATTGTGGAATAAACTGGAGATGGAATTGAAACGATGTCCAAACATCAACCTGTTAAAATATAAATACAAACTAAAGACTTTTGAAATATACAGACAAGAAGAAATGCGTGGCCACTAGGGGGAGCAGTCGGATCAATTATGTGTATTTTTCCTCTATAATCAGGAAGAGTGTTGCTGCTGGAACAGTTGTCATTCTATTGTTTAAATTTACAAATGGAGAATTAGGGTTGGCAGGTTATGGATCTGTTGAGAGGAATCCTCCCAACGGGCTCTAAACCTTGTCTGTTAATGCACCACTCAGCATAGGAACATCATCTATAAAATCTGCTGTTAGGGCAGCTGGATGGGGTTTTGTTGGTGGGGAGCTTATTCCCCTCTTCAACTGGCCCGCTCTACACTCTGGCTTTTTAATGCACCACGCTGTGCAGGGCTACAGCATACTTCACATAAATACTCAATACTCATTCTCAAATAAAAATTATATTGAGGATGGTAATGACAGCTGGGAAGTGGCAGGAACACGCGCCTTTATAACATTACAATAGTGACTTCCGGTAATGTTACACTAGTGGTTTTAGTAATGCACCAATGTTTGGCATTGGTAACAATTTGTAAGAAATATGTTAATGATCATCATTTGTTACTTGCTCTGTACTAGACATTGTACAAGAAATGAAACAGCTGTTGTTGTGTTTTGTTTGCTTTGATTGTTAAATGAAAATGTTATTGTTTTTATTTTGGGGGTGGAGCTTATAAGCCTTTTGCTTCGGCAGACTAACTGCTCAAATAAACAAATAAACTAAAACTAAACTAAAGGAGACCACAGGCTGTACGTGTCCTCCAGAACCATCACATTGAACACGGGTGCTCCCCAAGGCTGTGTGCTGAGCCCCCTCCTGTTTACTCTGCTGACCCATGACTGTGCTCCAAAGTACGACTCAAACCTCTTCATCAAGTTTGCAGACGACACCACAGTGGTGGGTCTCCTCAACAACAGAGACGAGTCAAACTACAGGAGTGAGGTGAGCAGTCTGGCCATGTGGTGCACACAGAACAACCTCTCTCTAAATGTGGAGAAGACAAAAGAGATGGTTGTGGACTTTCGTAGAGCACGGGTCCAGCATGCTCCTCTAACAATCAATGGTGCTGCAGTGGAGAGGGTGACCAGCACTAAGTTCCTGGGTGTGCACATCACAGAGAACCTTTCCTGGACCATGCACACTACATCTCTGGTCAAGAAAAGTAATCAGCGTCTCTACTTTCTCCGCAAGTTAAGAAGAGCTAGAGTCCCAGCCTCTGTTATGTGCAACTTCTACAGAGGGACTATAGAGAGCATCCTGACCAGCTCCATCACTGTGTGGTTCTTCTACAGATGGACTATTGAGAGCATCCCGACCAGCTCCATCACTGTGTGGTTCTTCTACAGATGGACTATTGAGAGCATCCCGACCAGCTCCATCACTGTGAGGTTCCTCTACAGAGGGACTATAGAGAGCATCCTGATCAGCTCCATCACTGTGTGGTTCTTCTACAGAGGGACTATAGAGAGCATCCTGACCAGCTCCATCACTGTGAGGTTCTTCTACAGAGGGACTATAGAGAGCATCCTGACCAGCCTCATCACTGTGTGGTTCTTCTACAGAGGGACTATAGAGAGCATCCTGATCAGCTCCATCACTGTGTGGTACTTCTACAGAGGGACTATAGAGAGCATCCTGACCATCACTGTGAGGTTCCTCTACAGAGGGACTATAGAGAGCATCCTGACCATCACTGTGAGGTTCCTCTACAGAGGAACTATAGAGAGCATCCTGACCATCACTGTGAGGTTCTTCTACAGAGGGACTATAGAGCGCATCCTGACCAGCTCCATCACTGTGTGGTATTTCTACAGAGGGACTATAGAGAGCATCCTGACCAGCTCCATCACTGTGTGGCACTTCTACAGAGGGACTATAGAGAGCATCCTGACCAGCTCCATCACTGTGAGGTTCTTCTACAGAGGGACTATAGAGAGCATCCTGATCAGCTCCATCACTGTGAGGTTCCTCTACAGAGGGACTATAGAGAGCATCCTGACCATCACTGTGAGGTTCCTCTACAGAGGGACTATAGAGCGCATCCTGACCATCTCCATCACTGTGTGGCACTTCTACAGAGGGACTATAGAGAGCGTCCTGACCAGCTCCATCACTGTGTGGTTCTTCTACAGAGGGACTATAGAGAGCATCCTGACCAGCTCCATCACTGTGTGGTTCTTCTACAGAGGGACTATAGAGAGCATCCTGACCAGCTCCATCACTGTGTGGCTCTTCTACAGAGGGACTATAGAGAGCATCCTGACCATCTCCATCACTGTGTGGCACTTCTACAGAGGGACTATAGAGAGCGTCCTGACCAGCTCCATCACTGTGTGGTTCTTCTACAGAGGGACTATAGAGAGCATCCTGACCAGCTCCATCACTGTGTGGTTCTTCTACAGAGGGACTATAGAGAGCATCCTGACCAGCTCCATCACTGTGTGGTTCTTCTACAGAGGGACTATAGAGAGCGTCCTGACCAGCTCCATCACTGTGTGGCACGGCGCCAGCACTGCCTCCTGCCAAAGGAGCCTCCAGCGCATCGTGAGAGCAGCGGAGAAGATCTGTGGAGCTCCTCTCCCCTCCATTAAGGACATGTACTCCACCCGTCTCACCCGCAAAGCCGTCAGAATCACCAGGGACCCTACGCACCATCACACAGTCTCTTCAAGGTAATGCCTCCAAGGAGGAGACTACGGAATCTACGGGCCAGGTCCAGTCGACTTAAGAACAGTTTCGTACACAGGGCCATCGGGAAGCTGAACTCCCTGCCCTCCCTCCCTTCACCTCTTCCCCCATCCCCCGCTTCACAATCAAGGATGAGAGAAATATAATTTCAAATCATTCGCATGGTTTGACAAATAAAAAATAAAACAAATCTTGAAAACCTCTACAAGCCCAATAAAAACACTTCACACCCACTAAAATCACTACAAGCCCAATAAAAACAATATAAACCCACTAAAATCACTACAAGCCCAATAAAAACACAATAAACCCACTAAAATCACTACAAGCCCAATAAAAACAATATAAACCCACTAAAATCACTACAAGCCCAATAAAAACACTATAAACCCACTAAAATCACTACAAGCCCAATAAAAACACTATAAACCCACTAAAATCACTACAAGCCCAATAAAAACACTATAAACCCACTAAAATCACTACAAGCCCAATAAAAAACACTATAAACCCACTAAAACCACTACAAGCCCAATAAAAACAATATAAACCCACTAAAATCACTACAAGCCCAATACAAACACTATAAACCCACTAAAATCACTACAAGCCCAATAAAAACACTATAAACCCACTAAAACCTCTACAAGCCCAATATAAAAACACTATAAACCCACTAAAATCACTACAAGCCCAAATAAAAACACTATAAACCCACTAAAATCACCACAAGCCCAATAAAAACACTTCACACCCACTAAAATCACTACAAGCCCAATAAAAAAACACTATAAACCCACTAAAATCACTACAAGCCCAATAAAAACACTATAAACCCACTAAAATCACTACAAGCCCAATAAAAAAACACTATAAACCCACTAAAATCACTACAAGCCCAATACAAACACTATAAACCCACTAAAATCACTACAAGCCCAATAAAAACACTTCACACCCACTAAAACCACTACAAGCCCAATAAAAACACTATAAACCCACTAAAACCACTACAAGCCCAATAAAAACACTTCACACCCACTAAAACCACTACAAGCCCAATAAAAACACTATAAACCCACTAAAACCACTACAAGCCCAATAAAAACACTCACACCCACTAAAATCACTACAAGCCCAAAAAAAACACTATAAACCCACTAAAATCACTACAAGCCCAATAAAAACACTATAAACCCACTAAAACCTCTACAAGCCCAATATAAAAAACACTATAAACCCACTAAAACCTCTACAAGCCCAATATAAAAACACTATAAACCCACTAAAATCACTACAAGCCCAATAAAAACACTATAAACCCACTAAAATCACTACAAGCCCAATACAAACACTATAAACCCACTAAAATCACTACAAGCCCAATAAAAACACTATAAACCCACTAAAACCTCTACAAGCCCAATAAAAACACTTCACACCCACTAAAATCACTACAAGCCCAATAAAAAAACACTATAAACCCACTAAAATCACTACAAGCCCAATACAAACACTATAAACCCACTAAAATCACTACAAGCCCAATAAAAACACTATAAACCCACTAAAACCACTACAAGCCCAATAAAAACACTTCACACCCACTAAAATCACTACAAGCCCAATAAAAAAACACTATAAACCCACTAAAACCTCTACAAGCCCAATAAAAACACTATAAACCCACTAAAACCTCTACAAGCCCAATAAAAAAACACTATAAACCCACTAAAATCACTACAAGCCCAATAAAAACACTATAAACCCACTAAAATCACTACAAGCCCAATAAAAACACTATAAACCCACTAAAATCACTACAAGCCCAATAAAAAAACACTATAAACCCACTAAAATCACTACAAGCCCAATAAAAAAACACTATAAACCCACTAAAACCTCTACAAGCCCAATACAAACACTATAAACCCACTAAAATCACTACAAGCCCAATAAAAACACTATAAACCCACTAAAATCACTACAAGCCCAATAAAAACACTATAAACCCACTAAAACCTCTACAAGCCCAATAAAAACACTATAAACCCACTAAAATCACTACAAGCCCAATAAAAAAACACTATAAACCCACTAAAACCTCTACAAGCCCAATAAAAACACTATAAACCCACTAAAATCACTACAAGCCCAATAAAAACACTATAAACCCACTAAAATCACTACAAGCCCAATAAAAACACTATAAACCCACTAAAACCTCTACAAGCCCAATAAAAACACTATAAACCCACTAAAATCACTACAAGCCCAATAAAAAAACACTATAAACCCACTAAAATCACTACAAGCCCAATACAAACACTATAAACCCACTAAAATCACTACAAGCCCAATAAAAACACTATAAACCCACGAAAATCACTACAAGCCCAATACAAACACTATAAACCCACTAAAATCACTACAAGCCCAATAAAAACACTATAAACCCACTAAAACCTCTACAAGCCCAATAAAAACACTATAAACCCACTAAAATCACTACAAGCCCAATAAAAAACACTATAAACCCACTAAAATCACTACAAGCCCAATAAAAACACTTCACACCCACTATAATCCCTACAAGCCCAATATAAAAACACTATAAACCCACTAAAACCTCTACAAGCCCAAGGTGACGGACTCTGTAGCTCACTGCTATATTCCAACCCAAACTCGAGTCTGAGATGTGGGAAGGCGGGAGTGGGACCAACATAGACTTTGTTTTGAGCTGTGTACTTGTAATATGTACCTGTATTTACACTGTGTACTTGTAATATGTACTTGTATTTACACTGTGTACTTGTAATATGTACCTGTATTTGTACTCCAGGGGCGCGGAGCGTGTACCATCAGCTGATGATGAACAGTCTCCTCATGGACCCTCAGTACAAGAAGGTCTTCGCTCTTCACTTTGCCCAGGTATTACTACTACTACTACTACTACTACTACTACTAGTACTACTACTACTACTAGTACTACTATTAGTACTGCTTCTCCTACTTCTCCTGTCAGTACTCTGTGTACTCTGTTACAGAACTACGAGCGTCTTCAGAGCGATTACGTCAAAGATGATCATGATCGAGAGTTCTCCATCACAGACCTGTCGGTGCAGATCTTCACTGTGCCGTCTCTGGTAAGTCTCCCCCTGTAGGAGAGTACAGGTACTACAGCGTCTCCCCAGACGCTTCCCCTGTAGGAGAGTACAGGTACTACAGCGTCTCCCCAGACGCTTTCCCTGTAGGAGAGTACAGGTACTACAGAGTCTCCCCAGACGCTTCCCCTGTAGGAGAGTACAGGTACTACAGAGTCTCCCCAGACGCTTCCCCTGTAGGAGAGTACAGGTACTACAGAGTCTCCCCAGACGCTTCCCCTGTAGGAGAGTACAGGTACTACAGCGTCTCCCCAGACGCTTCCCCTGTAGGAGAGTACAGGTACTACAGCGTCTCCCCAGACGCTTCCCCTGTAGGAGAGTACAGGTACTACAGAGTCTCCCCAGACGCTTCCCCTGTAGGAGAGTACAGGTACTACAGCGTCTCCCCAGACGCTTCCCCTGTAGGAGAGTACAGGTACTACAGCGTCTCCCCAGACGCTTCCCCTGTAGGAGAGTACAGGTACTACAGCGTCTCCCCAGACGCTTCCCCTGTAGGAGAGTACAGGTACTACAGCGTCTCCCCAGACACTTCCCCTGTAGGAGAGTACATGTACTACAGAGTCTCCCCAGACGCTTCCCCTGTAGGAGAGAGTACAGGTACTACAGCGTCTCCCCAGACGCTTCCCCTGTAGGAGAGTACAGGTACTACAGCGTCTCCCCAGACGCTTCCCCTGTAGGAGAGTACAGGTACTACAGCGTCTCCCCAGACGCTTCCCCTGTAGGAGAGTACAGGTACTACAGCGTCTCCCCAGACGCTTCCCCTGTAGGAGAGAGTACAGGTACTACAGAGTCTCCCCAGACGCTTCCCCTGTAGGAGAGTACAGGTACTACAGCGTCTCCCCAGACGCTTCCCCTGTAGGAGAGTACAGGTACTACAGAGTCTCCCCAGACGCTTCCCCTGTAGCAGAGTACAGGTACTACAGAGTCTCCCCAGACGCTTCCCCTGTAGGAGAGTACAGGTACTACAGAGTCTCCCCAGACGCTTCCCCTGTAGGAGAGTACAGGTACTACAGAGTCTCCCCAGACGCTTCTCCTGTAGGAGAGAGTACAGGTACTACAGAGTCTCCCCAGACGCTTCCCCTGTAGGAGAGAGTACAGGTACTAGAGAGTCTCCCCAGACGCTTCCCCTGTAGGAGAGAGTACAGGTACTACAGCGTCTCCCCAGACGCTTCCCCTGTAGGAGAGTACAGGTACTACAGAGTCTCCCCAGACGCTTCCCCTGTAGGAGAGAGTACAGGTACTACAGAGTCTCCCCAGACGCTTCCCCTGTAGGAGAGTACAGGTACTACAGAGTCTCCCCAGACGCTTCCCCTGTAGGAGAGTACAGGTACTACAGAGTCTCCCCAGACGCTTCCCCTGTAGGAGAGAGTACAGGTACTACAGCGTCTCCCCAGACGCTTCCCCTGTAGGAGAGAGTACAGGTACTACAGCGTTTCCCCAGACGCTTCCCCTGTAGGAGAGTACAGGTACTACAGAGTCTCCCCAGACGCTTCCCCTGTAGGAGAGTACAGGTACTACAGAGTCTCCCCAGACGCTTCCCCTGTAGGAGAGTACAGGTACTACAGCGTCTCCCCAGACGCTTCCCCTGTAGGAGAGTACAGGTACTACAGCGTTTCCCCAGACGCTTCCCCTGTAGGAGAGTACAGGTACTACAGAGTCTCCCCAGACGCTTCCCCTGTAGGAGAGTACAGGTACTACAGAGTCTCCCCAGACGCTTCCCCTGTAGGAGAGTACATGTACTACAGAGTCTCCCCAGACGCTTCCCCTGTAGGAGAGTACAGGTACTACAGAGTCTCCCCAGACGCTTCCCCTGTAGGAGAGAGTACAGGTACTACAGCGTCTCCCCAGACGCTTCCCCTGTAGGAGAGTACATGTACTACAGAGTCTCCCCAGACGCTTCCCCTGTAGGAGAGTACAGGTACTACAGAGTCTCCCCAGACGCTTCCCCTGTAGGAGAGTACAGGTACTACAGCGTCTCCCCAGACGCTTCCCCTGTAGGAGAGTACAGGTACTACAGAGTCTCCCCAGACGCTTCCCCTGTAGGAGAGTACAGGTACTACAGAGTCTCCCCAGACGCTTCCCCTGTAGGAGAGTACAGGTACTACAGCGTCTCCCCAGACGCTTCCCCTGTAGGAGAGTACAGGTACTACAGCGTCTCCCCAGACGCTTCCCCTGTAGGAGAGTACAGGTACTACAGCGTCTCCCCAGACGCTTCCCCTGTAGGAGAGTACAGGTACTACAGAGTCTCCCCAGACGCGTCCCCTGTAGGAGAGTACAGGTACTACAGAGTCTCCCCAGACGCTTCCCCTGTAGGAGAGTACAGGTACTACAGAGTCTCCCCAGACGCTTCCCCTGTAGGAGAGTACAGGTACTACAGAGTCTCCCCAGACGCTTCCCCTGTAGGAGAGTACAGGTACTACAGAGTCTCCCCAGACGCTTCCCCTGTAGGAGAGAGTACAGGTACTACAGAGTTTCCCCAGACGCTTCCCCTGTAGGAGAGAGTACAGGTACTACAGAGTCTCCCCAGACGCTTCCCCTGTAGGAGAGAGTACAGGTACTACAGAGTCTCCCCAGACGCTTCCCCTGTAGGAGAGTACATGTACTACAGAGTCTCCCCAGACGCTTCCCCTGTAGGAGAGTACAGGTACTACAGCGTCTCCCCAGACACTTCCCCTGTAGGAGAGAGTACAGGTACTACAGAGTCTCCCCAGACGCTTCCCCTGTAGGAGAGAGTACAGGTACTACAGAGTCTCCCCAGACGCTTCCCCTGTAGGAGAGAGTACAGGTACTACAGAGTCTCCCCAGACGCTTCCCCTGTAGGAGAGAGTACAGGTACTACAGAGTCTCCCCAGACGCTTCCCCTGTAGGAGAGTACAGGTACTACAGCGTTTCCCCAGACGCTTCCCCTGTAGGAGAGTACAGGTACTACAGAGTCTCCCCAGACGCTTCCCCTGTAGGAGAGTACAGGTACTACAGAGTCTCCCCAGACGCTTCCCCTGTAGGAGAGTACAGGTACTACAGCGTTTCCCCAGACGCTTCCCCTGTAGGAGAGTACAGGTACTACAGCGTCTCCCCAGACGCTTCCCCTGTAGGAGAGAGTACAGGTACTACAGAGTCTCCCCAGACGCTTCCCCTGTAGGAGAGTACAGGTACTACAGCGTCTCCCCAGACGCTTCCCCTGTAGGAGAGTACAGGTACTACAGCGTTTCCCCAGACGCTTCCCCTGTAGGAGAGTACAGGTACTACAGAGTCTCCCCAGACGCTTCCCCTGTAGGAGAGTACAGGTACTACAGAGTCTCCCCAGACGCTTCCCCTGTAGGAGAGAGTACAGGTACTACAGAGTCTCCCCAGACGCTTCCCCTGTAGGAGAGTACAGGTACTACAGAGTCTCCCCAGACGCTTCCCCTGTAGGAGAGAGTACAGGTACTACAGAGTCTCCCCAGACGCTTCCCCTGTAGGAGAGTACAGGTACTACAGAGTCTCCCCAGACGCTTCCCCTGTAGGAGAGTACAGGTACTACAGAGTCTCCCCAGACGCTTCCCCTGTAGGAGAGAGTACAGGTACTACAGCGTCTCCCCAGACGCTTCCCCTGTAGGAGAGAGTACAGGTACTACTGCTCAAATATTCCGGCAATAAAAGTAGAAGATGCTCTGGAGTAGAATTACTTTGTTACTGCCACCTTTAAAATTGTTGATCCAACTTTTTACTGGTAACATGACACACTGGTCCTGGTCTGATCCTGGTCCTGGTCTGACCCTGGTCCTGGTCTGATCCTGGTCTGATCCTGGTCCTGGTCTGATCCTGGTCCTGGTCTGATCCTGGTCCTGGTCTGACCCTGGTCCTGGTCTGATCCTGGTCCTGGTCTGATCCTGGTCCTGGTCTGACCCTGGTCCTGGTCTGATCCTGGTTCTGATTCGGTCTAGGCGCGGATGCTGATGGTGCAGAAGAACCTGATGACGGTGATCATCCGCACGTTCTTGGACCATCTGAGGCACCGAGACCTTCAGGGCCGATTCCAGTTCGACCGATACACGGCGCAGCAGGCCTTTAAGTTCGGCCGAGTGCAGAGCCTCATCGGAGACCTCAAGTCAGTGGAGCCCTGGTTTTTAGTCCCTTATTTTAGTTTGGATTTAGTTTTTAGGAGTCGACCCTGTAGACTAGGGCTGGGCAAAAAATCGATTTTATCGATTTATCGATTTTGTAGCTTAAAACGATTTTTATTTTGCAAACTCGAGTTTTTTGCGTTTCGTCCTTGTGGGTTACCGTAGAGCGTTATGAGCCAGCCCCCTCCGCCGCGTAAACACAGTCAAAACAAGAATGGCAGCAGAGAACTACTTCCAAAGAAAGGCACAGTTAATTCCATAATTTGGGACTGGTTTGGGTTTGATGCAGCAGACGAAAGACAGACGAAGCCTCGCTGCAAAACATGTTCAAAGACTATTGCTACCGGGAGCAGCAGTACAACAGATCTATTCCAGCACCTGAGGAATAAGCATCCCGAAGAATGGGAGAAGTGCAGCCAGCGCCGTAGCGAAGACGGCAGTTCTAGCACACCAGCTAAAGAGCAAACTACACTTCTAGAGAGCTTTACAAACCGTGTGCCTTATGATAAGAACGGAGCGCGATGGAAAGCGATTACAGAGGCTATCACGTTTTATATTGACATGCTGCCAATTTATTCTGTCGAAAAGCGAGGCTTTAATCGCCTGTTAAAAGTATTAGATGCGAGGTACGTTGTCCCCAGTCGCAAGTATTTCGCAGATGTAGCGCTGCCTCACCTGTACAATATAACTCGTGAAAAGATCCGCGGTGAGCTGGAGGAGATGCCGTTTTACTCAGCCACCACGGACCTGTGGTCCAGCCGGACGATGCAGCCATATATGAGTCTGACGGTCCACTATATCAACACCAGCTGGACACTGCGCAGCATCTGCCTCCAGACAGCGCATTTCCCCGAGGACCACACTGGTGACATAATGGCCCATGGTTTAAAAGACGCTCTCAGCTCCTGGGGACTTTCGGAGGAACGACTCGTTTGCATGACAACTGATAGTGGCACCAACATCATAAAAGCTCTTAAGTTTAACAACTGGCCCACAAACTCCACAACGCTATAGGTAAGAGTTGGTGTAAGAATAAATAGACACATACTTACAGATTGTAGCGTATTGTTTGCTCATTAATTTAATAGCCAGAACATGGTACATATTTCAACTGGTTTACACATACAAGTGGGGCGCTTTTAATTGGACTGGGTTACATAAGGTAATAAATTAATAAACCTGACTTTTCCTTAAGCTGCATTTATTATACAACATCATGTATTAAACTGTCACAGCTATTACAATTGTGATGAAAGTACAGAACAATTTGTCAAAACTCACATAATCAAACACTACTTATAGTCTAAGCTTGGAGAGACAAAAAATATACTAAATATCTTTTCACATTTATCACAGAGAATGGCGTGAAGGACCCAAGGATTGATCGGGCCATAAGGGTCTGCAAAAAAGCTGTATCAGCCTTCTCTTACAGCTGGAAAAAAAAGGCGAGACATGACAGAGGTGCAGGCTGAGCTTGGACTTCCCCAGCATCTTTTGATCTCAGAATCCCCAACACGTTGGGGGTCTCGTCAAAAGATGATTGAGCGCTTTCTTGAGCAAGAGAAGGCAATAACTCGTGTCCTTGGTGCGGACAAGAAAACACGTTATCTTGTTCCCACGTGGCAAGATTTGGAAGTATTAGAAGCCACCAACAAAGCAGTGAAACCTCTCCAGAACTTCACTGATGCACTCTCAGGGGAATCATATGTCAGTGTGTCATGCATTTGTTTAAAACAAGTCTCCTTCTGCCAGAGGAGGAAGATTTGGAGCTAACAAAAACAATCAAAGCCAACGTCATGCGTTACCTCGAACGTAAATACTGTGATTTGGAGAAAGAGGAACTTTTGGACATGGCCACACTTTTAGACCCGAGGTTCCGTACAACCTATATTGATGCAAGCAAATTGGAAGCTGTCAAAAAAAGAGCAGTGTCTGAGATCTCTGCTCTCTGCAACTCTACCACAGAGGAAGCTGGGCCCTCTGATGTTCAAGAGAACACCCCACCAAAAAAGAAAATGACTCTGGGTGCCTTCTTTAAAAACCGTGCACCATCCACCCCACACCCACAATCAGAGAAAACAAAAATTGAGACTGAGCTTGCAACATATTTGCTTATTCCAGACATAGAGCCAGACACAGATCGTCTAGAATGGTGGAAGCGGCATCAGGCCAATTTTCCAAGACTAAGCTTACTGGCTAAAAAATATCTTTCTATTCCAGCTACTAGTGCTCCCTCCGAGAGGGTATTCAGTGTGGGTGGGGGAATAGTTACCTGCAACCGGGCCTGCCTCAAACCCGAGGTTGTGGACAGGCTCATCTTTCTTGCAAAAAATGCTTAGAATGAGCATGCACAATATTTCAGAGATCTAATGTTTTGTTGTTAAAGATAAAAGTTTACATTTGTTTATCCTTTGATAAGTAGGCTATATGTCTGCCACAGGCATGTTTAATTTTTTTATATTCACATTATGCTGAGAGGCTAAGAGTTATATGTTACAAAATATGTAGTTATCTGATTTCTTAATCAGAAAATGTAAGCTACTGTGAAGTTGATGTTGCACTTTTGCTTAAACCTGGGTTAAAGCTTGAAATTGTTGAATAACAGAGCCTCATTTACTTGCATTTTAACTCTTGAGGACAATCACAGCAATAAATTTGCACTTTTGACAATATATCTGATGTCTCCAGTCATTTTTAAGTGCATTGGAAAAAAAAAATCGAATCGAAAATCGCCCAGCCCTACTGTAGACTTTTGTCACAATTTTACTTTAGTTTCTAGTCTGATTTTTGTCACAAAAATGACTGATGTTCAGGTATGTTCTGGTGAGTCGTCCTGTGGAGTGGACAGATGAACTCAGGGTCAAGTTTCTGGATGGATTTGAGGCTTTTTTGGACCTGCTGCGCTGCATGCAGGTACCACTAATGCCCACTACTGCCCCTTAATGCCCCCTACTCCTCACTCCTGCTCACTCCTGCTCCTCTGTCCTCTAGGGCATGGACGCGGTAGTGCGGCAGGTGGGGCAGCACATCGAGATGGAGCCTGAGTGGGAGGCGGCCTTCACTCTGCAGATGAAACTCACCCCCATCATCTCCATGATCCAGGACTGGACCCGGACCGACGTGAGTACCCCAACCCTGGATATGAATTTGTTTTGCCTTTTCTACTGTGAACTCCTGGACTGCCTTGCATGAACTGCACGTTTTACTTCAATATCATTGAGCCACTGTGGGGAGAGCTCAAATGTGCAGTTCATGTGAGACAACCTAAGAACTTACAGGAACTGGAGGCTTTTTACCAAGAAGAATGGGCCGCTTTACCTTTACAAAATCTGCTGTTAGGGCAGCCGTGTGGGGGTTACTGCCCTCTTCAACTGGCCCGCTCTACACCACACTGTGCAGGGCTACATCATACTTCACATATAACCCAATTCAATAAATATATAATAATAATGATGATAATTACACCCAAATTAAAATTATACTGAGAATGGTAACGACAACTGGGAAGTATCAAGATCTCGGAGTATAATATCTATTAATGTACCTTTATAAGATAAAAGTAACTCTCGGTTATCAAGGGTAAAAATCTGAAAGAAATATATTAAGGATCACATTTTTTGACTTGCTTTGTTCTGGACATCGTGCATGAATCGAGATTGTTGTTGTAGTCGTGCTTTGTTTCAATTAATTATATAAACAGTTTATATATTTTTTTTGTAAGTTTGTAAGTTGGTCTGTACGACTGCAGCTGCTTGAAATGTTTTGAAATGTTCTTTTTTTTTATTTTATTGCACTTGGGGGGGCGGGGCTCATAAGCTTTTTGCTTCAGCCCACTCCTTTTGAGCCCAATGTGTACTGCTCAAATAAACTAAACTACCGTTTTAGATTATATACAGAACCTTCTCCACAATGACCACAAAAGACTCCAAGCTGTCATTGATGCTAAAGGGGAAATACACGGTAATAGGAACTGGGGTGTGTAAACTTTTCAACAGGGTCATTTTAGTATTTTATTTTATGATGATTTGAAATAAGTTCTTCACAACATCACTGACTATTAGGGGGGAAAAGTATTTGTTTTCATTCATATTCTTTGAGAAATTGCCAAAAGAATACTATATTTCAGGATGTTTATATTTGTTCCAGGAGCGTCTGCTGATGGAGGCGTATATAATGTATCTTTCAGGATGTTTGTTTATTTCAGGAGCGCGTGCTGATGGAGTTGTATAATGTATACTGTTTATTTCAGGATGTTTGTTTGTTTCAGGATGTTTGTTTATTTCAGGAGCACGTGCTGATGGGGTTGTATAATGTATACTGTATATTTCAGGATGTTTGTATATTTCAGGATGTTTGTTTATTTCAGGTTGTTTGCTTATTTCAGGAGCGCGTGCTGATGGAGTTGTATAATGTATACTGTTTATTTCAGGATGTTTGTTTGTTTATTTCAGGAGCACGTGCTGATGGAGTTGTATAATGTATACTATATATTTCAGGATGTTTGTTTATTTCAGGAGCACGTGCTGATGGAGTTGTATAATGTATACTGTATATTTCAGGATGTTTGTTTATTTCAGGATGTTTGTATATTTCAGGATGTTTGTTTATTTCAGGAGCACGTGCTGATGGGGTTGTATAATGTATACTGTATATTTCAGGATGTTTGTTTATTTCAGGATGTTTGTTTATTTCAGGATGTTTGCTTATTTCAGGAGCACGTGCTGATGGAGTTGTATAATGTATACTGTATATTTCAGGATGTCTGCTTATTTCAGGATGTTTGTTTATTTCAGGATGTTTGTATATTTCAGGATGTTTGTATATTTCAGGATGTTTGTTTATTTCAGGATGTTTGTATATTCAGGATATTTGCTTATTTCAGGAGCGCATGCTGATGGAGTTATATAATGTATACTGTATATTTCAGGATGTCTGCTTATTTCAGGATGTTTGCTTATTTCAGGAGCACGTCCTGATGGAGGCGTATAATGTATACTGTATATTTCAGGATGTTTGTTTATTTCAGGATGTTTGTTTATTTCAGGATGTTTGCTTATTTCAGGAGCACGTGCTGATGGAGTTGTATAATGTATACTGTATATTTCAGGATGTCTGCTTATTTCAGGATGTTTGCTTATTTCAGGATGTTTGTTTATTTCAGGATGTTTGTTTATTTCAGGATGTTTGTATATTCAGGATGTCTGCTTATTTCAGGATGTTTGTATATTTAAGGATGTTTGTTTATTCCAGGATGTTTGTATATTTCAGGATGTTTGTATATTCAGGATGTCTGCTTATTTCAGGATGTTTGTATATTTAAGGATGTTTGTTTATTCCAGGATGTTTGTTTATTCCAGGATGTTTGTATATTTCAGGATGTTTGTTTATTTCAGGATGTTTGTATATTCAGGATGTTTGCTTACTTCAGGAGCGCATGCTGATGGAGTTGTATAATGTATACTGTATATTTCAGGATGTCTGCTTATTTCAGGATGTTTGCTTATTTCAGGAGCGCGTCCTGATGGAGTTGTATAATGTATACTGTTTATTTCAGGATGCTTGTTTATTTCAGGATGTTTGTTTATTTCAGGATGCTTGTTTATTTCAGGATGTTTGTATATTTCAGGATGCTTGTTTATTTCAGGATGTTTGTTTATTTCAGGATGCTTGTTTATTTCAGGATGTTTGTATATTTCAGGATGTTTGGTTATTTCAGGATGTTTGTATATTCAGGATGTTTGCTTACTTCAGGAGCGCATGCTGATGGAGTTGTATACTGTATATTTCAGGATGTCTGCTTATTTCAGGATGTTTGCTTATTTCAGGAGCGCGTCCTGATGAAGTTGTATAATGTATACTGTTTATTTCAGGATGCTTGTTTATTTCAGGATGTTTGTTTATTTCAGGATGTTTGTATATTTCAGGATGTTTGTTTATTTCAGGATGTTTGTATATTCAGGATGTTTGCTTACTTCAGGAGCGCATGCTGATGGAGTTGTATAATGTATATTTCAGGATGTCTGCTTATTTCAGGATGTTTGCTTATTTCATGAGCGCGTCCTGATGAAGTTGTATAATGTATACTGTTTATTTCAGGATGCTTGTTTATTTCAGGATGTTTGTTTATTTCAGGATGCTTGTTTATTTCAGGATGCTTGTTTATTTCAGGATGTTTGTATATTTCAGGATGTTTGTTTATTTCAGGATGTTTGTATATTCAGGATGTTTGCTTACTTCAGGAGCGCATGCTGATGGAGTTGTATACTGTATATTTCAGGATGTCTGCTTATTTCAGGATGTTTGCTTATTTCATGAGCGCGTCCTGATGAAGTTGTATAATGTATACTGTTTATTTCAGGATGTTTGTTTATTTCAGGATGTTTGTTTATTTCAGGATGATTGTTTATTTCAGGATGTTTGGTTATTTCAGGATGCTTGTTTATTTCAGGATGTTGGGTTATTTCAGGAGCGCATGCTGATGGAGTTGTATAATGTATACTGTATATTTCAGGATGTCTGCTTATTTCAGGATGTTTGCTTATTTCATGAGCGCGTCCTGATGAAGTTGTATAATGTATACTGTTTATTTCAGGATGTTTGTTTATTTCAGGATAATTGTTTATTTCAGGATGTTTGGTTATTTCAGGATGCTTGTTTATTTCAGGATGTTTGTTTATTTCAGGATAATTGTTTATTTCAGGATGTTTGGTTATTTCAGGATGCTTGTTTATTTCAGGATGTTGGGTTATTTCAGGAGCGCATGCTGATGGAGTTGTATAATGTATACTGTTTATTTCAGGATGTTTGTTTATTTCAGGATGTCTGCTTATTTCAGGATGTTTGTTTATTTCAGGATGTCTGCTTATTTCAGGATGTTTGCTTATTTCAGGAGCGCGTCCTGATGGAGTTGTATAATGTATACTGTTTATTTCAGGATGCTTGTTTATTTCAGGATGTTTGTTTATTTCAGGATGCTTGTTTATTTCAGGATGTTTGTATATTTCAGGATGCTTGTTTATTTCAGGATGTTTGTTTATTTCAGGATGCTTGTTTATTTCAGGATGTTTGTATATTTCAGGATGTTTGGTTATTTCAGGATGTTTGTATATTCAGGATGTTTGCTTACTTCAGGAGCGCATGCTGATGGAGTTGTATACTGTATATTTCAGGATGTCTGCTTATTTCAGGATGTTTGCTTATTTCAGGAGCGCGTCCTGATGAAGTTGTATAATGTATACTGTTTATTTCAGGATGCTTGTTTATTTCAGGATGTTTGTTTATTTCAGGATGTTTGTATATTTCAGGATGTTTGTTTATTTCAGGATGTTTGTATATTCAGGATGTTTGCTTACTTCAGGAGCGCATGCTGATGGAGTTGTATAATGTATACTGTATATTTCAGGATGTCTGCTTATTTCAGGATGTTTGCTTATTTCATGAGCGCGTCCTGATGAAGTTGTATAATGTATACTGTTTATTTCAGGATGCTTGTTTATTTCAGGATGTTTGTTTATTTCAGGATGCTTGTTTATTTCAGGATGCTTGTTTATTTCAGGATGTTTGTATATTTCAGGATGTTTGTTTATTTCAGGATGTTTGTATATTCAGGATGTTTGCTTACTTCAGGAGCGCATGCTGATGGAGTTGTATACTGTATATTTCAGGATGTCTGCTTATTTCAGGATGTTTGCTTATTTCATGAGCGCGTCCTGATGAAGTTGTATAATGTATACTGTTTATTTCAGGATGTTTGTTTATTTCAGGATGTTTGTTTATTTCAGGATGATTGTTTATTTCAGGATGTTTGGTTATTTCAGGATGCTTGTTTATTTCAGGATGTTGGGTTATTTCAGGAGCGCATGCTGATGGAGTTGTATAATGTATACTGTTTATTTCAGGATGTTTGTTTATTTCAGGATGTCTGCTTATTTCAGGATGTTTGTTTATTTCAGGATGTCTGCTTATTTCAGGATGTTTGCTTATTTCAGGAGCGCGTCCTGATGGAGGCGTACCGCCGCTGTCTGAGCGCACTCAGTCCATGTCAGAGCGGATTGGCTGACGGGGAACAGCCAATCAGCTTGAGCCTGGCGGGTCACATGGTCGAGACCTTCAGGTACCAGGTGTCCCAGGAGAAGGTGTCCATACACCTGCCGCTGTGCCGCATGTTGGCAGGTAAGTAACGTGTAATTAATGGTGGGACAGGCTCTAAATGCTAGAGTCCTTCTTAGGAAAGGAAAATGTGTAAATCATGAATAAAGAGAAAATTATATACAATATATTGCAATGTAATATATAAGTTCTAACCTATGATAAATAATATATTTATTGAATAATCATCTATTGTTCTTCAGGACTTCACGTCCTCCTGAGTCGCACGGAAGTCGCCTCTCGATTCCCGGAGCAGCTGCCGCTGGTAAAACTCCTCCCACTGTATTTAAACTCCTCCCACTGTATTTAAACTCCTCCCACTGTATTTAAACTCCTCCCACTGTATTTAACATCGACACCGAACTTTTCCCTGTGATTACAAGACGAATTCAAACTATGAATCTAATGGTCCGCGATGGTCCGCTATGGTCCGCTATGGTCCACTATGGTCCACTATGGTCCACTATGGTCCACTATGGTCCACTATGGTCCACTATGGTCCGCTATGGTCCGCGATGGTCCGCTATGGTCCGCTATGGTCCACTATGGTCCACTATGGTCCACTATGGTCCACTATGGTCCGCTATGGTCCGCGATGGTCCGCTATGGTCCGCTATGGTCCACTATGGTCCACTATGGTCCACTATGGTCCACTATGGTCCACTATGGTCCGCTATGGTCCGCGATTGTCCGCGATGGTCCACTATGGTCCACTATGGTCCACTATGGTCCACTATGGTCCACTATGGTCCACTATGGTCCACTATGGTCCGCTATGGTCCGCGATTGTCCGCGATGGTCCACTATGGTCCACTATGGTCCACTATGGTCCACTATGGTCCACTATGGTCCACTATGGTCCGCTATGGTCCGCGATTGTCCGCGATGGTCCGCGATGGTCCACTATGGTCCGCGATTGTCCGCGATGGTCCACGATGGTCCACTATGGTCCGCGATGGTCCACTATGGTCCGCGATGGTCCACTATGGTCCGCGATGGTCCACTATGGTCCACGATGGTCCACTATGGTCCGCGATGGTCCACTATGGTCCGCGATGGTCCACTATGGTCCGCGATGGTCCACTATGGTCCGCGATGGTCCACTATGGTCCACTATGGTCCACTATGGTCCGCGATGGTCCACGATGGTCCACTATGGTCCACGATGGTCCACTATGGTCCGCGATGGTCCACTATGGTCCGCGATGGTCCGCGATGGTCCGCGATGGTCCGCTATGGTCCGCTATGGTCCGCTATGGTCCGCTATGGTCCACTATGGTCCGCGATGGTCCACTATGGTCCACTATGGTCCGCTATGGTCCACTATGGTCCGCGATGGTCCGCGATGGTCCGTTATGGTCCGCGGTTGTCCGCGATGGTCCACTATGGTCCACTATGGTCCACTATGGTCCGCGATGGTCCACTATGGTCCACTATGGTCCACTATGGTCCGCGATGGTCCACTATGGTCCGTTATGGTCCGCGGTTGTCCGCGATGGTCCGCGATGGTCCACTATGGTCCACTATGGTCCGCGATGGTCCGCGATGGTCCACTATGGTCCGCGATGGTCCACTATGGTCCGCTATGGTCCGCGGTTGTCCGCGATGGTCCGCGATGGTCCACTATGGTCCGCTATGGTCCGCGATGGTCCGCGATGGTCCGTTATGGTCCGCGGTTGTCCGCGATGGTCCACTATGGTCCACTATGGTCCGCGATGGTCCGCGATGGTCCACTATGGTCCGCGATGGTCCACTATGGTCCACTATGGTCCACTATGGTCCACTATGGTCCGCGATGGTCCACTATGGTCCGCGATGGTCCGCGATGGTCCGCGATGGTCCACTATGGTCCACTATGGTCCACTATGGTCCGCGATGGTCCACTATGGTCCGCGATGGTCCACTATGGTCCGCGATGGTCCGCGATGGTCCACTATGGTCCGCGATGGTCCACTATGGTCCACTATGGTCCACTATGGTCCGCGATGGTCCACTATGGTCCGCGATGGTCCGCGATGGTCTGTTATGGTCCGCGATGGTCCGCTAAGGGCCACTTTTATCCTATACTCACTTAGTAGTATTAGACAGCCACAGAACAGAAGTCCCGCTCAGTGGCTACCGTTAGCATTCTCGTATATTGTTTTTTAAATGGATATACATTTATAGCACTTTTTAAGTCATAAGTTCACAGCTCTGCGAGTGACGCAGTGGCTCCTGAGGGAAGTACGAACACACTGCACCTTAAACTTCAGCGCTCACTGCAAGTTGTATCCGCCTTCTCTGTTGATACATTATTTTTGGATATTGTTTTGAAGTTTGCTAGATCTAGCTTTAAATACGATAGTACGTTTAGTTTTACTAGGTCTTCAAGTTTTAGAAGAGTTAGATTTTATAAACAGTGTTAGTATGGTCCCTGAGTCTAGATGGGTTAGTATGGTCCCTGAGTCTAGATGGGTTAGTATGGTCCCTGAGTCTAGATGGGTTAGTATGGTCCCTGACTCTAGATGGGTTAGTATGGTCCCTGAGTCTAGATGGGTTAGTATGGTCCCTGGCTCTATGGTCCCTGAGTCTAGATGGGTTAGTATGGTCCCTGAGTCTAGATGGGTTAGTATGGTCCCTGACTCTAGATGGGTTAGTATGGTCCCTGACTCTAGATGGGTTAGTATGGTCCCTGACTCTAGATGGGTTAGTATGGTCCCTGAGTCTAGATGGATTAGTATGGTCCCTGAGTCTAGATGGGTTAGTATGGTCCCTGACTCTAGATGGATTAGTATGGTCCCTGAGTCTAGATGGGTTAGTATGGTCCCTGACTCTAGATGGATTAGTATGGTCCCTGACTCTAGATGGATTAGTATGGTCCCTGACTCTAGATGGATTAGTATGGTCCCTGACTCTAGATGGGTTAGTATGGTCCCTGACTCTAGATGGGTTAGTATGGTCCCTGACTCTAGATGGGTTAGTATGGACCCTGACTCTAGATGGGTTAGTATGGTCCCTGACTCTAGATGGGTTAGTATGGTCCCTGACTCTAGATGGGTTAGTATGGTCCCTGACTCTAGATGGGTTAGTATGGTCCCTGACTCTAGATGGGTTAGTATGGTCCCTGACTCTAGATGGGTTAGTATGGTCCCTGACTCTAGATGGGCTGGTCCCTGACTCTAGATGGGCTGGTCCCTGACTCTAGATGGGCTGGTCCCTGACTCTAGATGGGTTAGTATGGTCCCTGACTCTAGATGGGTTAGTATGGTCCCTGACTCTAGATGGGCTGGTCCCTGACTCTAGATGGGCTGGTCCCTGACTCTAGATGGGCTGGTCCCTGACTCTAGATGGGTTAGTATGGTCCCTGAGTCTAGATGGGTTAGTATGGTCCCTGAGTCTAGATGGGTTAGTATGGTCCCTGAGTCTAGATGGGTTAGTATGGTCCCTGAGTCTAGATGGGTTAGTATGGTCCCTGAGTCTAGATGGGTTAGTATGGTCCCTGAGTCTAGATGGGTTAGTATGGTCCCTGACTCTAGATGGGTTAGTATGGTCCCTGAGTCTAGATGGGTTAGTATGGTCCCTGACTCTAGATGGATTAGTATGGTCCCTGAGTCTAGATGGGTTAGTATGGTCCCTGAGTCTAGATGGGTTAGTATGGACCCTGACTCTAGATGGGTTAGTATGGTCCCTGAGTCTAGATGGGTTAGTATGGTCCCTGACTCTAGATGGGTTAGTATGGTCCCTGACTCTAGATGGGCTGGTCCCTGAGTCTAGATGGGTTAGTATGGTCCCTGACTCTAGATGGGTTAGTATGGTCCCTGAGTCTAGATGGGTTAGTATGGTCCCTGAGTCTAGATGGGTTAGTATGGTCCCTGACTCTAGATGGGTTAGTATGGTCCCTGACTCTAGATGGGTTAGTATGGTCCCTGGCTCTAGATGGGTTAGTATGGTCCCTGACTCTAGATGGGTTAGTATGGTCCCTGAGTCTAGATGGATTAGTATGGTCCCTGACTCTAGATGGGTTAGTATGGTCCCTGACTCTAGATGGGTTAGTATGGTCCCTGAGTCTAGATGGATTAGTATGGTCCCTGGCTCTAGATGGGTTAGTATGGTCCCTGGCTCTAGATGGGTTAGTATGGTCCCTGACTCTAGATGGGTTAGTATGGTCCCTGACTCTAGATGGGTTAGTATGGTCCCTGGCTCTAGATGGGTTAGTATGGTCCCTTACTCTAGATGGGTTAGTATGGTCCCTTACTCTAGATGGGCTGGTCCCTGACTCTAGATGGGCTGGTCCCTGACTCTAGATGGGCTGGTCCCTGGCTCTAGATGGGCTGGTCCCTGGCTCTAGATGGGTTAGTATGGTCCCTGACTCTAGATGGGTTAGTATGGTCCCTGACTCTAGATGGGCTGGTCCCTGAGTCTAGATGGATTAGTATGGTCCCTGAGTCTAGATGGGTTAGTATGGTCCCTGGCTCTAGATGGGTTAGTATGGTCCCTGACTCTAGATGGGTTAGTATGGTCCCTGACTCTAGATGGGTTAGTATGGTCCCTGGCTCTAGATGGGTTAGTATGGTCCCTGACTCTAGATGGGCTGGTCCCTGACTCTAGATGGGCTGGTCCCTGACTCTAGATGGGCTGGTCCCTGACTCTAGATGGGCTGGTCCCTGGCTCTAGATGGGTTAGTATGGTCCCTGACTCTAGATGGGTTAGTATGGTCCCTGACTCTAGATGGGCTGGTCCCTGACTCTAGATGGGTTAGTATGGTCCCTGACTCTAGATGGGCTGGTCCCTGACTCTAGATGGGTTAGTATGGTCCCTGACTCTAGATGGGTTAGTATGGTCCCTGAGTCTAGATGGGTTAGTATGGTCCCTGACTCTATATGGGCTGGTCCCTGACTCTAGATGGGTTAGTATGGTCCCTGACTCTAGATGGGTTAGTATGGTCCCTGACTCTAGATGGGTTAGTATGGTCCCTGACTCTAGATGGGTTAGTATGGTCCCTGACTCTAGATGGGCTGGTCCCTGAGTCTAGATGGGTTAGTATGGTCCCTGACTCTAGATGGGCTGGTCCCTGACTCTAGATGGGTTAGTATGGTCCCTGGCTCTAGATGGGCTGGTCCCTGACTCTAGATGGGTTAGTATGGTCCCTGACTCTAGATGGGTTAGTATGGTCCCTGGCTCTAGATGGGTTAGTATGGTCCCTGGCTCTAGATGGGTTAGTATGGTCCCTGACTCTAGATGGGTTAGTATGGTCCCTGACTCTAGATGGGTTAGTATGGTCCCTGACTCTAGATGGGTTAGTATGGTCCCTGACTCTAGATGGGTTAGTATGGTGCCTGACTCTAGATGGGTTAGTATGGTGCCTGGCTCTAGATGGGTAAGTATGGTCCCTGACTCTAGATGGGTTAGTATGGTCCCTGACTCTAGATGGGTTAGTATGGTCCCTGACTCTAGATGGGTTAGTATGGTCCCTGACTCTAGATGGGCTGGTCCCTGACTCTAGATGGGCTGGTCCCTGACTCTAGATGGGTTAGTATGGACCCTGACTCTAGATGGGTTAGTATGGTCCCTGAGTCTAGATGGGTTAGTATGGTCCCTGACTCTATATGGGCTGGTCCCTGAATCTAGATGGGCTGGTCCCTGACTCTAGATGGGCTGGTCCCTGACTCTAGATGGGTTAGTATGGTCCCTGACTCTAGATGGGTTAGTATGGTCCCTGACTCTAGATGGGTTAGTATGGTCCCTGACTCTAGATGGGCTGGTCCCTGAGTCTAGATGGGTTAGTATGGTCCCTGACTCTAGATGGGCTGGTCCCTGAGTCTAGATGGGTTAGTATGGTCCCTGGCTCTAGATGGGCTGGTCCCTGACTCTAGATGGGTTAGTATGGTCCCTGGCTCTAGATGGGCTGGTCCCTGACTCTAGATGGGTTAGTATGGTCCCTGGCTCTAGATGGGCTGGTCCCTGACTCTAGATGGGTTAGTATGGTCCCTGACTCTAGATGGGTTAGTATGGTCCCTGGCTCTAGATGGGTTAGTATGGTCCCTGGCTCTAGATGGGTTAGTATGGTCCCTGACTCTAGATGGGTTAGTATGGTCCCTGACTCTAGATGGGTTAGTATGGTCCCTGACTCTAGATGGGTTAGTATGGTCCCTGACTCTAGATGGGTTAGTATGGTGCCTGACTCTAGATGGGTTAGTATGGTGCCTGGCTCTAGATGGGTAAGTATGGTCCCTGACTCTAGATGGGTTAGTATGGTCCCTGACTCTAGATGGGTTAGTATGGTCCCTGACTCTAGATGGGCTGGTCCCTGACTCTAGATGGGCTGGTCCCTGACTCTAGATGGGTTAGTATGGACCCTGACTCTAGATGGGTTAGTATGGTCCCTGACTCTAGATGGGTTAGTATGGTCCCTGACTCTAGATGGGCTGGTCCCTGACTCTAGATGGGCTGGTCCCTGACTCTAGATGGGTTAGTATGGTCCCTGACTCTAGATGGGCTGGTCCCTGACTCTAGATGGGCTGGTCCCTGACTCTAGATGGGTTAGTATGGACCCTGACTCTAGATGGGTTAGTATGGTCCCTGGCTCTATGGTCCCTGAGTCTAGATGGGTTAGTATGGTCCTTGACTCTAGATGGGTAAGTATGGTCCCTGACTCTAGATGGGTTAGTATGGTCCCTGACTCTAGATGGGTTAGTATGGTCCCTGACTCTAGATGGGTTAGTATGGTCCCTGGCTCTAGATGGGTTAGTATGGTCCCTGACTCTAGATGGGTTAGTATGGTCCCTGACTCTAGATGGGTTAGTATGGTCCCTGACTCTAGATGGGCTGGTCCCTGACTCTAGATGGGTTAGTATGGTCCCTGACTCTAGATGGGTTAGTATGGTCCCTGGCTCTAGATGGGCTGGTCCCTGACTCTAGATGGGTTAGTATGGTCCCTGACTCTAGATGGGCTGGTCCCTGACTCTAGATGGGTTAGTATGGTCCCTGACGCTAGATGGGTTAGTATGGTCCCTGACTCTAGATGGGTTAGTATGGTCCCTGACTCTAGATGGGCTGGTCCCTGACTCTAGATGGGTTAGTATGGTCCCTGACTCTAGATGGGTTAGTATGGTCCCTGGCTCTAGATGGGCTGGTCCCTGACTCTAGATGGATTAGTATGGTCCCTGACTCTAGATGGGCTGGTCCCTGACTCTAGATGGGCTGGTCCCTGACTCTAGATGGGCTGGTCCCTGACTCTAGATGGGCTGGTCCCTGACTCTAGATGGGTTAGTATGGTCCCTGACTCTAGATGGGTTAGTATGGTCCCTGAGTCTAGATGGGTTAGTATGGTCCCTGAGTCTAGATGGGTTAGTATGGTCCCTGACTCTAGATGGGCTGGTCCCTGACTCTAGATGGGCTGGTCCCTGACTCTAGATGGGTTAGTATGGTCCCTGACTCTAGATGGGTTAGTATGGTCCCTGGCTCTAGATGGGTTAGTATGGTCCCTGGCTCTAGATGGGCTGGTCCCTGGCTCTAGATGGGCTGGTCCCTGACTCTAGATGGGCTGGTCCCTGACTCTAGATGGGCTGGTCCCTGACTCTAGATGGGTTAGTATGGTCCCTGACTCTAGATGGGTTAGTATGGTCCCTGACTCTAGATGGGTTAGTATGGTCCCTGACTCTAGATGGGTTAGTATGGTCCCTGACTCTAGATGGGTTAGTATGGTCCCTGGCTCTAGATGGGCTTAGTATGGTCCCTGACTCTAGATGGGTTAGTATGGTCCCTGGCTCTAGATGGGTTAGTATGGTCCCTGGCTCTAGATGGACTGGTCCCTGACTCTAGATGGGTTAGTATGGTCCCTGACTCTAGATGGGTTAGTATGGTCCCTGGCTCTAGATGGGCTGGTCCCTGGCTCTAGATGGGCTGGTCCCTGACTCTAGATGGGTTAGTATGGTCCCTGAGTCTAGATGGGTTAGTATGGTCCCTGAGTCTAGATGGGTTAGTATGGTCCCTGACTCTAGATGGGTTAGTATGGTCCCTGGCTCTAGATGGACTGGTCCCTGACTCTAGATGGGTTAGTATGGTCCCTGACTCTAGATGGGCTGGTCCCTGGCTCTAGATGGGCTGGTCCCTGACTCTAGATGGGTTAGTATGGTCCCTGAGTCTAGATGGGTTAGTATGGTCCCTGAGTCTAGATGGGTTAGTATGGTCCCTGACTCTAGATGGGTTAGTATGGTCCCTGACTCTAGATGGGTTAGTATGGTCCCTGACTCTAGATGGGTTAGTTTGGTCCCTGACTCTAGATGGGCTGGTCCCTGACTCTAGATGGGTTAGTATGGTCCCTGACTCTAGATGGGTTAGTATGGTCCCTGACTCTAGATGGGCTGGTCCCTGACTCTAGATGGGCTGGTCCCTGACTCTAGATGGGTTAGTATGGTCCCTGACTCTAGATGGGTTAGTATGGTCCCTGGCTCTAGATGGGTTAGTATGGTCCCTGGCTCTAGATGGGCTGGTCCCTGGCTCTAGATGGGCTGGTCCCTGACTCTAGATGGGTTAGTATGGTCCCTGACTCTAGATGGGTTAGTATGGTCCCTGACTCTAGATGGGTTAGTATGGTCCCTGGCTCTAGATGGGCTTAGTATGGTCCCTGGCTCTAGATGGGTTAGTATGGTCCCTGGCTCTAGATGGACTGGTCCCTGACTCTAGATGGGTTAGTATGGTCCCTGGCTCTAGATGGGCTGGTCCCTGACTCTAGATGGGTTAGTATGGTCCCTGGCTCTAGATGGACTGGTCCCTGACTCTAGATGGGTTAGTATGGTCCCTGGCTCTAGATGGGCTGGTCCCTGACTCTAGATGGGTTAGTATGGTCCCTGACTCTAGATGGGTTAGTATGGTCCCTGGCTCTAGATGGGCTGGTCCCTGGCTCTAGATGGGCTGGTCCCTGACTCTAGATGGGTTAGTATGGTCCCTGGCTCTAGATGGCTACTCTATTTCCCCAAGTCTCCGAGCAGTGACTGAGGTCAGGACGTATGAGCGAATAGTATCTACACTCGCCCACTGTACCCACGGGTCAAACCTGATCTGACCCGGTCTGTTTCAGGGCGAGCTGAGTCCACCGCTGCTCATCGAGCTGCCTCTGCGCTGCCTCGTGCTCTGTGCACAGGTGCATGCTGGGATGTGGCGACGCAATGGGTTCTCCCTCATCAACCAGGTACAAAAGAGGGACTAAAGCTGGGACTGTGTGTGTGTGTGTGTGTGTGTGTGTGTGGCTCGTGTGTGTGTGTGTGTCTGTGGCTATATAAGACTAATGTGTATATATAAGACTAATTTGTGTATATATAAGACTTATGCATATATAAGACTTATGCATATATAAGACTAATGCATATATAAGACTTATGCATATATAAGACTTATGCATATATAAGACTCATGCATATATAAGACTTATGCATATATAAGACTAACGCATATATAAGACTTATGCATATATAAGACTCATGCATATATAAGACTTATGCATATTTAAGACTTATGCATATATAAGACTTATGCATATATAAGACTAACGCATATATAAGACTTATGCATATATAAGACTTATGCATATATAAGACTCGTGCATATATAAGACTTATGCATATATAAGACTTATGCATATATAAGACTTATGCATATATAAGACTTATGCATATATAAGACTAACGCATATATAAGACTTATGCATATATAAGACTTATGCATATATAAGACTTATGCATATATAAGACTTATGCATATATAAGACTCGTGCATATATAAGACTTATGCATATATAAGACTTATGCATATATAAGACTTATGCATATATAAGACTTATGCATATATAAGACTTATGCATATATAAGACTTATGCATATATAAGACTTATGCATATATAAGACTTATGCATATATAAGACTTATGCATATATAAGACTCGTGCATATATAAGACTAACGCATATATAAGACTTATGCATATATAAGACTTATGCATATATAAGACTCGTGCATATATAAGACTTATATATGCACGAGTCTTATATATTTTTATTACTAAAGCAGGACTAATCTTTGTGTCTGTTTCAGATTTATTATTACCATAATGTGAAGTGTCGGATGGAGATGTTCGACAAAGACCTGACGATGCTCCAGGTACTAACCCTAACCCGGGTTTGGATCCAATGTTCAGTCGTGTCCCTCATGGACCCGTGGGTTTGGGGTATGAGAGTCGTGTCCCTCATGGACCCGTGGGTTTGGGGTATGAGAGTCGTGTCCCTCATGGACCCGTGGGTTTGGGGTATGAGAGTCGTGTCCCTCATGGACATGTGGGTTTGGGGTATGAGAGTCGTGTCCCTCATGGACCTGTGGGTTTGGGGTATGAGAGTCGTGTCCCTCATGGACCTGTGGGTTTGGGGTATGAGAGTCGTGTCCCTCATGGACCTGTGGGTTTGGGGTATGAGAGTCGTGTCCCTCATGGACCTGTGGGTTTGGGGTATGAGAGTCGTGTCCCTCATGGACCTGTGGGTTTGGCAGTCAAGCCGTGTCATAAATCACTTTAAATATAATAATAATATTGAGCGGTCATATGTCCCTATTGATGATGTTTTAGGTGGGGGCGTCGATGATGGACCCAAACCACTTCCTGATGATCGTTCTGAGTCGCTTCGAGCTTTTCCACATTTTCAGCACTGTGGATTCACGCAAGAGATTCAGAGAGAGCAACAAGGTACATGAAGTGCATTTTGATCAGAATTTAAGTGTTTAATCATGGAATGTGTTACAGTGGAAATTGAGACTGAAAAATAAAAAAATGCCATAATAAGCTGTGTATCGAAAACCAGGGTCTTGTATTGAAAAGTTTCAGGAAATAATGATCGATCTGTATGAGGATATAAGTCGTAAAATGTTTTTTGTCTGTGGAGCAGGGTTACAGATGGAGTCATGACAGATTGTGTGTCTGTATGGGGCAGGGTTACAGATGGAGTCAGGACAGATTGTGGGTCTGTATGGGGCAGGGTTACAGATGGAGTCATGACAGATTGTGGGTCTGTATGGAGCAGGGTTACAGATGGAGTCATGACAGATTGTGGGTCTGTATGGGGCAGGGTTACAGATGGAGTCATGAAGGATTGTGGGTCTGTATGGGGCAGGGTTACAGATGGAGTCATGACAGATTGTGGGTCTGTATGGGGCAGGGTTACAGATGGAGTCATGACAGATTGTGGGTCTGTATAGGGCAGGGTTACAGATGGAGTCATGACAGATTGTGGGTCTGTATGGGGCAGGGTTACAGATGGAGTCATGACAGATTGTGTGTCTGTATGGAGCAGGGTTACAGATGGAGTCATGACAGATTGTGGGTCTGTATGGGGCAGGGTTACAGATGGAGTCATGACAGATTGTGGGTCTGTATGGGGCAGGGTTACAGATGGAGTCATGGCAGATTGTGGGTCTGTATGGGGCAGGGTTACAGATGGAGTCAGGACAGATTGTGGGTCTGTATGGAGCAGGGTTACAGATGGAGTCATGGCAGATTGTGGGTCTGTATGGGGCAGGGTTACAGATGGAGTCAGGACAGATTGTGGGTCTGTATGGAGCAGGGTTACAGATGGAGTCATGAAGGATTGTGGGTCTGTATGGGGCAGGGTTACAGATGGAGTCATGACAGATTGTGGGTCTGTATGGGGCAGGGTTACAGATGGAGTCATGGCAGATTGTGGGTCTGTATGGGGCAGGGTTACAGATGGAGTCATGACAGATTGTGGGTCTGTATGGGGCAGGGTTACAGATGGAGTCAGGACAGATTGTGGGTCTGTATGGGGCAGGGTTACAGATGGAGTCAGGACAGATTGTGGGTCTGTATGGGGCAGGGTTACAGATGGAGTCATGACAGATTGTGGGTCTGTATGGGGCAGGGTTACAGATGGAGTCATGACAGATTGTGGGTCTGTATGGGGCAGGGTTACAGATGGAGTCATGACAGATTGTGGGTCTGTATGGGGCAGGGTTACAGATGTAGTCATGACAGATTGTGGGTCTGTATGGGGCAGGGTTACAGATGGAGTCAGGACAGATTGTGGGTCTGTATGGGGCAGGGTTACAGATGGAGTCATGACAGATTGTGGGTCTGTATGGGGCAGGGTTACAGATGGAGTCAGGACAGATTGTGGGTCTGTATGGGGCAGGGTTACAGATGGAGTCATGACAGATTGTGGGTCTGTATGGGGCAGGGTTACATATGGAGTCATGACAGATTGTGGGTCTGTATGGGGCAGGGTTACAGATGGAGTCATGGCAGATTGTGGGTCTGTATGGGGCAGGGTTACATATGGAGTCATGACGGATTGTGGGTCTGTATGGGGCAGGGTTACAGATGGAGTCATGACAGATTGTGGGTCTGTATGGGGCAGGGTTACAGATGGAGTCATGACAGATTGTGGGTCTGTATGGGGCAGGGTTACATATGGAGTCAGGACAGACTGGGTCTGTATGGGGCAGGGTTACAGATGGAGTCATGACAGACTGTGGGTCTGTATGGGGCAGGGTTACAGATGGAGTCATGGCAGATTGTGGGTCTGTATGGGGCAGGGTTACAGATGGAGTCAGGACAGATTGTGGGTCTGTATAGGGCAGGGTTACAGATGGAGTCATGACAGATTGTGGGTCTGTATGGGGCAGGGTTACAGATGGAGTCATGACAGATTGTGGGTCTGTATGGGGCAGGGTTACAGATGGAGTCATGACAGATTGTGGGTCTGTATGGGGCAGGGTTACAGATGGAGTCATGACAGATTGTGGGTCTGTATGGGGCAGGGTTACAGATGGAGTCATGACGGATTGTGGGTCTGTATGGGGCAGGGTTACAGATGGAGTCACGACAGATTGTGGGTCTGTATGGGGCAGGGTTACAGATGGAGTCATGACAGATTGTGGGTCTGTATGGGGCAGGGTTACAGATGGAGTCATGACAGATTGTGGGTCTGTATGGGGCAGGGTTACAGATGGAGTCATGACAGATTGTGGGTCTGTATGGGGCAGGGTTACAGATGGAGTCATGACAGATTGTGGGTCTGTATGGGGCAGGGTTACAGATGGCGTCATGACAGATTGTGGGTCTGTATGGGGCAGGGTTACAGATGGAGTCATGACAGATTGTGGGTCTGTATGGGGCTGGGTTACAGATGGAGTCATGACAGATTGTGGGTCTGTATGGGGCAGGGTTACAGATGGAGTCATGGCAGATTGTGGGTCTGTATGGGGCAGGGTTACATATGGAGTCATGACAGATTGTGGGTCTGTATGGGGCAGGGTTACAGATGGAGTCATGACAGACTGTGGGTCTGTATGGGGCAGGGTTACAGATGGAGTCATGACAGACTGTGGGTCTGTATGGGGCAGGGTTACAGATGGAGTCATGACAGATTGTGGGTCTGTATGGGGCAGGGTTACAGATGGAGTCATGACAGATTGTGGGTCTGTATGGGGCAGGGTTACATATGGAGTCAGGACAGACTGGGTCTGTATGGGGCAGGGTTACAGATGGAGTCATGACAGATTGTGGGTCTGTATGGGGCAGGGTTACAGATGGAGTCATGACACCGCTCAAACTGTTTTTCAGGATGTGCTTCAGCAGAACAACACCATGATCGAAGAGATGCTGCACCTCGTCATCATGGTCACCAGTATGTATTAATAATCTATAAACTATAATCTATAACCTCACCTAGAATAACTTTCATTTGGTCTGACACTAGGATTAGAGATGTTGAAATCTTTACCTTTAGCTGCCATTCTGATGACGGCCTGCAGAGTGCGGCTGAAACATGTTAAGGTAAAGATTTCTTCATCTCTAATCTTAGGGTCTGACCAAATGAACTCTGAACGTTATTCTAGTAACCCAACTTCAATGAAGGTACTTGATTCATCTTCTGTACTCAGTAGCTGAGGTCTTCGAACGTTTCGCCTCTCATCCAAAAGGCTTCGTCAGCGACAAAAGTCCCGCTCAGCCCGCAGCTTAAGATATAGACCAACCGGGAGGAGTTGGGGTTGGCCCGGCTTGGGTTAGGGTCTATATCTTAAGCTGCGGGCTGCCCTACGACTGAGAACTTACACAGACATCTAAAAACACAAGTCATCGTGGTCACCAGTATGGACATGGGAAGCTCTAACCCAACTGCCTCCTCCCCTGTCCCCCCTCACCGTCTCCCCCCCTCTCCCTCTCTCTGCCTCCTGCTCAGGCGAGCGCTTCTCCCCCGGTGTGGGGGACGTGGAGCCTCTGGATGAAGTGAGGAGGGAGATCATTCATCAGCTCTGCATCCGCCCCATGGCCCACAGCGAGTTACTGAAAGCCCTGCCCGAGAACGTGAGGAATACTATACTATTACTACTGCTGCTGCTACTACTGCTACTGCTACTGCTACTACTGCTACTGCTACTACTGCTACTGCTACTGCTACTACTGCTGCTGCTACTACTGCTACTGCTACTACTGCTACTGCTACTGCTACTACTGCTACTGCTACTGCTACTACTGCTACTGCTACTGCTACTACTGCTGCTGCTACTACTACTGCTACTGCTACTGCTACTACTGCTACTACTGCTGCTGCTACTACTGCTGCTGCTACTGCTACTACTGCTACTACTGCTGCTGCTACTACTGCTGCTGCTACTGCTACTACTGCTACTACTGCTGCTGCTACTACTGCTGCTACTACTGCTACTGCTACTGCTACTACTGCTACTGCTACTACTGCTGCTGCTACTACTGCTACTGCTACTGCTACTACTGCTACTGCTACTGCTACTACTGCTACTGCTACTGCTACTACTGCTGCTGCTACTACTGCTACTGCTACTGCTACTACTGCTACTACTGCTGCTGCTACTACTGCTGCTGCTACTGCTACTACTGCTACTACTGCTGCTGCTACTACTGCTGCTGCTACTGCTACTACTGCTACTGCTACTACTGCTGCTGCTACTACTGCTACTGCTACTACTGCTGCTGCTACTACTGCTACTGCTACTACTGCTACTGCTACTACTGCTGCTGCTACTGCTACTACTGCTACTACTGCTGCTGCTACTACTGCTGCTGCTACTGCTACTACTGCTACTGCTACTACTGCTACTGCTACTGCTACTACTGCTGCTGCTACTACTGCTACTGCTACTACTGCTACTGCTACTGCTACTACTGCTACTGCTACTGCTACTACTGCTACTGCTACTGCTACTACTGCTGCTGCTACTACTGCTACTGCTACTGCTACTACTGCTACTACTGCTGCTGCTACTACTGCTACTGCTACTACTGCTGCTGCTACTACTGCTACTGCTACTACTGCTGCTGCTACTACTGCTGCTGCTACTGCTACTACTGCTACTACTGCTGCTGCTACTACTGCTGCTGCTACTGCTACTACTGCTACTGCTACTACTGCTACTACTGCTGCTGCTACTACTGCTGCTGCTACTACTGCTGCTGCTACTACTGCTACTGCTACTACTGCTACTACTGCTGCTGCTACTACTGCTGCTGCTACTGCTACTACTGCTACTGCTACTACTGCTGCTGCTACTACTGCTACTGCTGCTGCTATTACTACTACTACTACTGCTACTATTGCTGCTGCTACTACTGCTGCTACTGCTACTGCTACTACTGCTGCTGCTACTGCTACTACTGCTACTACTGCTGCTGCTACTACTGCTGCTGCTACTGCTACTACTGCTACTGCTACTACTGCTACTGCTACTGCTACTACTGCTGCTGCTACTACTGCTACTGCTACTACTGCTACTGCTACTGCTACTACTGCTACTGCTACTGCTACTACTGCTACTGCTACTGCTACTACTGCTGCTGCTACTACTGCTACTGCTACTGCTACTACTGCTACTACTGCTGCTGCTACTACTGCTACTGCTACTACTGCTGCTGCTACTACTGCTACTGCTACTACTGCTGCTGCTACTACTGCTGCTGCTACTGCTACTACTGCTACTACTGCTGCTGCTACTACTGCTGCTGCTACTGCTACTACTGCTACTGCTACTACTGCTACTACTGCTGCTGCTACTACTGCTGCTGCTACTACTGCTGCTGCTACTACTGCTACTGCTACTACTGCTACTACTGCTGCTGCTACTACTGCTGCTGCTACTGCTACTACTGCTACTGCTACTACTGCTGCTGCTACTACTGCTACTGCTGCTGCTATTACTACTACTACTACTGCTACTATTGCTGCTGCTACTACTGCTGCTGCTGCTGCTACTACTGCTACTACTGCTGCTGCTATTGCTGCTACTGCTACTACTGCTGCTACTATTACTACTACTGCTACTACTACTGCTACTGCTGCTACTACTGCAAGTACTACTGCTACTGCTGCTGCTGCTACTACTGCAAGTACTGCTGCTGCTACTGCTACTGCTGCTGCTGCTGCTGCTGCTATTACTACTGCTACTACTACTGCTACTGCTACTACTGCTACTGCTGCTGCTACTACTGCTACTGCTGCTACTACTACTGCTGCTACTGCTACTACTGCTACTACAATAAAGCCCCATAGCTTTGAGGAGTATACAGGGTTTAAAGTATTCCGTCCGGGGGCCAGATTTCCAGCTTGAGGGCAGGTGAAGACAGGCCTGTGGTTGTGGATTTTGCAAAACAAGTTTAGACGAGTGAGAATCATCGGATAAAGGCGCGAAGAGCAGCAAGTTCTACAACTGATCCCCAGTGAGTGTAGAGTTTATTTACTTATTCTGTGGAGTAGAGTCAGGCTAACGGGGTCGCTGAGTTGCGTACAGATCTAACCAACAGCCTGATTAACAAAACATGTATGAGGGTTAGGGTTAGGATTAGCTAACCCTAACCCTTAATCCTTTATTTACTAGATAATTGTAAGTGTTTGCACAAATTGGAAATAAATTGGGTCCAAACGTACAGTAAATGTAAAAGTGTATTTCAAAATATAGGCCTTGGCTACATTGCCTATATACAGTAGCCTCTATCTAACACTATCTTTATTTTAAAGTACCGGATCGATAAAAGTCCTGGTTAAGCTACAGAAAGTTCAGGCTCAGGATTTGTGTTCACTTTAAGCCCTGAGTATAGATACTACTACTGTACTTTAGTGTTTTTCACAGTTTCACACATAAACCATCATGTGATGCTGCATTGTGAAAAATGTACCCAAAAAGCTTCAGGCTGATCCACAGAGAACATGAGCAAAGATACTGAGCACATAAACGAAAAGCTCACGTTGGAACAAGCTCCGGCTGACTTCTTTAGCGGACACATACAGAACAGGGGACTCCTCTTCTTTTATCCAGTCACTTTCCCAACCAATATCTCACCCTACCAAAGAATCTGGGGCTGGACAGGATGGGCCTTTGACCGTTTTTACAATATTAAAATAAAGACAATGGTCCTAGAAACAAACGTTAAAGATCACTTTTTATCAATGTAACATTTCGTACCTGGAAATTATTCATGTGCCCGTCTTTTTCAGGGAAACAAAGAGACGGGTTTGGAGCGAGTCATCAACACCGTGGCCTCGTTCAGGTGAGATCCACAATCAGTCACTCACGATGGGAATCGAGAACCGGTTCTACATTTTTCCCATTTCCCCATCACTTTAGAATCTTTAAGATTTACCCCATTTTTTCCTGCAGTTTTGTCGAGCAACAGCATCAAAACTTCAATATAAATATTTCCTTTTTTTTCCGATCCTGCTTTAAATGCTTTTTGTTTTTCCAATATTGTTTAATGGTTACCCGCCCTATCCATAATCCACTGTTTCATTCAAAGTCTGTTCTCTGCCTGGAGCGGTTTGTCAAAGTCATTCCCTCTATGGCCTGCAGGGGGAGCTTATTTATTTATTTAATTTATTTGAACAGGGACAGTGTACAATCTACATTAGCCTCAGAAAGGAGAGATGCATTGTACCAGGTTATAGCACTTGTGCTAATTTCCACCTGCAGTCCCTGGGCCTAATGTACATGTTTTTAGTGGTAGGGGAAACCGGAGTACCCGGAGGAAACCTACGCAGACACGAGGAGAACATGCAAACTCCACACAGAAAGGCCCCGTCCAGGTGGGAATCGAACCTGGGACCTTCTAGCTGTGAAGCACGAGCGCTAACCGCTGTGCTACCGTGCCGCTCCAGTATTTAAAGTAGGCGGAACGGTAGCGCAGCGGTTAGCGCCTCCGCTTCACAGCTAGAAGGTCCCAGGTTCGATTCCCACCAGGACGGGGCCTCTCTGTGTGGAGTTCTCCCCATGTCTGCGTAGATTTCCTCCGGTTTCCCCTACCACTAAAAACATGTGCAATAGGTCAATCCTCCAGCCAGGTGATTCTGACCATCAGCCTGGCTCCACACCATGGATATGGGTCCCCGGGCGCGGCACTGCCGTCAACCTCTGCTCCTTACGGGTCGCCTCATCGAAAGATGGGTTAAATGCAGAGGACAAATATAAAGTAAACAAACAAACAAGTACAAGATGATGTTTTGGTTTGCAGGAAGCCTGGAGTGACGGGGCGGGGCCTGTATGAACTGAAGCCTGAGTGGAACAAACACTTCAACCTGTACTTCCACCATTACAGCCGTGCAGACCAATCAAAGGCCAGTATCACACCGTTACAGTCGACCAATCAAAGGCCAGTATCACACCGTTACAGGCGACCAATCAAAGGCCTGTATCACACCGTTACAGCCGACCAATCAGAGGCCAGTATCACACCGTTACAGCCGACCAATCAAAGGCCAGTATCACACCGTTAGTCGACCAATCAGAGGCCAGTATCACACCGTTACAGCCGACCAATCAAAAGCCAGTATCACACCGTTACAGCCGACCAATCAAAGGCCAGTATCACACCGTTACAGCCGACCAATCAAAAGCCAGTATCACACCGTTACAGCCGACCAATCAAAGGCCAGTATCACACCGTTAGTCGACCAATCAAAAGCCAGTATCACACCGTTACAGTCGACCAATCAAAGGCCAGTATCACACCGTTACAGTCGACCAATCAAAGGCCAGTATCACACCGTTACAGTCGACCAATCAAAGGCCAGTATCACACCGTTACAGGCGACCAATCAAAGGCCTGTATCACACCGTTACAGTCGACCAATCAAAGGCCTGTATCACACCGTTACAGTCGACCAATCAAAGGCCAGTATCACACCGTTACAGGCGACCAATCAAAGGCCAGTATCACACCGTTACAGGCGACCAATCAAAGGCCAGTATCACACCGTTACAGGCGACCAATCAAAGGCCAGTATCACACCGTTACAGGCGACCAATCAAAGGCCTGTATCACACCGTTACAGCCGACCAATCAGAGGCCAGTATCACACCGTTACAGCCGACCAATCAAAGGCCAGTATCACACCGTTACAGCCGACCAATCAAAGGCCAGTATCACACCGTTACAGTCGACCAATCAAAGGCCAGTATCACACCGTTACAGCCGACCAATCAGAGGCCAGTATCACACCGTTAGTCGACCAATCAAAGGCCAGTATCACACCGTTACAGCCGACCAATCAAAAGCCAGTATCACACCGTTACAGCCGACCAATCAAAGGCCAGTATCACACCGTTAGTCGACCAATCAGAGGCCAGTATCACACCGTTACAGCCGACCAATCAAAAGCCAGTATCACACCGTTACAGCCGACCAATCAAAGGCCAGTATCACACCGTTAGTCGACCAATCAGAGGCCAGTATCACACCGTTACAGCCGACCAATCAAAAGCCAGTATCACACCGTTACAGCCGACCAATCAAAGGCCAGTATCACACCGTTACAGCCGACCAATCAAAGGCCAGTATCACACCGTTACAGCCGACCAATCAAAGGCCAGTATCACACCGTTACAGCCGACCAATCAAAGGCCTGTATCACACCGTTACAGCCGACCAATCAAAGGCCAGTATCACACCGTTACAGCCTACCAATCAAAAGCCAGTATCACACCGTTACAGCCGACCAATCAAAGGCCAGTATCACACCGTTACAGCCGACCAATCAAAGGCCAGTATCACACCGTTACAGCCGACCAATCAAAGGCCAGTATCACACCGTTACAGCCGACCAATCAAAGGCCAGTATCACACCGTTACAGCCGACCAATCAAAGGCCAGTATCACACCGTTACAGCCGACCAATCAAAGGCCTGTATCACACCGTTACAGCCGACCAGGCTGGTTCTGGTTGTGTTTAGGCGGAGGAGGCTCAGAGAAAGGTCCGGTCTCAGGCTGGTTCTGGTTGTGTTTAGGCGGAGGAGGCTCAGAGAAAGGTCCGGTCTCAGGCTGGTTCTGGTTGTGTTTAGGCGGAGGAGGCTCAGAGAAAGGTCCGGTCTCAGTCTGGTTCTGGTTGTGTTTAGGCGGAGGAGGCTCAGAGAAAGGTCCGGTCTCAGGCTGGTTCTGGTTGTGTTTAGGCGGAGGAGGCTCAGAGAAAGGTCCGGTCTCAGTCTGGTTCTGGTTGTGTTTAGGCGGAGGAGGCTCAGAGAAAGGTCCGGTCTCAGTCTGGTTCTGGTTGTGTTTAGGCGGAGGAGGCTCAGAGAAAGGTCCGGTCTCAGGCTGGTTCTGGTTGTGTTTAGGCGGAGGAGGCTCAGAGAAAGGTCCGGTCTCAGTCTGGTTCTGGTTGTGTTTAGGCGGAGGAGGCTCAGAGAAAGGTCCGGTCTCAGGCTGGTTCTGGTTCTTCCCTGGTTCCTCCAGTACCTCCTGGGTTCTGTGCACTCTTCGCGAGCCTGGTGAACCTTCTTCAGTGCGATGTTCTGATCAGTCTGGAGTCGACGGTGCTGCATTGGGCCACGGAGCCGGGAGCCACGGGCTGGACCGAGTCTATGCTGCAGCGGGTAAGACTACAGCCACGCCCCCCACAGCCACACCCACCACAGCCACGCCCACCACACCTGTCTTCAATAGATGTCGACTGATGGGTTTTTCTGAGGCCGATGCCAATATATACTCGGCCGATATTGTTGACCGATATTTTTCAAATATCTCGTCTATAAACCAGTAAAAACATAAGCACTCGGCCGCTCCAGCAGTGGCGGATTTTATTTTTTTACTTTAGGTGATTCAATTATAGTTTCTGTCTCAGCTTTGATTTGGTGCATTAGCATTAGCAGGCTGTTGCTAATGCTAACTCAGCAATTGAATTCTCCAGGTTCTTTGTAGCAGGTTTGACTTGGGTTTAGTGAAACTTACATTTAACAAACTTGTAGCTAACCAATTTTCATCTCGATGTTCCTCAGTTCTCCTGAACTGAGGAACATCACTCTGAGTTGTGTGAGGACTCGTTTTAAAGCTCTGACTTAGAGACTTCACGTTTTTTGCATTGAAAAGAGCTATCACTTTCGGTACGGTAATATCGGCTTTTTCCGGAGCTGGATCAGCCGATAGCCGATATTGTAAAATCCCCAAATATCGGCCCGATATATCGGTCAACCTCTAGTCTACACCACAGCCACGCCCACTGCACTTGTCTACACCTCAGCCCATAACCTTTTCTGTTTTCAGGTGAGAAACTTGTTTAGATTTGTCCATAAATGGTTTCAGAATGTTACACTGTAGAAAGCTACCCCGCCATGTTCCTCGTGTAACGTTCAAGGTTCATTTATGTTGTATTTTATTATAATGAATAACACAATGAAAGTTACTCCCGCTGTGTTCCGTTAGTGTTTTTTCAAATAATTATGTTAAACTTAT
Source organism: Proterorhinus semilunaris (assembly GCA_021464625.1). NCBI lineage: Eukaryota > Metazoa > Chordata > Actinopteri > Gobiiformes > Gobiidae > Proterorhinus > Proterorhinus semilunaris. Next base: position 66,773 of record CM038362.1, on the reverse strand, counting down.
GTTCGGGGACTGTTTAAATGCGGTGTGTTCAGGGACAGTCTGTTTAAATGTGGTGTGTTCAGGGACTGTTTAAATGTGGTGTGTTCAGGGACAGTCTGTTTAAATGTGGTGTGTTCAGGGACTGTTTAAATGCGGTGTGTTCAGGGACTGTTTAAATGCGGTGTGTTCAGGGACTGTTTAAATGTGGTGTGTTCAGGGACAGTCTGTTTAAATGTGGTGTGTTCAGGGACTGTTTAAATGTGGTGTGTTCAGGGACTGTTTAAATGTGGTGTGTTCAGGGTCTGTTTAAATGCGGTGTGTTCAGGAACTGTTTAAATGCGGTTTGTTCAGGGTCTGTTTAAATGCGGTGTGTTCAGGGTCTGTTTAAATGCGGTGTGTTCAGGGTCTGTTTAAATGCGGTGTGTTCAGGGACAGTCTGTTTTAAATGCGGTGTGTTCAGGGTCTGTTTAAATGCGGTGTGTTCAGGGACTGTTTAAATGCGGTGTGTTCAGGGAATGTTTAAATGTGGTGTGTTCAGGGTCTGTTTAAATGCGGTGTGTTCAGGGTCTGTTTAAATGCGGTGTGTTCAGGGTCTGTTTAAATGCGGTGTGTTCAGGGAATGTTTAAATGTGGTGTGTTCAGGGACTGTTTAAATGTGGTGTGTTCAGGGTCTGTTTAAATGCGGTGTGTTCAGGGTCTGTTTAAATGCGGTGTGTTCAGGGTCTGTTTAAATGCGGTGTGTTCAGGGACAGTCTGTTTTAAATGCGGTGTGTTCAGGGACTGTTTAAATGCGGTGTGTTCAGGGACAGTCTGTTTTAAATGCGGTGTGTTCAGGGTCTGTTTAAATGTGGTGTGTTCAGGGACAGTCTGTTTTAAATGCGGTGTGTTCAGGGTCTGTTTAAATGTGGTGTGTTCAGGGACTGTTTAAATGTGGTGTGTTCAGGGACAGTCTGTTTTAAATGCGGTGTGTTCAGGGACAGTCTGTTTTAAATGTGGTGTGTTCAGGGACAGTCTGTTTTAAATGTGGTGTGTTCAGGGTCTGTTTAAATGTGGTGTGTTCAGGGACAGTCTGTTTTAAATGTGGTGTGTTCAGGGTCTGTTTAAATGCGGTGTGTTCAGGGACAGTCTGTTTTAAATGTGGTGTGTTCAGGGTCTGTTTAAATGCGGTGTGTTCAGGGACAGTCTGTTTTAAATGTGGTGTGTTCAGGGTCTGTTTAAATGCGGTGTGTTCAGGGTCTGTTTAAATGCGGTGTGTTCAGGGTCTGTTTAAATGCGGTGTGTTCAGGGACAGTCTGTTTTAAATGTGGTGTGTTCAGGGTCTGTTTAAATGTGGTGTGTTCAGGGACAGTCTGTTTTAAATGTGGTGTGTTCAGGGTCTGTTTAAATGTGGTGTGTTCAGGGACAGTCTGTTTTAAATGTGGTGTGTTCAGGGTCTGTTTAAATGTGGTGTGTTCAGGGACAGTCTGTTTAAATGCGGTGTGTTCAGGTGCTGCATCTCATTGCGATGGCGCTGATCGAGGAACAGCAGCAGCTCGAGTCCAACAACGAAGACGAGCTGACCTTCAACTACAGCCTCAAAATACAGAGTGAGTTCTACTACTACGATGATACTACTACTGGTAGTACTGGTACTAACTGGTACTAGGTGTAACTGGTACTAGGTGTAACTGGTACTAGGTGTAACTGGTACTAACTGGTACTAGGTGTAACTGGTACTAACTGGTACTAGGTGTAACTGGTACTAGGTGTAACTGGTACTAGGTGTAACTGGTACTAACTGGTACTAGCTGGTACTAGGTGTAACTGGTACTAGGTGTAACTGGTACTAACTGGTACTAGGTGTAACTGGTACTAGCTGGTACTAGGTGTAACTGGTACTAACTGGTACTAGGTGTAACTGGTACTAACTGGTACTAGGTGTAACTGGTACTAGGTGTAAGTGGTACTAGGTGTAACTGGTACTAACTGGTACTAGGTGTAACTGGTACTAACTGGTACTAGGTGTAAGTGGTACTAGGTGTAACTGGTACTAACTGGTACTAGGTGTAACTGGTACTAACTGGTACTAGGTGTAAGTGGTACTAGGTGTAACTGGTACTAGGTGTAACTGGTACTAGGTGTAAGTGGTACTAGTTGTAAGTGGTACTAGGTGTAACTGGTACTAGCTGGTACTAAGTGTAACTGGTACTAGGTGTAACTGGTACTAGCTGGTACTAGGTGTAACTGGTACTAACTGGTACTAGCTGGTACTAGGTGTAACTGGTACTAGGTGTAACTGGTACTAGCTGGTACTAGGTGTAACTGGTACTAACTGGTACTAGCTGGTACTAGGTGTAACTGGTACTAGGTGTAACTGGTACTAACTGGTACTAGCTGGTACTAGGTGTAAGTGGTACTAGGTGTAAGTGGTACTAGGTGTAACTGGTACTAGGTGTAACTGGTACTAGGTGTAACTGGTACTAGGTGTAACTGGTACTAGGTGTAACTGGTACTAACTGGTACTAGCTGGTACTAGGTGTAACTGGTACTAGGTGTAACTGGTACTAGCTGGTACTAGGTGTAACTGGTACTAACTGGTACTAGCTGGTACTAGGTGTAACTGGTACTAGGTGTAACTGGTACTAACTGGTACTAGCTGGTACTAGGTGTAAGTGGTACTAGGTGTAAGTGGTACTAGGTGTAAGTGGTACTAGGTGTAACTGGTACTAGGTGTAACTGGTACTAGGTGTAACTGGTACTAGGTGTAACTGGTACTAGGTGTAAGTGGTACTAGTTGTAAGTGGTACTAGGTGTAACTGGTACTAACTGGTACTAGCTGGTACTAGGTGTAACTGGTACTAGGTGTAAGTGGTACTAGTTGTAAGTGGTACTAGGTGTAACTGGTACTAACTGGTACTAGCTGGTACTAGGTGTAACTGGTACTAGGTGTAACTGGTACTAACTGGTACTAGGTGTAACTGGTACTAGCTGGTACTAGGTGTAACTGGTACTAACTGGTACTAGCTGGTACTAGGTGTAACTGGTACTAGGTGTAACTGGTACTAGCTGGTACTAGCTGGTACTAGGTGTAACTGGTACTAGGTGTAACTGGTACTAACTGGTACTAGCTGGTACTAGGTGTAAGTGGTACTAGGTGTAACTGGTACTAGGTGTAACTGGTACTAGGTGTAACTGGTACTAGGTGTAACTGGTACTAGGTGTAACTGGTACTAGGTGTAAGTGGTACTAGTTGTAAGTGGTACTAGGTGTAACTGGTACTAACTGGTACTAGCTGGTACTAGGTGTAACTGGTACTAGGTGTAACTGGTACTAACTGGTACTAGGTGTAACTGGTACTAGCTGGTACTAGGTGTAACTGGTACTAACTGGTACTAGCTGGTACTAGGTGTAACTGGTACTAGGTGTAACTGGTACTAGCTGGTACTAGCTGGTACTAGGTGTAACTGGTACTAGGTGTAACTGGTACTAACTGGTACTAGCTGGTACTAGGTGTAAGTGGTACTAGGTGTAACTGGTACTAGGTGTAACTGGTACTAGGTGTAACTGGTACTAGGTGTAACTGGTACTAGGTGTAACTGGTACTAGGTGTAAGTGGTACTAGTTGTAAGTGGTACTAGGTGTAACTGGTACTAACTGGTACTAACTGGTACTAGGTGTAACTGGTACTAGGTGTAACTGGTACTAACTGGTACTAGGTGTAAGTGGTACTAGGTGTAAGTGGTACTAGGTGTAACTGGTACTAGGTGTAACTGGTACTAGGTGTAACTGGTACTAGGTGTAAGTGGTACTAGTTGTAAGTGGTACTAGGTGTAACTGGTACTAACTGGTACTAGCTGGTACTAAGTGTAACTGGTACTAGGTGTAACTGGTACTAGCTGGTACTAGGTGTAACTGGTACTAGGTGTAACTGGTACTAGGTGTAACTGGTACTAGGTGTAAGTGGTACTAGTTGTAAGTGGTACTAGGTGTAACTGGTACTAACTGGTACTAGCTGGTACTAGGTGTAACTGGTACTAGGTGTAACTGGTACTAACTGGTACTAGGTGTAACTGGTACTAGCTGGTACTAGGTGTAACTGGTACTAACTGGTACTAGCTGGTACTAGGTGTAACTGGTACTAGGTGTAACTGGTACTAGCTGGTACTAGCTGGTACTAGGTGTAACTGGTACTAGGTGTAACTGGTACTAACTGGTACTAGCTGGTACTAGGTGTAAGTGGTACTAGGTGTAAGTGGTACTAGGTGTAAGTGGTACTAGGTGTAACTGGTACTAGGTGTAACTGGTACTAGGTGTAACTGGTACTAGGTGTAAGTGGTACTAGTTGTAAGTGGTACTAGTTGTAAGTGGTACTAGGTGTAACTGGTACTAACTGGTACTAGCTGGTACTAGGTGTAACTGGTACTAGGTGTAACTGGTACTAGCTGGTACTAGCTGGTACTAGGTGTAACTGGTACTAGGTGTAACTGGTACTAGGTGTAACTGGTACTAACTGGTACTAGCTGGTACTAGGTGTAACTGGTACTAACTGGTACTAGCTGGTACTAGGTGTAACTGGTACTAGGTGTAACTGGTACTAACTGGTACTAGCTGGTACTAGGTGTAAGTGGTACTAGGTGTAAGTGGTACTAGGTGTAAGTGGTACTAGGTGTAACTGGTACTAGGTGTAACTGGTACTAGGTGTAACTGGTACTAGGTGTAACTGGTACTAGGTGTAAGTGGTACTAGTTGTAAGTGGTACTAGGTGTAACTGGTACTAACTGGTACTAGGTGTAACTGGTACTAGGTGTAACTGGTACTAACTGGTACTAGCTGGTACTAGGTGTAACTGGTACTAGGTGTAACTGGTACTAACTGGTACTAGCTGGTACTAGGTGTAACTGGTACTAACTGGTACTAGCTGGTACTAGGTGTAACTGGTACTAGGTGTAACTGGTACTAGGTGTAACTGGTACTAGGTGTAACTGGTACTAACTGGTACTAGCTGGTACTAGGTGTAACTGGTACTAACTGGTACTAACTGGTACTAGCTGGTACTAGGTGTAACTGGTACTAGGTGTAACTGGTACTAACTGGTACTAGCTGGTACTAGGTGTAAGTGGTACTAGGTGTAAGTGGTACTAGGTGTAAGTGGTACTAGGTGTAAGTGGTACTAGGTGTAACTGGTACTAGGTGTAAGTGGTACTAGGTGTAAGTGGTACTATGTGTAACTGGTACTAGGTGTAAGTGGTAACTGGTACTAGGTGTAAGTGGTAACTGGTACTAGGTGTAACTGGTACTAGGTGTAACTGGTACTAACTGGTACTAGCTGGTACTAGGTGTAAGTGGTACTAGGTGTAAGTGGTACTAGGTGTAAGTGGTACTAGGTGTAACTGGTACTAGGTGTAACTGGTACTAGGTGTAAGTGGTACTAGGTGTAAGTGGTACTAGGTGTAAGTGGTACTAGGTGTAAGTGGTACTAGGTGTAAGTGGTACTAGGTGTAAGTGGTACTAGGTGTAAGTGGTACTAGGTGTAAGTGGTACTAGGTGTAAGTGGTACTATGTGTAACTGGTACTAGGTGTAACTGGTACTAGGTGTAACTGGTACTAGGTGTAACTGGTACTAGGTGTAACTGGTACTAGGTGTAACTGGTACTAGGTGTAACTGGTACTAGGTGTAACTGGTACTAGGTGTAACTGGTAACTGGTACTAGGTGTAACTGGTACTAGGTGTAACTGGTACTAGGTGTAAGTGGTACTAGGTGTAACTGGTACTAGGTGTAACTGGTACTAGGTGTAACTGGTACTAGGTGTAACTGGTACTAGGTGTAACTGGTACTAGGTGTAACTGGTACTAGGTGTAACTGGTACTAGGTGTAACTGGTACTAGGTGTAACTGGTACTAGGTGTAACTGGTACTAGGTGTAACTGGTACTAGGTGTAAGTGGTACTAGGTGTAAGTGGTACTAGGTGTAAGTGGTACCTGGTTGGTTCTGAACCCGCCTCCTGCAGAGCGGGTAGATGCTCCTCTGGCGTCGCCCGTAGGGAGAAGCTTCAGGCTGGAGTGTGGAGCTCCCCAGCGAGAAGGTTCCTACGCCTTCAGGCCAGGGATAGGTCTCTCACCTCGGCCTACGGGTGCAGAGTACCCGGCCTTCTTGGAGTCCCTGGGAGGGGTACTAGACGGTGCTCCGACAGTGAGACCTGGACACCGATCTAAACCGATGGGGTTTTGTTATAGGACGTCTGGGCTACATTTGGTTCATAACGAATGTGACAACCCGGCTCAGCTAGAATAAAACGGAACAAAAACAAAGATGTAAAATGGATGTTTAAAGTTGTAATTTAATAAAAGGGATGTAAAGGGTAAATTAAACAAAGGGGTAACAAAAATAACCAAACAAAGGCTATTTACAAAGATTAACAAAAATGTAACCTAAACTAAAACAGAAGGAAATATACCAAATTAGGCCTAAACAACTAAACCGAGTCATGACGTGAACATTTGTCGCCTGTTCACATCACAGTGAACATTCCAAAGGAGACAAACATTCTTCGAGTGGTCCCTAGACACAATCCCAGAAGGACCACAGACACAACACAGAATGGCGTACTGGCCACCAAGACCAGCAGCCCACTAAACACACAAACACAAACACAAAGGCATACTGGCCACAACACACACACACACACACACACACACACACCGAGGGAGACCTGGGGCCGTAACAACAAACACCATGTTTGAGCACCTGGGTCCATAAGTGCACGTGGCACCAGGATGTCGATGATCGACTTTGTTGTTGTATCATCAGATCTGCAGGGGAGGAAGCCGGTCAGACCTGGCAGACCCAAACCTGTTGTGAGGGTCTGTTGGGAATGTCTGGTGTCTCCCTCTGTCAGCAGGGTCTTCAAGTCCCACCTGCGGTTGAGCTTCTCCCAGTTCCTGAGGGAGATTGGAGACATGATGTTCTCCTCCTCCATTGTCGATGCGGCCGCTCGTAGCTGCGGCCATAAGGAAACCCCCAAACCCGGAGGCAGCTGAGAGGTACGGCAGGCCAAGCGAGCTGTGGTTCGTGCCGTTGCAGACGCAAAAATAGGGTCAGGGAGGAGTTCAGAGAAGCTATGCAGGAGGACTATCTGGCGACCATAGCCCCTGATAAGGTGGATGGACGTTTGGGTTACTGTAGTTTTATTGCAGTATTTCTACTTTCAGGACCTGGCTCGTCTGGTTCTCTGCTGTCGCTGCTGGAGACGCTTCATGGAGCTCCACATCTGGAGGTTCATAAAGATCTGATTGGCTTCATCCTGAAGGTACTGCCCCCTGTCTCCTGACCTCTGATCCCGTACCTGAACCCTTCACTCTCGTTTCAGTCGGTGTCGAACGTTAAGTCTCTGAGGCAGCGTTCGGTCGGTGCCTCTGTTGCTGTGAGCTCTGCCCCGGACCCTGACGATGTGAGTAACTAACGAGCTCATCTGTAACGTCAGGCTTTCCCTTCCTGACTCTCCACTTCCTGGCTCTTCACTTCCTGACTCTCCACTTCCTGACTCTCCACTTCCTGACTCTCCACTTCCTGGCTCTTCACTTCCTGACTCTCCACTTCCTGACTCTCCACTTCCTGACTCTCCACTTTCTGCCTGACACTCCACTTCCTGTCTGACTTTCCACTTCCTGTCTGACTTTCCACTTCCTGTCTACAGAGGGGCCGTGACCGGGACAAGGCGGAGCGGAAGCGTAAAGCAGAAATGGCACGTTTGCGTCGTGAGAAAGTCATGGCTCAAATGAGTGAGATGCAGAAACACTTTATCAACGAAAACAAGGAGCTTTTTAACCAGAGTCTGGAGCCGGAGCAGGAGGGCGCCTCCACCAGTAGCGGAGGGGAACTGCAGAGGTCGGTCCCTTTTATTCAATTCCTTAGAGTAAACCATGTAGAAACACTTTATTCAACTCTATTCTATTATATAATTTTATATAATAATGGAATAATTGAGTAAATATTATTCACATAAATGTAGACTCCTGAAAATAAATCCCAATTTGGTTCCTTGTATAAATCTCTTAATAGTGCAGTGTTTCACAACCTTTTTTCTCTACTGCAAAGCTGTTCCTATCAAAAATAATGTTCAGTTTCCCCCTTTTTTTTCTAATCTGAAATAGTTCCAAGTGCCCCCTGCTCAGCTCTTGAGTGCCTTAGGTCCCCGTACCCCTGATTTGGAAACCCTGTTCTACTGTAAAGGCACTTTAAAACCATGTCCCGGATTTTAGAAATGGCTGTTTTATAATATACATTATTTATTTATGTTTGTGCTTAGTCATTTGTATTTCCTTTTTGATTGAAGTATTACAATAATAAAAAAAAGGGAAACGACTGCTAAGCTAACGTTAGCCACACTCGCTAATGCTACAGTTGTATGTCTTGCTGCTCATGTAACACTGGCAGCAGTTTAAGTTTGATGATGTAATTAACCTGTCTATGCCCCGCCCCCTCAGGTGCCCTCTTTCACCTGGGCGACAGGTGTGTGTGGGTCCAGGTCGAGTGGGCGTGGCTCCTGTCAGTAATGTGACCTGTATCCTGTGTCAGGAGGAGCAGGAGGTGAGTGTGATCTGTGTGGGTGGTGTGATCAGTGTGGGCGTTAGTTTCAGACCATAAGGTTAAAGTTATTCCTCTGACTGATTGGTTCAGGTGCGCGCTGAGGGCGGGGCTATGGTCCTCGCCGCCTTCGTTCAGAGATCAACCGTCCTCTGCCAGAATCGCCAATCACCCTCCACCGGCCAATCAGAGAGCAGAGGTAAACACACCAGCCAATCAGAGAGGAGAAGTAAACACACACCGGCCAATCAAAGAGCATTTATTTATTTTGATTGGACAAACACAGAAGGTCTAAAGAGAGACAGAAAGGTATGTTTTTAAAACTCTGGGAATGAGGAAGTAGATAAAAATCTTAAAATTACAGCCAATTGGGTTAAAAACCTCTGACAGGGAACTCTCCCAGGCAGAGAAGAGCGTGCTCTCCAAGGGGCTTAACTTCTCCATTACACTCAAATCCATTCCTACAGTGGACTTTATCACAGCAGCAGAATCAGCCATCAGGAACAACAGGATGACTGAGTTTGAAGAAGGGGATCTTCGACTGAAGATCTCAGCAGCCCTCAAGAGCTCCAGACCTCCTCCCTCCAACATCACTGGAGAGGAAAGAAGAGCTTTGGCAGCCTTGAAGAAGGATGAGAGCATCACCATCCTTCCAGCGGATAAAGGTAGCTGTACAATCGTCCTCAACATAGCTGACTATGAGGCCTAGATCAACCACCTGCTCTGTGATGCCGACACCTATGAGCGACTGAGAAGAGACCCCACCAGCGGGTACAGGAAGAAAATTATAGAGCACCTTCAGAAGTTAGAAAAGGAAGAAATAATTGACAAAAAGCTCTATTACAAGCTTTACCCAAGAGAGGCTATTCCGTGTATTTATGGTCTGCCATAAATAAGGAAGGTTTTCCTCTCAGACTCATTGTTAGCGGCATAAACTCCATCACCTATAATCTGGCAAAACACCTCAAGACCATCTTACCAGGAAATACGATCATATTAGTCCAGTGCTCCGGTCTCTGCACTGGCTTCCTGTCACTCAGAGAATAGACTTTAAAATAGCTCAGCTTGTGTACAAGTCTCCATGGTCAGGCACCAAAGTACATCTCGGATATATTACAGCCATATGAACCACCCCTCCCTGAGATCCTCAGGGTTAGGGTTAACCCTGAGATCCTCTGGGAACCACCAGGAGGACCCCTCCCTGAGTCACCACCAAACACGGTGAGGCTGCGTTTCAGTTCCACGCAGCAAAAGTCTCGAACCGTCTCCGTGAAGATGTGAGACAAGCCTCAACTCTGACAATGTTTAAGTCCAGGCTGAAACCTTTTTACTGCTGCCTATGGCAATTCATTGTATTTGAACGAATTTTAATATATAGATATAAATATTTGTAATGTAATTTTTAATTACATTACTAATTACTAATTAAAATTTTTTTTTATGTGATAAAATGCTTTTTATTGCATTTTTATTGTGTTTGGGTGTCTGGTGTTGCTGTGAGGCACATTGACATGTACATTAAATGTGCCATACAAATAAACTTGCCTTGCCTTATCCCCTTTGGTCAGCAACACCATGTGGAAAACACCAAGGATTTTGTGGAGAAGATCAAACACCTGCAGCTGGAAACGGAACCCCTTGCTTTGATATAAGCCTTTTGCTTCGGCCCACTCCTTTTGAGCCGACTAACTGCTCAAATAAACAAATAAACTAAACAGATGATTGTCTTACGATGTGACAGCACTGTTTACATCTGTCCCGACCTCAGCAGCTTCACAGCGGTGAGGAAGAGCCTGACTGAGGACAGAACTCAGGCTGAGAGGACCCAGCTCACTCCTGACCACATTTACCAACTTCTGGAGACCTGTCTGAGCACCACATACTTTCAGTTCAGGGGCAACTTCTACAGACAGATCCACGGCGGTGCCATGGGTTCTCCAGTGTCACCCATAGTGGCAACTCATACTGACCAGTATTTGATGTTTGACTCTGACCATCCACTCCAGCACAAACTAGGGGTCATCATGACGCTCAGACATGGAGCTAAAGAGGTGCTACCAGTGCAGAAGGAAAGACCACAGAGGAGCAACATGTCCAGAGAGCCCTCTTAGACTGTGGCTCCTCACTGGTCCTTCACTAAAGCACAAAGGGCAAGAAGACCCAAAGAACCAGACCGACTCCGGAGCCCAGAAGAAAGGGAGGTAGTGCCGTATGTAGCCGGGGTCTCAGAGGAACTTTAGAGAATCTTTAGGCAGCACAGGATTCCAGTGAACCACAAACCGGTGAACACACTGAGACAAACATGAGTTCATCCCAAAGACAAAACTCCGAGCCACAAACAAAGCAATGTGGTTTATTCAATTCAATGCAAAGAAGAAGAATGCAAACAGCATTATATTGGAGAAACCAAACAGGTTTTACAGAAGAGACTTTATCAGCACAAGTGGCCCTCAGTCGGCGGTGCACCTCCACCTCAAAGCCTCCAACTATTCCTTTGAGGACGGGGAGGTCAACATTGTAGCTAAAGAAAAATGTTGTTTTGACCGAGGAGTAAAATAAGCTATTTTTGTCAAGAAAGAAAATCCCTCCATGAACCGGAATGGTGGGCTCAGATTTAATCCACTTTACTCTAATCTCATTCTCAGCCAGCCGACAGGGCACGGCCAGTCCAATGAGACGGCACCTCAGCCAACAAAAGAACAATAGGCAGGTAATTAGCAGTGATCAGCCATGAATAGGACTGGACAGATCGATATCCTGGGGTGAGCTGGTCGTTAGAGACGCTCTACTTCAAAGGTGTTTACCCAAAGGTGAGAGTAGCTGTGATTAGAGGGGAGGAGCCAGGACAAGCTCAACTCCCCCTGTTGGTCTTTATCTAGACTGCAGGCTGAGCGGCACCTTAGTTTGCTGACGAAGCCTTTTGGATGAAGAGGCAAAACATTTGAGACTTCAACTACAGAGTACAGAAGATGAATCAAGTGCCTGTATTGAAGATGGATGACTCCTGTATGACTGAGAGCCTGCACAGACGTTATAGCACAGAGCTAAATACCTCGTAACTTGTTTAGTAAATTAATTAATTAATTTTGGTAACGTTAGCCTTTATGTCCAACAGACGTCCTGTTCATGAACTCTGACCTGGCGTTGGGGATCCACACGGCCAGCTGTGGACACATCATGCACGCCACCTGCTGGCAGAGGTAGGTACTGCGCCTCAGTAATAATTATGCTGATGGAATATTTTTTAAAAAGCGGTAGTTGTGGTAAAAGTACTTGTGTGCAGGTATTTCGAGGCTGTGCAACAGAAGGAGCACCGGCGGCAGCAGAGACTTCGAGGTCACACAAGTTTTGACGTTGAAAATGGAGAGTTTCTGTGCCCCCTGTGTGAATGTCTCAGCAACACCGTCATCCCACTGTTACCCCCGGCAACCGCCCCGGCAGCCAGGTAACACCCATTGAGTGATTGAATGACGTATTGAAGTATCGCCGTGCTGCTGTGACTCAAACGGACTGCGCCTTGTGAGAAAGACTGTCATGAGGAGAATCTGAGGACAGTTGGCCATAATAACATGTATAATAGGGCCTACACCTGAGGTGTAGTTTAGTTTATTTATTTAAAAGGGACCATGCACAATTATAACATAAATGTTGCCATTTTATGCATTGTACCAGAGTTAGCCTGAGGCTAATTCACATCTGCAGTCCCTGCAGGGAACGGACGACCCATAACAGAAAACAAGACAAACCACATACAACATTACAGATTCATAAATAACCCTTCGCCCTCACATACAACCAGACAAGACACATCAACAACACAAATACAGACAAACAAGTCAGTACCAGAGGGCGTGTGAAACCAAAAAGGGCTGGCATGGCTAGTGTGTAAATGCTGCTACTTTTTAGATGTTTTGTTCCACAGTTTAACCTTCACTGCAAAAGGTTTGGGGGGTCACCGAGTTCACGTAAGCATGCTAACCTAGCCTGATAGCATGCTAACTTAGCCTCGTTCCATGCTAACCTAGCCTCGTCCCATGCAAATTTAAATCAAATCAAACTTTATTTATAAAGCGCTTTTCATACCGAAAGGTATCACAAAGTGCTTTACAGATAAACAGACAAACAAACAAACACACACACACACACACACACACACACACACACAATATATCATTAAGACTAAATAAATAGATGTGAGTTGAAAGCTAAGCTAAAAAGGTGGGTCTTGAGCTGCTCTTAAAAACATGAACGTTCTCTGTGGTCCTGAGCTCCTCCTCAGGTCGTTCCAGAGGCGAGGGCCATAATATTGGAAAGTCTTTCTGTTGACTTTAGGAATAACTAGGAGACCCTGCCAGAGGAGCGAAGGGGCCGTGAAGGTTCATAAGGTAAAAGCAGTTCTGAAAGATAAGAAGGACCAAGACCATTAAGACATTTAAAAACCATTAAAAGAACTTTAAAATCGATCCTGAAACACACGGGGAGCCAATGCAGCGACTCTAATCTTAGTCTCGTCGCATGCTAATTTAGCCTGATAGCATGATAACCTAGCCTCATAGCATGCTAGCCTAGCCTCGTCCCATGCTCGTAAAGATGACAAACTGTGAGAAAGGCTTACCCAGACATGTTGTCGCTGCTGTATTTCCAGATTGTTCCAGCTTGTTTTGTTGTGTCTTTAAAAATAAATCTTCTCGCTGCAGTTTGGTGCAGAGCCTGGAGATGTGGATGAGCGCCACCCGCATGCAGCTGGAAGCACTGCGGCGCCGAGAGCGGAGTGCTACGGTGGTGGAGCCTATGGTTTCTGAGGGGGCGGGGCCTGCTGCACCTGCGGGGGCGGGTTCTGCTGCACCTGAAGGATTCCAGCTGGACTTTGTTCCAGAGTAAGTTTCATTCTGTGCTTTTCTGAAATACAATCAGAAAGACAGACATCAACACAAAAATATATTAAAGAGCTCACCCTAACCCTAAGGATAATTCTACTTTGAACTCTCCCCCTCTCTCTCCCCCCTCCCCCAGGAGCCCTCTCTCCTCTGGTCTGTCTGAGATGATGACCACCTTCAGTTTGGCTGTGTATAAAGTCGGGTTAAAGACAAATCTGAACGACCAGGATCCGAGACTCGCGGCTCTGAGCTGGTCCAGCGCCGCCTTCACCCTCCAGGCCACAGGTGAGTCCCCTCCAGGCCACATGTGAGTCCCCTCCAGGCCACATGTGAGTCCCCTCCATGCCACATGTGAGTCCCCTCCAGGCCACATGTGAGTCCCCTCCATGCCACATGTGAGTCCCCTCCAGGCCACATGTGAGTCCCCTCCAGGCCACATGTGAGTCCCCTCCAGGCCACATGTGAGTCCCCTCCAGGCCACAGGTGAGTCCCCTCCAGGCCACATGTGAGTCCCCTCCAGGCCACAGGTGAGTCCCCTCCAGGCCACATGTGAGTCCCCTCCAGGCCACATGTGAGTCCCCTCCAGGCCACATGTGAGTCCCCTCCATGCCATATGTGAGTCCCCTCCATGCCACAGGTGAGTCCCCTCCATGCCACATGTGAGTCCCCTCCAGGCCACATGTGAGTCCCCTCCAAGCCACATGTGAGTCCCCTCCATGCCACATGTGAGTCCCCTCCAGGCCACAGGTGAGTCCCCTCCAGGCCACATGTGAGTCCCCTCCAGGCCACAGGTGAGTCCCCTCCAGGCCACATGTGAGTCCCCTCCAGGCCACATGTGAGTCCCCTCCAGGCCACATGTGAGTCCCCTCCATGCCATATGTGAGTCCCCTCCATGCCACAGGTGAGTCCCCTCCATGCCACATGTGAGTCCCCTCCAGGCCACATGTGAGTCCCCTCCAGGCCACATGTGAGTCCCCTCCAAGCCACATGTGAGTCCCCTCCAGGCCACATGTGAGTCCCCTCCAGGCCACAGGTGAGTCCCCTCCAGGCCACATGTGAGTCCCCTCCAGGCCACAGGTGAGTCCCCTCCAAGCCACATGTGAGTCCCCTCCAGGCCACAGGTGAGTCCCCTCCAGGCCACAGGAGAGTCCCCTCCATGCCACATGTGAGTCCCCTCCAGGCCACATGTGAGTCCCCTCCAAGCCACATGTGAGTCCCCTCCATGCCACATGTGAGTCCCCTCCAGGCCACAGGTGAGTCCCCTCCAGGCCACAGGTGAGTCCCCTCCAGGCCACATGTGAGTCCCCTCCAGGCCACATGTGAGTCCCCTCCATGCCACATGTGAGTCCCCTCCAGGCCACATGTGAGTCCCCTCCAGGCCACATGTGAGTCCCCTCCAGGCCACATGTGAGTCCCCTCCAGGCCACAGGTGAGTCCCCTCCAGGCCACAGGTGAGTCCCCTCCAGGCCACAGGTGAGTCCCCTCCAGGCCACAGGAGAGTCCCCTCCAGGCCACAGGTGAGGTAAAGCTTAGATCCAGCCCGACACTACCCGAGCCCGCGGGCATAAAGCCCGACCGAGCCCGAGCCCGAGCAATTAACTTGAATTGTCGGCCCGAGCCCGAAATAAACCAGACGTAACAAATTAGTTTAGTTTAGGTTATTTAATCAGGACAATGTGCAGGTACATTAAAAAGATGGCTGCACCAGATTTGGCACTATGCTAATTTCCATCTGTAGTCCTACAGATTTTTTTAATGCCCGGTCAGAGCCTCTGCGCAGTGCATACAGCAGCAGAACCCAGAGGACTGCCATGTGTGAGGGGTATGCGCACGGCACACCTGCACGCAGCAGCGTTGCACACTTACCCGGGCAGGCCGGGAGACGTGGGCGGTACGGGGCATCTTACCCGGGCAGGCCGGGAGACGTGGGCGGTACGGGGCATCTTACCCGGGCAGGCCGGGAGACGTGGGCGGTGCGAGGCATGTTAACCGGGCAGGCCGGGAGACGTGGGCGGTACGGGGCATCTTACCCGGGCAGGCCGGGAGACGTGGGCGGTACGGGGCATCTTACCCAGGGCAGGCCGGGAGACGTGGGCGGTACGGGGCATGTTACGCTCAGGAGCAGCAGCGTTGCACACTTACCCGGGCAGGCCGGGAGACGTGGGCGGTACGGGGCATGTTACGCTCAGGAGCAGCAGCGTTGCACACTTACCCGGGCAGGCCGGGAGACGTGGGCGGTGCGGGGCATGTTACCCGGGCAGGCCGGGAGACGTGGGCGGTACGGGGCATCTTACCCAGGGCAGGCCGGGAGACGTGGGCGGTACGGGGCATCTTACCCAGGGCAGGCCGGGAGACGTGGGCGGTGCGGGGCATGTTACCCGGGCAGGCCGGGAGACGTGGGTGGTGCGGGGCATGTTACCCGGGCAGGCCGGGAGACGTGGGCGGTGCGGGGCATGTTACCCGGGCAGGCCGGGAGACGTGGGCGGTGCGGGGCATGTTACCCGGGCAGGCCGGGAGACGTGGGTGGTGCGGGGCATGTTACCCGGGCAGGCCGGGAGACGTGGGCGGTGCGGGGCATGTTACCCGGGCAGGCCGGGAGACGTGGGCGGTGCGGGGCATGTTACCCGGGCAGGCCGGGAGACGTGGGTGGTGCGGGGCATGTTACCCGGGCAGGCCGGGAGACGTGGGCGGTACGGGGCATGTTACGCTCAGGAGCAGCAGCGTTGCACACTTACCCGGGCAGGCCGGGAGACGTGGGCGGTGCGGGGCATGTTACCCGGGCAGGCCGGGAGACGTGGACGGTGCGGGGCATGTTACCCGGGCAGGCCGGGAGACGTGGGCGGTGCGGGGCATGTTACCCGGGCAGGCCGGGAGACGTGGGCGGTGCGGGGCATGTTACCCGGGCAGGCCGGGAGACGTGGGCGGTGCGGGGCATGTTACCCGGGCAGGCCGGGAGACGTGGGCGGTGCGGGGCATGTTACCCGGGCAGGCCGGGAGACGTGGGTGGTGCGGGGCATGTTACCCGGGCAGGCCGGGAGACGTGGGCGGTGCGGGGCATCTTACCCGGGCAGGCCGGGAGACGTGGGCGGTGCGGGGCATGTTACCCGGGCAGGCCGGGAGACGTGGGCGGTACGGGGCATCTTACCCGGGCAGGCCGGGAGACGTGGGCGGTGCGGGGCATCTTACCCGGGCAGGCCGGAAGACGTGGGTGTTGCGGGGCATGTTACCCGGGCAGGCCGGGAGACGTGGGCGGTGCGGGGCATGTTACCCGGGCAGGCCGGGAGACGTGGGTGTTGCGGGGCATGTTACCCGGGCAGGCCGGGAGACGTGGGCGGTGCGGGGCATGTTACCCGGGCAGGCCGGGAGACGTGGGTGTTGCGGGGCATGTTACCCGGGCAGGCCGGGAGACGTGGGCGGTGCGGGGCATGTTACCCGGGCAGGCCGGGAGACGTGGGTGGTGCGGGGCATGTTACCCGGGCAGGCCGGGAGACGTGGGTGGTGCGGGGCATGTTACCCGGGCAGGCCGGGAGACGTGGGCGGTGCGGGGCATGTTACCCGGGCAGGCCGGGAGACGTGGGTGGTGCGGGGCATGTTACCCGGGCAGGCCGGGAGACGTGGGCGGTGCGGGGCATGTTACCCGGGCAGGCCGGGAGACGTGGGCGGTGCGGGGCATGTTACCCGGGCAGGCCGGGAGACGTGGGTGGTGCGGGGCATGTTACGCTCAGGAGCAGCAGCACTAACTGTCCCTCTTCTCCTCCTCCTCATTGTTCATAAACATCGCGCAGAATTTGCAAAAGCCGACTTTTTACACACAAACAGGAACCAAACTGCTTATCCACTGTGAGTTAAACGCTGTCCTGAGATAAAGAGTGAATAGCGATGCTTCTGCAACGTGACAAAAATCAGCACGTGCGCCCGCCCCCTGCCCCATCTCCGTCCCATCCCAGTGGGGAGAGAATCTAAACTCTACCTCCAGACCAGTAGCCTCTGTGTCTTTCAACAGATTGAATTAAATAAACAATGAGGCGTTTTCTTTTTTTTTTTTTCAGAGCGGTTGTTGTTTGATGAAGACAAGCCTTTGTTCGGGAGTCTGCCCTGTCGACAGGTGAGTCCCGTCAGGGTCAGGGGGGAATCTGTCCTGGTGACAGGTGAGTCATGTCAGGGTCAGGGGGGAATCTGCCCTGGTGACAGGTGAGTCCCGTCAGGGTCAGGGGGGAATCTGCCCTGTCGACAGGTGAGTCCCGTCAGGGTCAGGGTGGAATCTGTCCTGGTGACAGGTGAGTCATGTCAGGGTCAGGGGGGAATCTGCCCTGGTGACAGGTGAGTCCCGTCAGGGTCAGGGGGGAATCTGTCCTGGTGACAGGTGAGTCATGTCAGGGTCAGGGGGGAATCTGTCCTGGTGACAGGTGAGTCCCGTCAGGGTCAGGGGGGAATCTGCCCTGGTGACAGGTGAGTCCCGTCAGGGTCAGGGGGGAATCTGTCCTGGTGACAGGTGAGTCCCGTCAGGGTCAGGGGGGAATCTGTCCTGGTGACAGGTGAGTCCCGTCAGGGTCAGGGGGGAATCTGCCCTGGTGACAGGTGAGTCCCGTCAGGGTCAGGGGGGAATCTGTCCTGGTGACAGGTGAGTCCCGTCAGGGTCAGGGGGGAATCTGCCCTGGTGACAGGTGAGTCATGTCAGGGTCAGGGGGGAATCTGCCCTGTCGACAGGTGAGTCCCGTCAGGGTCAGGGGGGAATCTGTCCTGGTGACAGGTGAGTCCCGTCAGGGTCAGGGGGGAATCTGTCCTGGTGACAGGTGAGTCATGTCAGGGTCAGGGGGGAATCTGCCCTGGTGACAGGTGAGTCCCGTCAGGGTCGGGGGAATCTGTCCTGGTGACAGGTGAGTCATGTCAGGGTCAGGGGGGAATCTGCCCTGGTGACAGGTGAGTCATGTCAGGGTCAGGGGGGAATCTGTCCTGGTGACAGGTGAGTCATGTCAGGGTCAGGGGGGAATCTGCCCTGGTGACAGGTGAGTCATGTCAGGGTCAGGGGGGAATCTGCCCTGTCGACAGGTGAGTCCTGTCGGGGTCAGGGGGAGTCTGCCCTGTCGACAGGTGAGTCCCGTCAGGGTCAGGGGGGAATCTGCCCTGTCGACAGGTGAGTCCTGCGGGGTCAGGGGGGAGTCTGCCCTGTCGACAGGTGAGTCCCGTCAGGGTCAGGGGGGAATCTGTCCTGGTGACAGGTGAGTCCTGTCGGGGTCAGGGGGGAATCTGCCCTGTCGACAGGTGAGTCCCGTCAGGATGAGTCTGCAGGTGAGTGTTGTAAAATGTTTGACTGTTGTACAGTGTAAAGCTGACTTTATTTGAATCGTAGTGTCTCACGGCTCACCTCTAGACTCATTATATTGTATTAGTTTAAGCAGCTGCAGGGGCTGAAGTCTGCGCAGCTGCAGGAGCTGAAGTCTGCGCAGCTGCAGGAGCTGAAGTCTGCGCAGCTGCAGGGGCTGAAGTCTGCGCAGCTGCAGGGGCTGAAGTCTGCGCAGCTGCAGGGGCTGATGTCTGCGCAGCTGCAGGGGCTGAAGTCTGCGCAGCTGCAGGGGCTGAAGTCTGCGCAGCTGCAGGGGCTGAAGTCTGCGCAGCTGCAGGGGCTGAAGTCTGCGCAGCTGCAGGAGCTGAAGTCTGCGCAGCTGCAGGGGCTGAAGTCTGCGCAGCTGCAGGAGCTGAAGTCTGCGCAGCTGCAGGGGCTGAAGTCTGCGCAGCTGCAGGGGCTGAAGTCTGCGCAGCTGCAGGGGCTGAAGTCTGCGCAGCTGCAGGGGCTGAAGTCTGCGCAGCTGCAGGGGCTGAAGTCTGCGCAGCTGCAGGAGCCTATAATGATGCTCTGCGTATTCTTTTGAGGAAACCAGGACGGTCAAGGCCACAGGAATGTCACAACGACTAGTCACTTCCGGTTGGCATGCGTTGGCGTTTTCGTTGCCAGCTCAGTGCTTTTACTCACACTTATTTATTTATTTTTAATTCGCACTAGGGTTTTTATCCAGCATTTTATGGCAACATTTTACTGGATTTATCAGCGATTTGCTTACCCTACTTTCTGGACACAGCGCCAATATGCCAACTAAAGCGGCAAAACCCCTAAAGCTAGAGGAGGAGGAAGTGTCTCCTAACCAAACGAATGTGCTGAAAGACGCTTTCACGGCTTTTGCAACAACATAGAGACAATTCTAAGCTGTCTCAAGGTTTTCGTGGAAAATATTAACACCAGACTGGACTCGTTGACAAAGGATTTACAAGAAGTGAAAGTGAGCCTGCAGAACATGCAAAAAGACTTAGATGATCTGAAGGCAAACGCTGTTAAACAAGCTGAGCGCAGAGGAAAAGGAAAGATCTGCTGCTCTCGAGAGGGGCAGTTCAACGATTCATCATTAGGACAGTTGCACAACTCTGGTATGTTGAAACACTTCATTTCAAATGGCCTCTAACACATCAAGCATTGAAGGTCCGATTTAGAACACTCAACAAGGACACTTACTGAAGTATTGGAACTGGACTTTAAATACCCGCAATATGAATTACAGAACACTGAGAATGACATCGACCCTGAAAACAACTTTTTTACTAGAACTGTTAATGTCAGTATTCCACAGAGGATCTCCACAAACGTGAACACATTCTCTATTATCCACTTCAACAGTCGAAGCCTTTATGCACATTTTTATCACATTGTGTTTGAGCGCCCCCTGTTGATCTCTGTGTGTTACAGGAGGAGTGTTTGAGCGCCCTCTGCAGGTTTGGTTCTCACTGTTGGACTGTGGCTCCGCTTTGCACCATTCAGCAGCACTTTGCCCGCCTCTACTCAGGTAACCACGCCCCTTTACCCGCCTCTACTCAGGTAACCACGCCCCTTTACCCGCCGCTACTCAGGTAACCACGCCCCTTTACCCGCCGCTACTCAGGTAACCACGCCCCTTTACCCGCCGCTACTCAGGTAACCACGCCCCTTTACCCGCCGCTACTCAGGTAACCACGCCCCTTTACCCGCCTCTACTCAGGTAACCACGCCCCTTTACCCGCCGCTACTCAGGTAACCACGCCCCTTTACCCGCCACTACTCAGGTAACCACGCCCCTTTATCCGCCGCTACTCAGGTAACCACGCCCCTTTACCCGCCGCTACTCAGGTAACCACGCCCCTTTACCCGCCGCTACTCAGGTAACCACGCCCCTTTACCCGCCGCTACTCAGGAAACCACGCCCCTTTACCCGGCTCTACTCAGGAAACCACGCCCCTTTACCCGGCTCTACTCAGGAAACCACGCCCCTTTACCCGGCTCTACTCAGGAAACCACGCCCCTTTACCCGGCTCTACTCAGGAAACCACGCCCCTTTACCCGGCTCTACTCAGGTAACCACGCCCCTTTACCCGCCACTACTCAGGTAACCACGCCCCTTTACCCGCCGCTACTCAGGTAACCACGCCCCTTTACCCGCCGCTACTCAGGTAACCACGCCCCTTTACCCGCCGCTACTCAGGTAACCACGCCCCTTTACCCGCCGCT
The DNA here is from genome assembly GCA_021464625.1 of Proterorhinus semilunaris. Classification (NCBI taxonomy): domain Eukaryota; kingdom Metazoa; phylum Chordata; class Actinopteri; order Gobiiformes; family Gobiidae; genus Proterorhinus; species Proterorhinus semilunaris. The sequence goes on along the minus strand of CM038362.1, from coordinate 45,822 downwards.
ACTCAGGTAACCACGCCCCTTTACCCGGCTCTACTCAGGAAACCACGCCCCTTTACCCGCCGCTACTCAGGTAACCACGCCCCTTTACCCGCCGCTACTCAGGAAACCACGCCCCTTTACCCGGCTCTACTCAGGAAACCACGCCCCTTTACCCGGCTCTACTCAGGAAACCACGCCCCTTTACCCGGCTCTACTCAGGAAACCACGCCCCTTTACCCGCCTCTACTCAGGAAACCACGCCCCTTTACCCGGCTCTACTCAGGTAACCACGCCCCTTTACCCGGCTCTACTCAGGAAACCACGCCCCTTTACCCGGCTCTACTCAGGAAACCACGCCCCTTTACCCGCCTCTACTCAGGTAACCACGCCCCTTTACCCGGCTCTACTCAGGAAACCACGCCCCTTTACCCGGCTCTACTCAGGTAACCACGCCCCTTTACCCGGCTCTACTCAGGAAACCACGCCCCTTTACCCGGCTCTACTCAGGAAACCACGCCCCTTTACCCGCCTCTACTCAGGTAACCACGCCCCTTTACCCGGCTCTACTCAGGAAACCACGCCCCTTTACCCGCCTCTACTCAGGTAACCACGCCCCTTTACCCGCCTCTACTCAGGAAACCACGCCCCTTTACCCGCCGCTACTCAGGAAACCACGCCCCTTTACCCGCCTCTACTCAGGTAACCACGCCCCTTTACCCGCCTCTACTCAGGAAACCACGCCCCTTGTCTCTTGTGATGTCAGTCCAGTCCAGATCATCTGTGTGTGAATGTCCAAACTTTATTTATAAAGCGCTTTTCATACCGAAAGGTCATTACAAAGTCACTTAAAACAATACGTCCCGCATCATTCATATATCTAACTCACACACACACACGCACGCACGCACGCACGCACGCACGCACGCACGCACGCACGCACGCACGCACGCACGCACGCACGCACGCACGCACGCACGCACGCACGCACGCACGCACGCACACAGGTCCGCCTGTTTCCTGGGGAGGAGGCGCCGCTGCTTTGGTTTGTGTTGTTGACACACAGAGGAGTTTCTACACACGCCTGGTGTCCATCAGTTTGTGTGTGTTTGAGTGAGTGAACTCAAGGTGTTCACTCACACGCACGCACGCACGCACGCACGCACGCACGCACGCACGCACGCACGCACGCACGCACGCACGCACGCACGCACGCACACACACACACAGGTCCGCCTGTTTCCTGGGGAGGAGGCGCCGCTGCTTTGGTTTGTGTTGTTGACACACAGAGGAGTTTCTACACACGCCTGGTGTCCATCAGTTTGTGTGTGTTTGAGTGAGTGAACTCAAGGTGTGGCTTTTCTACATGAGATGTAAATGAGCTCTATTGTCGCTCCGAGAGAGGTGAGAACAGCCCAAAGGTTTATAGGCCGATTCCTCTCTTTGAGATATTTCCAGTTCCTAAATTCAACTTGCCACATCTTCTCCAAATATGATCTGATGTTACACATTGTTGGAAACATTGGAGACGACACTTTCATAATCTATGTCCAACTCACAATACCCCAAAACCGAGTTGTGTCCCCCGTTCTCGTGATCCGTCACAAATGTATAAATAATTAAGACTAAATAAATAGATGTGAGTTAAAAGCTAAGCTAAAAAGGCGGGTCTGGAGCTGCTCTTAAAAACATGAACGTTCTCTGTGGTCCTGAGCTCCTCCTCAGGTCGTTCCAGAGGCGAGGGCCATAATATTGGAAAGACGCCTCGCCGTGAGTCTTTCTGTTGACTTTAGGAATAACTAGGAGACCCTGCCGGAGGAGCGAAGGGGCCGTGAAGGTTCATAAGGTAAAAGCAGTTCTGAGAGATAAGAAGGACCAAGACCATTAAGACATTTAAAAACCATTAAAAGAACTTTAAAATCGATCCTGAAACACAGCCCGTCTTGGCCAGGTATCTCTTTTAAAAGAAATCTAAGATCTCAATGAGACTAACCTGGTTAAAGGAACAGGCCACCATTTTTTCCATACTGAGATATGTTCTTACCTGAGCTTAAACAAGTTTTGTGTGCCCGTGGAAGAGCGTGGTCTTCACCCCCGTTTGGAGCTATAGGAATATACTGGGAGAGGCCAAATTCTAACAACATCTTTGGTCTTTTTCGTGACCGAGGGCACGCACAAAGACCAGACGGGTACATATCAACTCGTCTAAGCTCAGGTAAGAACATATCTCAATATGGAAAAACGGTTTCATCGGTTGAATTTCAACCTACCATTCAGCGAGCGGGGGAGGTGGGTGTTGTAAGTGACGTCAAGCATTTGCGCCGCATTTGCTGGTTGTGGTTCGGTAATGGCGGCGGAGACAAACGTAAAGGAAGCTCTTCAATCCGTTCTGGCTCGGCTCCCAAATATCCAGAAATTATAACTGAAGCCTTAGAATGTGCAAGAAATGCTCCCAAGAGTTATGATGGAGCTATGATGGAGCAATGATGGAGCTATGATGGAGCTATGATAGAGCTATGATGGAGCTATGATGGAGCAATGATGGAGCAATGATGGAGTTATGATGGAGCTATGATGGAGCTATGATGGAGCTATGATGGAGCAATGATGGAGTTATGATGGAGCTATGATGGAGCTATGATGGAGCTATGATGGAGCTATGATAGAGCTATGATGGAGCAATGATGGAGCAATGATGGAGTTATGATGGAGCTATGATGGAGCTATGATGGAGCTATGATGGAGCAATGATGGAGCAATGATGGAGTTATGATGGAGCTATGATGGAGCTATGATGGAGCAATGATGGAGTTATGATGGAGCTATGATGGAGCTATGATGGAGCTATGATGGAGTTATGATGGAGCTATGATGGAGCAATGATGGAGCTATGATGGAGTTATGATGGAGCTATGATGGAGCAATGATGGAGTTATGATGGAGCTATGATGGAGCTATGATGGAGTTATGATGGAGTTATGATGGAGCTATGATGGAGCTATGATGGAGCTATGATGGAGCTATGATGGAGCTATGATGGAGCAATGATGGAGCAATGATGGAGCTATGATGGAGCTATGATGGAGCTATGATGGAGCAATGATGGAGCAATGATGGAGTTATGATGGAGCTATGATGGAGCTATGATGGAGCTATGATGGAGCTATGATGGAGCTATGATGGAGCAATGATGGAGCTATGATGGAGCTATGATGGAGCTATGATGGAGTTATGATGGAGCTATGATGGAGCTATGATGGAGCTATGATGGAGTTATGATGGAGCTATGATGGAGCAATGATGGAGTTATGATGGAGCTATGATGGAGTTATGATGGAGCTATGATGGAGCTATGATGGAGCAATGATGGAGTTATGATGGAGTTATGATGGAGCTATGATGGAGCTATGATCGAGCAATGATGGAGTTATGATGGAGCTATGATGGAGCTATGATGGAGCAACACTCTTAAAACAGATGTGTTGAAAACAACACAAAATGTGTTAAAAAAATGCACATCCCTGTGTCTAGTTAAGGACTGCATAACATGTGTTGTTTTTAACACAGTCAGTGTGTTGAGATATTTAACACATTTTTTGTGTTAGAAATTTCAACACACTGACTGTGTTGAAAACAACACATGTTGTGTAGTCCTTAACTAGACACAGGGATGTGCATTTTTTAACACATTTTGTGTTAAATGTGTTATTTAATTTTTAAACCTAAAATTAACCCTTCCCAACAATGCTACAAATGATTTCAACGACTTAATGCAATTAACATTTATTGACACATTTTAAATAACAGTTTCAAACTGTTTAAATAGATGATTAACATCGTTGACAGAAACACTGTATAAACAATACTTAACATTGCAGTCAGATCAAAATCATGCAGAGAACATCAGGCAACACCATCATAAATCTGCAGGATCCTTTCTGGCATTAACAAAAACAAAACATGTTTATTCTAATTTATCAATAATTTTGTAACGTGGATTTAGGTACAGTTTGCTTTCAGTTGAAAATGTCAAAAAGTCAAGTGGTCTGATGTCTCCTAACTCATTAAAATTTATCAGTTCATATCCATCAGTTCGTTCCACAACATAAGAACACAAATGACTATCAAAGTATTGAACAGTTACAATTCTAATAAAAGCAAACACTTCCTGACTTTCACATTTGGGAAGCATATGTACAACTTCCCCAAAGATGGGCTCTCTTCTTTGGTCAAAGTTTAAAACAAGTACACAACCAATTCTAAAAGTCTGACCAAACATGCTGACTGAATGAGCAATATGAATTGTACTACATGAACTGACATCGAAGTCAAGAGCTTGTAAACACTGAATGAACAACTCATTTTTTTCCAAAGATGCAACTATTACGGCTGAGGTGTTATGAACTTTCATCGTTTTAGTCATTGGGTCACTAAATTTCCAATTACACATACTTTGAAGCTGCGTTTTAAAAGCCAATGTTTTGGATATGTTTTTAAAATTACATACAATTTGAGCATGTTTTTTAAGAGGACCATGCTTACTTTCAAATCGCATGCACCAGAACTTCACAAGTGGACCAAATTTAATAATCATGCGCCAATAATGCGTCATAAAATGGTGTTTTGGTATAAGCGGTCTGTTAGGATAAAGACGTTTGAATATGCTGTGGTGATCAATAACCAACTGTTTCAAAAATATAGAAAGTCCGGGGCTGACAACAGGTGCAAAAATAATACTACAGATTTCTCTAAGAAGAAGAAACAATTCCCAATGCTGGTTGTCATCACTTACAAAGTCACCTATGAGAAATGGCAAAAAAAGTAAAAGGCACCACATTTGACTCGCAGTTTGTTTTATGGGATTTTCGGATGTCCTTAAATTAAGAATGACACTTGGTTTGTTTTTTACATTTGAATAGCCATAATCAAAGCTTAAGATTCTGTCATTCAGCTGTTCTAAAGTGAATAGTTTTTTCTCATATATAAAATGCCGTAACATTAGTTTCACTTCCAGTGGACCGACCCCTTCCAATATATCATGCATAATGTCAGGACAAACATTTTCAGTGACATGAAAGTAGTTTAAAGAATTCAGACAGGAGTCCTCTTTTACACCAGTTACAGATGGATTCTTCAGGCTGACATGTTCATTATAGTTTTTCATATTACGAAGCTCTTGGCGATCATCATCAAATATGTATTGGGCTGTTTGCTTATCAGTTAAACAGAAGTGGCAAAACTTGTAGAGCAGAGAAACTTTCCAAAAATCCTCCAAGTGAATGGCAAGCAAGATTATCAGCAGTCAGCAGGCAAATGGTTCCATTGAGCAGATGGTTTTGACCATCAATTTCCACCCTAATTCCTTCCTTTTCCAAAAGTTTTATGTCCTCTAACAAAGGCTCTAATATTTTGCTGAACCCATATACTTCTCTATCTATTGAATTGAATAGGAGAGTTAGGTGAATGTTCGACAAAGAAGAGTTAAGTTCAGGTGAAAGGTTTCTCAAACAAAAATAAACAGCACCCATTTTGTGAATTTTTGTTTTTGACCCCAAAGGATTGGTTGTTTCCAAATCATCGAAGTATAACTGGATTTGCAGGGCATTAGGAAAGTCTGTAAACAAGGGGTGATGAGCAAACTGTAGACCGTCGGTATAATCCCGCATTTTTCCATCCACGCTTTTAGTTGATTGTTTATAGAGTTTCTGCATCTTTTCATTTCCAAATAAAAAACATATTGTTTCAATAATTGACACATACTGACATGTGTCAGCAGCCAAAACCTGAGCCACTTTCCCCTGTCTTCTAGCAGTTTCTCCTCTGTGGCCCAAAAATATTTCTTTTGGTTTGATAAGGGAATGTTTTTCAGAAAAGTATTTCCACATTTTGAAGGGAGTGTCTACATCAAAAAACATATTGCGTGCACGTTCAAAATCTTGCATTAAAGATCCAATTGCTGCCTCTTGAGTTGATATTGAATAGCTGTTAAAAACCGATGTTGTCCTCTCCTTGAGTGAATCTAAAGTTTTGTCCAGTAACTCCTTGGTACATGCAATGCTCTTTTGTACATCAGTTAGTGTGGAATTGGATGCAGAGTACATTTGGGCAACAAAAGAGGCTGCACAGTCACTGAAATCTGAAAAGCTATCCAAAGTGTCCAATTCAGAGCCCATAATAGTATCTGTAGTGTCCACAGTATTAGAGCCAGACGGAATAGAAGCATCAGGTGACACATTACTGAGGTTGTGGCTGACATATTGTTCAGTTAATTCTGGACGTACAATCTGATTGTGTTCTTTATTGAGGTGTTTGCTGTATGAATTGAAGTTATGATAAGTACGTTGACAGTGGTTCTGGCTGCATACAATCGTAAAATCTTGTGCATCACTTAGAGCGTGGACTTGTCTGAGATGTCTGATAAGTAGCCTCACATGTTTGGAAACAGATTTCTTGCACTTAGGACAAGTATACATGTTTGTTTAAATTAAAGCACTGCTTGCAGTTTTGCAACAAGTTCTGCAACTTTAGATCGCGTCGCATTTGGCTTGTGGATGTCATAGATGTACTCAAAAAACTGATAAACCGATTGCACCTGTGCAGGATATGTCAGGTTGCATACCCAGAACATTTTGAAGAGCTTGTCAATGGCGCATGTTAAGCCTTCATCTTCAAGAGGGATCACAACTTTGTCATTTTTGGCCACGATGATGTATTGTGCTGTGTCGCTTGGTTGACCAAGACATACGAGCTTGGGCTGCTGGGCTGTTGAGTCAAGAGATCCCTCCATCAGACTTGAGAGGCTGGTTCCCGTCTGGAAAACAAAATCAAAATAGTGAACTGGGGTTGGCTAAGTTGAAGCATTAAAACAGAAAGCAGTGAGCTCTGTGTGGGTGAACAATGGCAAGATTAACCTAAAGGCTCATTCATACTTCATAAGACAAACACACTTTTTTCTTACACCGAGAGCTGTAAGAACAAAATAAAGTAATTTTGTACTTGTAACCATGGAAACGTCTTGTAACTGAAGACGTTTCCATGGTTACAAGGCAAAAAATACATGATTTTGTTCTTACAACTCTCGGTGTAAAAACAAAGTTCTTTTGTCTAATGAAGTATGAATGAGCCTTAATAAGTGTATGACAGAAACAAAGAGCAATACATTAATTTACAACTTTACCGGCTTGATGTCCAAGATATAAGAAAGAGCAGATTTCACACTGCACTTGGACCATCCTTTGCCTCTCCCCAACGCAATTGGAGGAAGAAGATGAGTAAGTATCTGCAGGGCGCGGAAGGCACGTGCCTCTGAACAAAACACAAAGAGACAACATTCTAAAATACGTTAAGTTGTGAGTAGTTCCCACCTGTAATATTAGTTCGACCACAGTGAATCACCCCAAGAATGCTCAAAAACTTCTCACCACCATTTTCTTCAGTGTCTTGTAGAACGTTGTCATAATTTTCCAGTGTAGCCACTTTCAGTAATTTCGGAACACAGTGCGCTTCCCACTTGCGAAGGAAAAGGTCTTGCTTCCCAGGTAAAAGCTTTCCAAACTCAACATCCAACTGCGACAAAAGTGCTAAGCAGTCAATCCTTGTAACGTCAAAATTATGTTGTAAACGGTATGCTGTAATGAAATTAGTGAAACAGCAAAACATTTTACATTATTAGTTTAATTAAAGCATTAGACATATTTACGCAAATATCCATGAACATTAAACTTTAATATTCATAATTATGTTAATGTACTGAACGGTATTGAGTAACTGGCATTGCAGTATTTACCAAGCAAGGAAGGTCCACGAAGCGTGGGTAGTGCTGAAATATCTCCTGAAGTGTCGGTGCCTGGCTTGCAATCCAGAGCCTTCGGTTGGTGAATGTTTTCTCCATGCCCATTTTGATAGTTGCCAAGTTCTCAGGACTTGGTTTCATCCTTTTGATTGCGCAGGTCCACTCCATGATGGACTCATCCTCTATTTCAGCGATGTCCAGTGTTACAACACTAGGCGAATGACTAGACTTCCCTCGTTTGCAATAGCGCCGTTTGTCATCATCAATCTTCCTGCGAAGATTTCGGAGCTTAAATTCAATGAACCCAGAGTGGGACACCGGGTCATAAAAATGCTCCTAGACAAAAAAACAGAATACTAACACTCAAATGTCTGCACAAAAACAAAACAAAATCCAAAATGTTACATTTCATACTTACAAAACCTTCATTCTCTTCAACCATTTGTATTTTAAGTGCTGGGAAGACTGTTATTATGTTTCTAGCCAAAAGGACCTTGTCAGCTTTTGAGGGATAGCTGAAAAGTGTTGACAAATAATTAAATATCCGTCAATTCATAAGAATAATGAATGGTCATGTTTACAACCCTACAACGTAAAGATTTTATTTTGAATGTTTTACTGAAAGTTCACACACAAGTAACAGACAACTGTGAAGTGAAAGCAAAATGATACACGAGTCTGTTATTTTTGAACATTCTGCAGTCATTAGGAATGTTATAAAGGTAATTTAATGCACTCAGGAAATGCTGTATGAATACTTATGCACGCCCCACTTTTCAATTTTTTTTTAAATAACAGAATCATGTATCATTTTGCTTTCACTTCACAGTTGTCTGTTACTTGTGTGTGAACTTTCAGTAAAAAATTCAAAGTAAAATCTTTACGTTTAGGGTAAACATGACTAAATGTGCAAATGTACTATTTTTTATATATATATATATATATATATATATATATCACAACTTACAATCCTTTTAGCTCCACTAAATGACTGACGCATAACTTCACAAGAAGTTGTCTGGAAGCCAAGGCAAGGGTCCCAGATGCCTTGTATTCTTGTGGAAGTTTTGGGGCCTTTCTCTCAAGCAGTTGTGTCAAACCACTTGCATCAAAACGTGGTCCATCATTTTGATGTTCAGTCTGCAACAAAACAGAGGACAAACTCAGCAAATATGTTTGCAATAAGGCGCTCAAATGTCTGCACCACATGGGTTAATATACCTCTCTCTGACTACGTGAGCAAGCTGCATTTGTTGTTCTGGGTTGATCCTATGACAGAATATAGGCTAAAATAATTGAAAAAAGTAAAGCTCTCTACAAAAAACGACTATCACTAAACATAACATACCTGTTTGGCCAACTGCTTGTTTGAGTCAATTTGTGTTATTGACTTGAATAGAATGTGATACTTGTCCTGGTTTTGAACACTGCTATCAATTTCAGTGTCAATATATTCATTAAAATCTGTATGAAACTTTAAAAGCCGATCACATTCTGCATCACAGTTCAATAAATGCTTGCTGGCAGTAAGAATTTCGCCAACGGTGTTCAGTTGGTGAATCTTTTTAGAAATCTCCTTTCCATCTAGGAACACCGTCACGAGAGACGTGACGCTCCCAGTCCCCTCCATCTGAAAATGTAACATAAAGACTTAGAGCTCTATAAAATTCAAGAGGTATGATAAACTCTTTATTTTAATAACTCAAAGTAATACACATTTCCTTATCATACATTTGAATAAAAGGAAAATAAATAAATGTGTTTCTCAAATGTAACATCAGGCTAAAATGCATTGATTCAACTCCATTCTCATACAGTAGGCAGTTAGTATTATCCACAAATTCTCATCTCACAAATACAGTTGCTTTGTCCGAAAATAACTACAGCCATCATGGAGTTAAACCCGGAGTTGCTTATCTAATAATAAGCAAAGCTGGAGGTGGTAGGGGACGGAGGGGGAGAGAAGTGTGCGTGAAACTGGGACAATTGCGCGACGCACGAGGAGTGGCATGGAAACGTGGGGCAGATGGCAGGTACATAGATCGGACTTCACTGGGGAATCTCGTCCATATACAGTCTATCGTGATGAGGAGTAGAAGAGCGAAGGACTATAATGGCTTTAAACCACTCCTCGCCAAGCGCTCGAGCAGCCCTGCCTCATTTTACTTCTCACATTAAAACTAATGAGCAAACGTAAACCTACTCAGTCAACTTTAGCTCCTAGATCAGTCAACTTTCGCCGTGTTCCCCTCAGACTGAGCGGGAACAGTAACCGCTTCTTACCGCTCGCTGCCCACCGTGAGAGGCTTTGGAATGCGCATGCAGTGTAACACCCGCCTCAAGATTATTGTCAACAGAGCCGGGCAAACCGCAACCAAATCAGAAGTGGTCTCAAAAAGATAAGGCCAAGTAAAAAGTACGCAAGTCAGACCAAGACTGGATGAGCAGCCTGCTTCAACATGCCCCGTTAGCTAATGTTAAAAATATATCATACAAGGTTGACTGACTACTTTCTGCATCAATATCTCCATCTCGCATTTATTCAACCACAATGTAAGCACACCCAGACCGATCAAGCAGATGTACTCACGTTTATTTAAAGATCGTTCGACGAATTATGCAGCTAGCAATAGCCTAGCACACCATAGAACGTGCCTGCGGCTGAACGCGGACCAAACCTAACGTCAAGTGTTCAGACTGTATCGCTCCAGTTTGAGGTGAAATCACAAATACGAGTGACAGGCATCATGGACATTATTTTTGTGTGACACCAACAAAGCGGAGGCTGTAGCTTTGCCATCAGCTAGCTAGGGATCGGGCTAATAATTATGACAACTAACTAGCTATCAGTTGCCGTTTACATTTAATCGATGATACTTAAGAAAGTAAAGCAAAGCAGGCAATTGCTAACATTAATGTAAAAATTGAGAAAGTTATACCTGTTTTTCGGATGACTCGCGCCCAAATTGCTCCTTGGTCAATGGCGAAGTCAAAAAGGACTGTCCACCGCTGCTGTGAAGGATTTGGACAAAGCTCTGCAATGTGATTGGTCGATATTTTAACACGTAAATGTGTAATTTGAAAAATCTTATATTTACACATTTCTGAAATATTTTAACACATGTTGTGTTAACATTAACACAACATGTGTCAAAGTAGTTGTAACACAAGAATTGTGTAAAAAATTAACACATCCCTTTTAAGAGTGAATGATGGAGTTATGATGGAGCTATGATGGAGCTATGATGGAGTTATGATGGAGCTATGATGGAGTTATGATGGAGCTATGATGGAGCTATGATGGAGCTATGATGGAGTTATGATGGAGCTATGATAGAGCTATGATGGAGTTATGATGGAGCTATGATGGAGTTATGATGGAGCTATGATGGAGCTATGATGGAGTTATGATGGAGCTATGATGGAGCAATGATGGAGCTATGATGGAGCTATGATGGAGTTATGATGGAGCTATGATGGAGCTATGATGGAGCTATGATGGAGCTATGATGGAGTTATGATGGAGTTATGATGGAGTTATGATAGAGTTATGATAGAGCTATGATGGAGTTATGATGGAGCTATGATGGAGTTATGATGGAGCTATGATGGAGCAATGATGGAGCTATGATGGAGTTATGATAGAGCTATGATGGAGCAATGATGGAGCTATGATGGAGTTATGATGGAGCTATGATGGAGCTATGATGGAGCTATGATGGAGCTATGATGGAGCTATGATGGAGTTATGATGGAGCTATGATAGAGCTATGATGGAGTTATGATGGAGCTATGATGGAGTTATGATGGAGCTATGATGGAGCTATGATGGAGTTATGATGGAGCTATGATGGAGCAATGATGGAGCTATGATGGAGCTATGATGGAGTTATGATGGAGTTATGATGGAGTTATGATGGAGTTATGATGGAGCTATGATGGAGTTATGATGGAGCTATGATGGAGCTATGATGGAGCTATGATGGAGCTATGATGGAGTTATGATGGAGTTATGATGGAGTTATGATGGAGCTATGATGGAGCTATGATGGAGCTATGATGGAGCTTTGATGGAGCTATGATGGAGTTATGATGGAGCTATGATGGAGCAATGATGGAGCTATGATGGAGCAATGATGGAGCTATGATGGAGCTATGATGGAGTTATGATGGAGCTATGATGGAGCAATGATGGAGCTATGATGGAGCTATGATGGAGTTATGATGGAGTTATGATGGAGCAATGATGGAGCTATGATGGAGCTATGATGGAGGAAAATCCAGACCCTTGTAGGAAACGAAATGAGTACGAGCGTATGGTAAAACCAGGCTATGACCAAGCCCCCTTTGTCTCTGACCACGCCCCCTTTACCTGTGACAATTATGTACTAACTGTAAAGTGTTAATAACTGTCTTGTCACAGTGGTTTCTGATGTTCTGCCTCCGGATGCGCCGTGTTTCCTCGACATCGACATGTTCCACCTGCTGGTGAGTGTGTGTCACTGCAGATCCCTGTTTACTTTGTATGGCTTTTATTTTGACGGTGGTTTTATTTTTGACAGGTTTACAGCGTCTTGTCCTTCAGTGCGGTTCAGGCTGTGGACCAATCAGGATGCATTTCTACAGACTCCGCCCACCTGCACCTGCTGCACCTGGTCACAGTGGCTCACCTGGTGCAGGCGCTGCTCAGCTCACGCTCAGGTAACGCCCTAACCCGTACCCTAAACCCCCTCAGGCCCTAAACCCCCTCAGGGCCCAAGTGTCCTCAGGCCCTTAACCCCCTCAGGCCCTAAGCGTCCTCAGGCCCTTAACCCCCTCAGGCCCTAAGCGTCCTCAGGCCCTAAGCGTCCCCCAGACTCTAAACCTCCTCAGGCCCTAAGCGTCCCCCAGACTCTAAACCTCCTCAGGCCCTAAGCGTCCTCAGATTCTAAACCCTCTCAGGCCCTAAACCCCCTCAGGCCCCAAGCGTCCTCAGGCCCCAAGCGTCCTCATGCCCTAAGCGTCCTCATGCCCTAAGCGTCCTCAGGCCCTAAGCGTGCTCAGGCCCTAAGCGTGCTCAGACTCTAAACCCTCTCAGACTCTAAGCGTGCTCAGGCCCTAAACCCCCTCAGGCCCTAAGCGTCCTCAGGCCCTAAGTGTCCTCAGATTCTAAACCCTCTCAGGCCCCAAGCGTCCTCAGGCCCCAAGCGTCCTCAGGCCCTAAGCGTCCTCAGGCCCTAAGCGTCCTCAGGCCCTAAGCGTCTTCAGGCCCTAAGCGTCCTCAGACTCTAAACCCTCTCAGACTCTAAACCCCCTCAGGCTCTAAACCCCCTCAGGCCCCAAGCGTCCTCAGGCCCTAAGCGTCCTCAGGCCCTAAGCGTCCTCAGGCCCTAAGCGTCTTCAGGCCCTAAGCGTCCTCAGACTCTAAACCCTCTCAGACTCTAAACCCCCTCAGGCTCTAAACCCCCTCAGGCCCCAAGCGTCCTCAGGCCCTAAGCGTCCTCAGGCCCTAAGCGTCCTCAGATTCTAAACCCTCTCAGACTCTAAACCCCCTCAGACTCTAAACCCCCTCAGGCTCTAAACCCCCTCAGGCCCTAAGCGTCCTCAGGCCCCAAGCGTCCTCAGGCCCTAAGCGTCCTCAGACTCTAAACCCCCTCAGGCCCCAAGCGTCCTCAGACTCTAAACCCCCTCAGGCCCTAAGCGTCCTCAGGCCCCAAGCGTCCTCAGACTCTAAACCCTCTCAGACTCTAAACCCCCTCAGGCCCTAAGCGTCCTCAGGGCCTAAGCGTCCTCAGGCCCTAAGCGTCCTCAGGGCCTAAGCGTCCTCAGGCCCTAAGCGTCCTCAGGCCCTAAGCGTCCTCAGGCCCTAAGCGTCCTCAGGCCCTAAGCGTCCTCAGACTCTAAACCCTCTCAGACTCTAAACCCTCTCAGACTCTAAACCCCCTCAGGCCCTAAGCGTCCTCAGGCCCTAAGCGTCCTCAGGCCCTAAGCGTCCTCAGACTCTAAACCCTCTCAGACTCTAAACCCTCTCAGACTCTAAACCCCCTCAGGCCCTAAGCGTCCTCAGGCCCTAAGCGTCCTCAGGCCCCAAGCGTCCTCAGATTCTAAACCCTCTCAGGCCCTAAACCCCCTCAGGCCCCAAGCGTCCTCAGGCCCTAAGCGTCCTCAGACTCTAAACCCTCTCAGGCCCTAAACCTCTTCAGACCTGGAGGCTCGTCTCGTGAGGTCAGGGTTACCCCTAGGGTTAGGGTTACCCCTAGAATACCCATGCTGCTGTGTGCGCTCAAACCATTTGGAACTTCTCCTGGAAACCAAGGCTGAAATGTTCGCATAGATATGGGACCAGACGACGCACTATTCGACACAAACTTGTAGATTGTTTCCGGATCCAACATGACGGCAGCAGACGCAACGTTTCGATCAAGCTTTAGACCTTCTTTTAAAATAAACTTTGGAGCCAAACTATTGAACACAAACAGCGTTTGGCTTTACAGTCTTACATGCGTCATCTGGTACAAGTGATACGAGGCTATGGGCTACGTGTAGACGACTCCTCTCCTACGAGAACATGACCTGATGGTTCCCAGGCAAAGGTCAAGCGAAGTTTAAATTATACCTAACCTTGTTTTATTCCTCGGTCTCAGACGACGTGTCGATGGAGCAGGACCTAGCTTCTCCAGAGGAACATCTGGTGCTCGAGCTGTACCACGTCCTGCAGACTCACCTGGACAGGTAGCCCCACCCACTAACCAATCAGAGACCGGTAGCACCGCCCACTGAACTTGGATTGTTGCATTAAAGTATCATTAATAATACTGTTTCTGTCTTGACATAACGAACTTAACAAACTTCCTTTACCTCAGTACAAAGTTCATTTCTCATCAACATCGCACCTAGAGTGGCGTTCTTACCGCTTGCACAGCTTAGAGTAATTATAATGTTCTCATCTCAGTGTGGGAACTGGAGACTAAACATCATGCTAAACTCTATCCATAATGAAAATGAGCCGTCGCTGTAGAGTCGTGAACTTTACTGGGTTCATTCACCGTGGAGTGAAAACTTTCAAAAAAGACAGAAAAATGAAGAATATTACTGAACAGGAAGTGCCTGTAGGCTTTTTAACATGACAATGCATAACTTAGTGCAGCCTCGATTAGCATAACTGCGATTAGCATTAGCGCTTTTTAACATCGTTTTTAAACATAAAACATAAACAACAGATTTATGCTACACAACTACTTACGACATTGATATGTCAGTCCTGAGTGGGGGATGTGCACAGATTGTGCTGCTGCTTCTCAAAACCTGATGGCTTCCCTGTCTGTCCCATTGAAGTAAATTAAATGGAAGAGGCCTGATGTCTGAGCTCTATCTCTTTCAATAGTTGTGCTTAATAGCGCATGACTCCTGTTTCGTCCGCCATTACGGCCCACGGTCCCGTATGACGTACATCGGTATCTAGGCTCAAGAGCGTGGACGCGCACAGCTGTCGAGGAAGCCCCTCAGAGCGGAGCGGGCGCCATTACGCCGTATCAAATCTCTTAATATCATCGTTCTTTAAATACAAAATGAATGTTTAAGGCCATTTCAGGCGAATAAGCTGCTATGTTAAGATGACCTGGGGGGTCAGTTTGTCAGGGCGGGGCCAAATAAGCAAAGTTTCTCCGCTCTTGTACCGGAGCTTACAGCGGCGCTTAGAACGTACGTAGCCGCTAATGTACT
Source organism: Proterorhinus semilunaris (assembly GCA_021464625.1). Taxonomy (NCBI): domain Eukaryota; kingdom Metazoa; phylum Chordata; class Actinopteri; order Gobiiformes; family Gobiidae; genus Proterorhinus; species Proterorhinus semilunaris. The sequence continues at coordinate 30,353 of CM038362.1, read as the reverse complement.
CACGCTCGGCCACTTTTTCGAGAAGTTCCGTAAGTGCTGGCAGCCTGGTTATTGTGATAAAAATGATAGAAATCGACTTTTTACTTCACTTTGTTTGCTAATATAAACTCACTACTAGAATTGTTTAGCTGAATACAAAGAAGGAGCTCTACAAACGTGTTCTATAAGTTAATGTAAGTAGCCATGTTCAAAAGTTAAGAAGTGAAACATTGAGTTACAAGTGCGTTTGTCGACATGAACAATGATTCTGTTGTCAGCCATGTATATTGTGCCGTTTCTGTTTCTGATCAAACTTTACTAAAGGTTATGATTCACGAACTGTCCATCATAAAGAGGTCACCTGACCTCACACTTAAAACCGATTTATTTTGTCCTTTTCATTACGCTGCTTTCCGTCAAACATTTAAGCTATTTTCAAAAGCCTAATCAGGAAACGATCACGTCTTCATTAGTTTATTGTTGTTGTTGTTCATGTTAGCTATAAGCCTAATGTTTAACATTAAAACACACGCCCGCCATGTGTAGGTTCGCAATACATTTTAGTACTGAGTAAAGAAAAACATTTACTTGAGGTTCTTAGCGTTTATCTTAGTTCAGTCCCGTAGATTCCCGTTCATTATTTGTTTGAGTCAATGGTTTGGCTCTCAGACCCGCAGAGACCACACGGAGAAGACCTCGTTCATGAGTCACGAGCACGTCCACAGGCCTGGTGACGTCACACGATTGGAAAACTTTAAAAAAAATATTTTGGAAAAAAAAAAGTATATGTCCTAAAAATAGTAATTTTTAAGAAATATATTCGCCTTAGTCTGAAACTCTAGATGCCCTGTGGACCATTTTACAGGCCGCTCCTTTTACATGAGCGTCTATGACAAAAAGTGCTTTTTGGGCTTTGGGGCTGCAATACCACGGCCTGCTGTAGCTGTGCAACTAGCTTTATCGTCAGACCGGAAACAAACTAAATATTACAGGGATGTTTATAAACATCACTGTGATCTTTGAGCGTCTATAAGCTCCTCCGGAAGATCCAGAATAAACTTTCCTCTCTGTAGCACCTTTGTGGTAAAGGTGTAATAGAAAGTATAAAGGTACAAGACCAGTACCTGTACTTACCCACCCACGTAACACAGGAACGCTAATGTGAATGTTAATATAGGCTAGTGACCAGAAGAGCTAGTTTCGGCTAAAGGAGGGAGTGGACAGGAGGCAGGATTTAAGTTTAAGAGGTACCATGTATTTAGATAATGTAGTAAGGGACAAAAACAATAGTGCAAATATATACAGTGAACCCATAGTATAGATCCGATGAATGGCCATTCAAAACAAGCGCTTCAAATCAATATTCAGTTCAAATCAATAGCAACAGTCACGTTAATGCACAATTTACAAAGTACATTCAGAGTAATAAATTGTGATCGAGAGTATACAAACCCAACTCAGGAAACCCCAAATTGGGAGAATTTCTTCTAACTTCCCAACCCCTTCACAAGTCCCGGATAAACCCATGTCTGGGACCAGTGTGATAGTCCAGGGCAAATGTCTGAGAGTTTTTAGGGAATAGTGTGTATGTGCAGCGACAGGTGAGTTGAGTGGGGAGAGTTCGTGGGCTACAAGGAGCCCCCTACCGGCCCGGCAGGAGAGGTGCGATTCAATGCGATTAGATTCTTCAGCAGTTGCCAAACTGTAGGCTCTAGGCCTGCTCCATCAGCTCGCCATCAGATTAGAACCTGGCCTGGAGAACAAGACCAAAAGCTCCAATTAATCATCAGGTAATATACCTTAAGTAGGTTTTAGCTAGTTGCTAAAATATTCTCATGTGCACATAGTTCAAATCAATCCTTAATAAATGTCACATTACTAGCTAGCACTAGTTGCACTATAAATAAGTTACATTCAAAGTTACAATGTTCAAATATCAACCTTACAACATTCATAAACATTAACCATATACCCTTCTGTTTAGCATATTAGTAAATAGAATTCACCATTAATTAGTCATTATCAGGTATACAAGTTAACCATAATCCCAAATAGGTCATAAATAGATTCACATCATATCAATAAGGTGCCTTGCTAAAAGTGCTTAAGTTACATAGCATTAACGTAACAATGGATAAACCAAAGAAAAGGAACTATAAACCTCATAAAACTAATGATGTAATCAATGTACTGTGGTGGATTAATTGCTTGGACATTTGGCAATTAATACACATTCATTTCATGGTTGACATAATTAAGAAACCCCATGCTAACTGGCGCCCATAGATATAACAGTGGCTGCTAACGCCAATGCTAACACAGCATGACAAACAACAAACACTCACCGGTTTTGTGATCTAGCTCTACACACAAGCCCTTTCCCTCGCGGGTCAGGCCACGGTAGGAGACTCCTATGAGTTAACATATAAACCAGTGTTAGAACCCTAACCCTAAGTGTTAGAACAACGAAAATAAGCTTAAACCGACCTGTAGCACGACTCTGATCTGGCTTGCCCCACTGCATCTGCTCACTGAAGCGCAACGCCATATTAGAACGCACGTGACTCGATGACATCACCGAAAGCGAGCATAGTAATTGGCCAACAGGCATGGGAAAAATAATGAATGGGAAAGGTAGAAACAGGCTGGGCACAGGTTTTATCACCTGGGTTACATCTCGGTCTCTGATGATCTAAATCCTTTCTTCCCAAAGTGAAAACACTTGGCGTAGCTTCACTGACCCTGTTCTGTTATGTGTGTTCCCAGTGCACTTCCGCCTCCGGCCTCTGGGTGGCAGCTGTGGCGCTGTGTCAAAGCCGCTCTGCTTCCGTTTCTTCGCAGCACCGCCATGTTCTTCCACTACCTGCACTCTACAGCGCCCCCTGCTGAGCTGCTCTGTGAGTCACACGCTCGCTCGCTCTTCAGCACCAGCAGGAGGCGCTCTTACTGACTGTGCTGTTGTGTTACAGTGTCAGACAGCGACCAGTGGGAGGCGCTGTGTAGTTACCTCAACCTGCCTTCGAACCTGCTGCTGCTCTACAGCCAACAGCGCCCCCTGCTGGAGCCACTTATTCACAGGTCAGTGAATAAGGTCCCCCAACTCTCCTCAACCCCAATAACATACAACGAGTGACTTTCGGTAATGTGTGGCATTGGTAACTATCTGAAATAAATATATCAATGGTCAACCTTCTCTAACCCTAACTATCTGAAATAAATATATCAATGGTCACCCTTCTCTAACCCTAACCCTAACTATCTGAAATAAATATATCAATGGTCAACCTTCTCTAACCCTAACTATCTGAAATAAATATATCAATGGTCACCCTTCTCTAACCCTAACCCTAACTATCTGAAATAAATATATCAATGGTCACCCTTCTCTAACCCTAACCCTAACTATCTGAAATAAATATATCAATGGTCACCCTTCTCTAACCCTAACCCTAACTATCTGAAATAAATATATCAATGGTCACCCTTCTCTAACCCTAACTATCTGAAATAAATATATCAATGGTCACCCTTCGTTACTTGCTCTCGTAGAGATCTTAGATCTTAACCTAACATGAAACAAGACCGTTGTTGTAATTGTGCTTCGTTTTGTCCGTGTTAATTAAGCCGCTTTGAAAACGTAACAAGTTATCTTGTGTCAATGAGGCAAATACATGTATGATGCTGCTAAATGTATCATTGATAATGTAATTGCAATAGGATAAAGTTAATTCATACACACATAATATCAGATTGTGCATATACTCCATGTTTTTGCTGTCGTTGGTTTGTTTTGTACCTTTTGAAATGACGTTTATTATATTGAGTTTGGAGTATGTGCTCATAAGCTTCTTGCTTCAGCCCACTCCTGTTGAGTAGAATGTATAGTGCTCAAATAAACAAATAACCCTTTCTACTTTTATCTATTTTTATAAACAAATAAACTAAACTAGACCCTAGTTAGAGTGTGCTCTAACCAAAAGCCTAAAGTAAAAAGAGCGACCTCTGCAGGTGGTGCTCGGAGCCCGGAGTGCGGCAGCGGCTCGAGGGGAACGCAGGGTCCGGGTCCAGGCCGGTTCTGGTCCGGTTCCCGCGAGCGTCCAATCGTCTGGTGGATCTTCCTGAAGATTACAGCGTCCTGATCAACCAGGCCTCGTCCTTCACGTGAGAACATTCACACAGAGGGAGGGCATCTGACTCGCGTATATTCTGTGTATAACGGGTCCTTGCAGAAGTCCATTACCAGGTTTATGGACCGTCACAGTACAGCTCAGCAGTTTATTGTCTGATGGTTTGCCTGGAGCAGATACACAAGTGTTCAGGGGAGTGTTAATCATGTGGTGGTAAAGTGTTCAGGGGAGTGTTAATCATGTGGGGGTAATGTGTTCAGGGGAGTGTTAATCATGTGGTAATGTGTTCAGGGGAGTGTTAATCATGTGGGGGTAATGTGTTCAGGGGAGTGTTAATCATGTGGTAATGTGTTCAGGGGAGTGTTAATCATGTGGTAATGTGTTCAGGGGAGTGTTAATCATGTGGGGGTAATGTGTTCAGGGGAGTGTTAATCATGTGGTGGTAATGTGTTCAGGTGCCCCCGTTCGGCCGGGGACCAGGCTCGGGCCCCCACGCTGTGCCTCGTCTGTGGGACGCTGCTCTGTTCTCAGAGTTACTGCTGTCAGACGGAGCTGGACGGAGACGACCTTGGAGCCTGCACTTACCACGCCCTCACCTGCGGTGCGGGGGCGGGGCTGTTCCTCAGGTAACTCATTGTGGGAGGGGCTGTAGAGAATACAGACTTTTTCAAAGGTTTTTAAAATTCTTTATGTATAGGAATGGAAAAACCGTTGTACAAACTGAACAGGTTTTCTTTGAGTGATCCACGGGAGTCATTGGTCTCCTTAACGATTCCTCTGAGCGACGCCTCCTCTGGTTAATGTTCTAAACCAGATCCACGTCTGTTTGAGGATCTACCAACACGTCATGAGTCTGAATCTGTCCTCTCTATAAACGCGTCACACTGAAGAAGCAAAACCATGAGGGCAGAACCTGCAACCCTCTCATAAAAACAAACTTCACTAAGTTCGGCTCCTCTGGAGAAATCCTGTGAATGTAGTGATTCTTTTGCTAACGCTGTTAAGCTTTTAGCTTTTAGCTTTTTCAAATGGTTCGTATGAGGACGTTTATGTCTTATATTTTTATGCACCTGCCAAGTGTCCGGAGGTTTGTCCACTTGGCTGAAGTCAGTCATTCAAAATCAGTTGGTGCTAAATTGAACTAAAACGGCATCAATGTGGTTTTGTATTAAAAGACAAAATGTAGAGCAACATTTTCAGATTAATGTGCAAAACAAAATTATAAAATCGGTAACAGATTGTAAATACCTTGGATTAGTCCTCGACTAAAGTTTGACAAACATCTAAAGAAAATCTCAAACTATATAAAGCAACCTAAATTATTTCAAACTTATTGGACACAATATTCCACATATATCATACTGCATGGGCACAGGCCACGCCCTCAGACACAAAACACATCAAACTATAAAGATTATGGACGCCAATCCGCCACCATCACTGCAATATTCTCCAGAAGTAAAAATGGTTAAGCTTTGAAAGCTTTAGCGATTTATGTTTATTAACTTTCAAATGTCTAAATAATGTTGCACCTGAGGCACTCAGTTCATTGATACAGAGACGAAACAGAAGCTCCATCAATAACAACTGGACAGTTCCTCAAGTCTGCATTTGGTCAGTTTATCTTTTACATATGAAAGTGCAAAGTTGTAGAACTCATTACCCACTGAACTTAAAACCATGATGAGGTGAAAATGTTTACTTCGAATCAAGTCTTGGCTGAAATCGAAACAAGAATGTCCCCATTTGTAAATGGGTTAGGGTTTGTGTGTGTAAATGATGTATACGGTGTATATAAGTGTAGAAAGGCCCAACCAGGGACAAGCGTGTTTGTACTATGTCGAATTGCAATGTCCCTGTCAAATAAATGAATAAAATAAAAAAGACGGCTTTATGAACAATTTGAATAAAAAAACTACATGAAGCCAATGCTTTATTATTTAGAATCGATACGAGAAATGATCAGTGACTTTGACAAAATCGTATTGATTCCCATTCTCTCGTGTTCCCTCTCAGGTTGCAGTTTGTCTTTGTCTGAGTTTAGGGTTTGGTTGTGTTTCTCAGTTGTTGTTTTGTTGTGTTTCTCAGTTGTTGTTTTGTTGCAGGGTGCGCGAGTGCCAGGTGCTGTTTGTTGCAGGAAAAACCAAAGGCTGTTTTTACCCTCCTCCGTATTTGGACGATTATGGAGAAACCGACCAGGGCCTCAAGTGAGTCACACCAACAACGACACCGTAAAACATCCCCCATTAACATCCCTAACCCCCATTAACATCCCTAATCCCCCATTAACATCCCTAATCCCCCATTAACATCCCTAATCCCCCATTAACATCCCTAATCCCCCATTAACATCCCTAATCCCCCATTAACATCCCTAATCCCCCATTAACATCCCTAATCCCCCATTAACATCCCTAACCCCCCATTAACATCCCTAATCCCCCATTAACATCCCTAATCCCCCATTAACATCCCTAATCCCCCATTAACATCCCTAACCCCCCATTAACATCCCTAATCCCCCATTAACATCCCTAATCCCACATTAACATCCCTAACCCCCCATTAACATCCCTAACCCCCCATTAACATCCCTAACCCCCCATTAACATCCCTAACCCCCCATTAACATCCCTAATCCCCCATTAACATCCCTAACCCCCCATTAACATCCCTAACCCCCCATTAACATCCCTAACCCCCCATTAACATCCCTAATCCCCCATTAACATCCCTAATCCCCCATTAACATCCCTAACCCCCCATTAACAACCCTAACCCCCCATTAACAACCCTAATCCCCCATTAACAACCCTAACCCCCCATTAACATCCCTAACCCCCATTAACATCCCTAATCCCCCATTAACATCCCTAACCCCCCAGTAACATCCCTAATCCCCCATTAACATCCCTAATCCCCCATTAACATCCCTAACCCCCCATTAACATCCCTAACCCCCCATTAACATCCCTAACCCCCCATTAACATCCCTAACCCCCATTAACATCCCTAACCCCCATTAACATCCCTAATCCCCCATTAACATCCCTAACCCCCCATTAACATCCCTAACCCCCCATTAACATCCCTAACCCCCCATTAACATCCCTAACCCCCCATTAACATCCCTAACCCCCCATTAACATCCCTAATCCCCCATTAACATCCCTAATCCCCCATTAACATCCCTAACCCCCCATTAACAACCCTAACCCCCCATTAACAACCCTAATCCCCCATTAACAACCCTAACCCCCCATTAACATCCCTAACCCCCATTAACATCCCTAATCCCCCATTAACATCCCTAACCCCCCAGTAACATCCCTAATCCCCCATTAACATCCCTAATCCCCCATTAACATCCCTAATCCCCCATTAACAACCCTAATCCCCCAGTAACAACCCTAACCCCCCATTAACATCCCTAACCCCCATTAACATCCCTAATCCCCCATTAACATCCCTAATCCCCCATTAACAACCCTAATCCCCCATTAACAACCCTAACCCCCCATTAACATCCCTAACCCCCATTAACATCCCTAATCCCCCATTAACATCCCTAACCCCCATTAACATCCCTAATCCCCCATTAACATCCCTAACCCCCCAGTAACATCCCTAACCCCCCATTAACATCCCTAACCCCCCATTAACATCCCTAACCCCCCATTAACATCCCTAACCCCCCATTAACAACCCTAACCCCCCATTAACATCCCTAACCCCCATTAACAACCCTAATCCCCCATTAACATCCCTAACCCCCCATTAACATCCCTAATCCCACATTAACAACCCTAACCCCCCATTAACAACCCTAATCCCCCATTAACATCCCTAATCCCCCATTAACATCCCTAATCCCCCATTAACATCCCTAATCCCCCATTAACATCCCTAATCCCCCATTAACATCCCTAATCCCCCATTAACATCCCTAATCCCCCATTAACATCCCTAACCCCCCATTAACATCCCTAATCCCCCATTAACATCCCTAATCCCCCATTAACATCCCTAACCCCCCATTAACATCCCTAATCCCCCATTAACATCCCTAATCCCCCATTAACATCCCTAACCCCCCATTAACATCCCTAACCCCCCATTAACATCCCTAATCCCACATTAACATCCCTAATCCCCCATTAACATCCCTAATCCCCCATTAACATCCCTAACCCCCCATTAACATCCCTAATCCCCCATTAACATCCCTAACCCCCCATTAACATCCCTAATCCCCCATTAACAACCCTAATCCCACATTAACAACCCTAACCCCCCATTAACATCCCTAACCCCCCATTAACATCCCTAACCCCCCATTAACATCCCTAACCCCCCATTAACATCCCTAACCCCCCATTAACATCCCTAACCCCCCATTAACAACCCTAATCCCACATTAACAACCCTAACCCCCCATTAACATCCCTAATCCCCCATTAACATCCCTAACCCCCCATTAACATCCCTAATCCCCCATTAACATCCCTAATCCCCCATTAACAACCCTAATCCCCCATTAACAACCCTAACCCCCCATTAACATCCCTAATCCCCCATTAACATCCCTAACCCCCCATTAACATCCCTAATCCCCCATTAACATCCCTAATCCCCCATTAACAACCCTAATCCCCCATTAACATCCCTAATCCCCCATTAACATCCCTAATCCCCCATTAACATCCCTGTGAGGAAGGATTAAAAGACAATGACTGTAGTTTGGGTAAAAGTTTCTCTCTCTGGGCCTCAGGACCGAGGACTAGAACTTCAGTTTTGTCCTGGTTAAGCTGGAGAAAGTTTTCTGCCATCCAGGATTTGATCTAAAATGCAGTTAAAAAGTGCATCCATTGGCCTGGTGTCCTCAGGAGACATGGAGATGTACAACTGTGTATCGTCAGCGTAACTATGAAAGTTGACTCCATGTCTCCTGATGACATCACCAAGAGGGAGCATATACAGGTTAAAAAGCACTGGGCCTAAAATCAAACCCTGGGGCACACCAACCCTAAACCACATCAACAACCCTAAACCCTTGTTTTGTCTCTAAACCCTGATGTTCATGTCTCTAAACCCTGATGTTCATGTCTGTAAACCCTGATGTTCATGTCTCTAAACCCTGATGTTCATGTCTCTAAACCCTGATGTTCATGTCTCTAAACCCTGATGTTCATGTCTGTAAACCCTGATGTTCATGTCTCTAAACCCTGATGTTCATGTCTCTAAACCCTGATGTTCATGTCTCTAAACCCTGATGTTCATGTCTCTAAACCCTGATGTTCATGTCTGTAAACCCTGATGTTCATGTCTCTAAACCCTGATGTTCATGTCTCTAAACCCTGATGTTCATGTCTCTAAACCCTGATGTTCATGTCTCTAAACCCTTGTTTTGTCTCTAAACCCTGATGTTCATGTCTCTAAAGCCTTGTTTTGTCTCTAAACCCTGATGTTCATGTCTCTAAACCCTGATGTTCATGTCTCTAAACCCTGATGTTCATGTCTCTAAACCCTGATGTTCATGTCTGTAAACCCTGATGTTCATGTCTCTAAACCCTGATGTTCATGTCTCTAAACCCTGATGTTCATGTCTCTAAACCCTGATGTTCATGTCTGTAAACCCTGATGTTCATGTCTCTAAACCCTGATGTTCATGTCTCTAAACCCTGATGTTCATGTCTGTAAACCCTGATGTTCATGTCTGTAAACCCTGATGTTCATGTCTCTAAACCCTGATGTTCATGTCTCTAAACCCTTGTTTTGTCTCTAAACCCTGATGTTCATGTCTCTAAAGCCTTGTTTTGTCTCTAAACCCTGATGTTCATGTCTCTAAACCCTGATGTTCATGTCTCTAAACCCTGATGTTCATGTCTGTAAACCCTGATGTTCATGTCTGTAAACCCTGATGTTCATGTCTCTAAACCCTGATGTTCATGTCTCTAAACCCTGATGTTCATGTCTCTAAACCCTGATGTTCATGTCTGTAAACCCTGATGTTCATGTCTCTAAACCCTGATGTTCATGTCTCTAAACCCTGATGTTCATGTCTCTAAACCCTGATGTTCATGTCTCTAAAGCCTTGTTTTGTCTCTAAACCCTTGTTTTGTCTCTAAACCCTGATGTTCATGTCTCTAAACCCTGATGTTCATGTCTCTAAACCCTGATGTTCATGTCTCTAAACCCTGATGTTCATGTCTCTAAACCCTGATGTTCATGTCTCTAAACCCTGATGTTCATGTCTCTAAACCCTTGTTTTGTCTCTAAACCCTGATGTTCATGTCTCTAAACCCTGATGTTCATGTCTCTAAACCCTGATGTTCATGTCTGTAAACCCTGATGTTCATGTCTCTAAACCCTGATGTTCATGTCTCTAAACCCTGATGTTCATGTCTGTAAACCCTGATGTTCATGTCTCTAAACCCTGATGTTCATGTCTCTAAACCCTGATGTTCATGTCTCTAAACCCTGATGTTCATGTCTGTAAACCCTGATGTTCATGTCTCTAAACCCTGATGTTCATGTCTCTAAACCCTGATGTTCATGTCTGTAAACCCTGATGTTCATGTCTCTAAACCCTGATGTTCATGTCTCTAAACCCTGATGTTCATGTCTCTAAACCCTGATGTTCATGTCTCTAAAGCCTTGTTTTGTCTCTAAACCCTTGTTTTGTCTCTAAACCCTGATGTTCATGTCTCTAAACCCTGATGTTCATGTCTCTAAACCCTGATGTTCATGTCTCTAAAGCCTTGTTTTGTCTCTAAACCCTTGTTTTGTCTCTAAACCCTGATGTTCATGTCTCTAAACCCTGATGTTCATGTCTCTAAACCCTGATGTTCATGTCTCTAAACCCTTGTTTTGTCTCTAAACCCTGATGTTCATGTCTGTAAACCCTGATGTTCATGTCTCTAAACCCTGATGTACATGTCTCTAAACCCTGATGTTCATGTCTCTAAACCCTGATGTTCATGTCTGTAAACCCTGATGTTCATGTCTCTAAACCCTGATGTTCATGTCTCTAAACCCTGATGTTCATGTCTCTAAACCCTTGTTTTGTCTCTAAACCCTGATGTTCATGTCTCTAAACCCTTGTTTTGTCTCTAAACCCTGATGTTCATGTCTCTAAAGCCTTGTTTTGTCTCTAAACCCTGATGTTCATGTCTCTAAACCCTGATGTTCATGTCTCTAAACCCTGATGTTCATGTCTCTAAACCCTTGTTTTGTCTCTAAACCCTGATGTTCATGTCTCTAAAGCCTTGTTTTGTCTCTAAACCCTGATGTTCATGTCTCTAAACCCTGATGTTCATGTCTCTAAACCCTGATGTTCATGTCTCTAAACCCTGATGTTCATGTCTCTAAACCCTTGTTTTGTCTCTAAACCCTGATGTTCATGTCTCTAAACCCTGATGTTCATGTCTCTAAACCCTGATGTTCATGTCTCTAAACCCTGATGTTCATGTCTCTAAACCCTGATGTTCATGTCTCTAAACCCTGATGTTCATGTCTCTAAACCCTTGTTTTGTCTCTGCCTGTGTGTGCTGAAGGCGTGGGAACCCGCTGAGGCTGTGCAGAGAGAGATACCTGAAGATCCAGCGCTTGTGGAGGCAGCATGCCTTGGCGGAGGTCATCGGCCACGCCCAGGAAGCCAATCAGACACTGGCCGCCATCGACTGGCAGCACCTCTGACCAATCACGTGAACTGTTGGAGAAACACCTGTGCATCGGACCAGTGCTCTGGGCCAGAGCTCTGCTTTGTGTGGCTTGTTTTCATTGTTTACCATATGAAACCACGTCATATTAATGTGGCCTGAAGGGGGCGCTGTCAGGCTGAAATGGGAATTTGGGAATGAACTTGTTTGCTTTGATCTTTATTTTTGGACTTTTATTAGTTTTATTTTGAAAGAGTCCAGCTCTGCCTCGGCTGTGTTTAAACTGTGGATATGTGAATTGTACAAACGACTGTAAATGTTTGTTTCAATGGGACAATAAAGGTTTTTCAGCACCGTGTGGTCTAAACCTTTTACTTGAATGTCTTAATGCGGTTGGCGTGGCATGGATGCTCTCAGCCTGTGGCACTGCTGCGGTGTTATGGAAGACCAGGATGCGTCAGAGGAACATCTGAAGCCCATGTCCAGGATCTGTCTGAGTGTGGAGGCTCTTGATGTCTCAGTCCATTCCTTATGAAGGTCCCTCACACTTTTGAATGGCCTTTTCCTGACAATCCTCTCCAGACTGCGCACCTTTTCCTTCCACACTTTTCCTTTCCATTTAACTTTCTCTTTTGATACAGCACTTTGAGAACATCTAACTTATTTTGCTATTACCTGTTGAGCCTTTCCCTCCTCATGGAGGGTTTCAGTTATGATTTTCTGCACAACTGTAAGGTCAGCAGTCTTCCCCATGATGGAGAATTCTACTGACCCTTTGCAGGTGTTTTGAATCAGAATCAGAATAAGTTTTATTGCCATGGTTTGAGAACAGGTTCACAAACTAGGATTTTTTCTCGGTGCAAACGTGTGACACAAAACAACACAGAGTTAAATTAAAAATAAGCTTAAAGGATTTGTTCTGTTCATTACTTATATGGACAGAATTTCTAGGCGCAGCCAGGGGCGGAGGGTGTCCGGTTTGGGAACCTCAGAATCTCATCTCTGCTGTTTGCAGATGATGTTGTTCTGTTGGCTTCATCAAATCAGGACCTTCAGCTGCACTGGGGCGGTTTGCAGCCGAGTGTGAAGCGGCCGGGATGAGGATCAGCACCTCCAAATCTGAGGCCATGGTTCTCCACCGGAAAAAGGTGGTTCCCCGCTTCAGGTCGGTGGGGAGTCCTTGCCTCAAGTGGAGGAGTTCAAGTATCTCGGGGTCGTGTTCTCAGTGAGGGACGGATGGAGCGTGAGATCGATAGACGGATCGGTGCGGCGTCAGCAGTGATGCGGTCGCTGTATCGGACTGTTGTGGTGAAGAGGGGGCTGAGTCTGAGGCAAAGCTCTCGATTTACTGATCCATCTACGTTCCCACCCTCACCTATGGTCATCCCACCCTCACCTATGGTCATCCCACCCTCACCTATCGTCATGAGATTTGGGTAATGACCGAAAGGACAAGATCGCGAATACAAGCGGCCGAAATGAGTTTCCTTCGCAGGGCGGCTGGGCGCACCCTCCGAGATCGGGTGAGGAGCTCAGTTACCCGGGAGGAGCTCGGACTCGAGCCGCTACTCCTCCACGTCGAAAGGAGCCAGCTGAGGTGGCTAGGGCATCTGTTCCGGATGCCTCCTGGTCGCCTCCCTCGGGAGGTGCTCCAGGCATGTCCCACTGGGAGGAGGCCTCGTGGAAGGCCCAGGACACGCTGGTGGGACTATGTCTCCGAGCTGGCCTGGTGTGGTCTCGGGGTCCCCCCAGAACAGCTGGAGGAGGTGTGCGTGGATCGGGAAGTCTGGGCATCTCTGCTGAGACTGCTGCCCCCGCGACCCGGCCCCGGATAAAGCGGAAGAAAATGGATGGATGGATGGAAAATAAAAGTGACATATGGTAAGGCAACAACAATTTGACATTGAACAACAGCGGGATTGTATTTACAGATGTGTAGGCATGGGTGGTTGGGTTCTCTGGAGTGTGAGGAGCTGATGGGCGCTCATGGCGGCAGTAGTGTGTATTCAGACCCTGGGCGAGGGACAGGTCGTTCAGAGCCTGGGGGGCCTTGGGCTTATAGTTCATAATGGCCTTAAGCCCACTCCACACTGCTCCCGGGTTGTTTGAGGAGAATTGCTGTTGGAGACGGGCTGAATATGTGACCCGCCGTGGAATCCAAAGACACAAGTCGGCAGCTTGCGTCTGGAGAAAAACGTAAACAAAGTTTTTATTTTGAAAATTGGTGATTTTCACGTTTTTGCAGAATCGTTCAGTTGAAGTCACGAAGAAGCCTGTCCATGTTTAAGCTACAAGTATTGGTATATTTAAAAGCGTAAACTTTTAGGTTCAAACCTGCTTGTTTTTGGGAGATTTTGGAGCCGCTGACTTTTCTGTATGTATTTACATGCTGGGAGGAGGGGGCGCAGCACAGCCACACAGCTGCTTGGTTTGCATAGTCCACACAGGCTTTAGCAAACAAATGCCACGCAAAAAAGGCAGTTTTATACATACGCCTATTGTCCATCAGTTTTCAGGTTGAAAAAGTCTGGTTTTGTCAGAGAAATAGCTTCATGGCTGTAAGCCTCCCCTGTGTGGCTCTCACAAGGCTGCCACTACTACACTGGAAAATGGATTTACCACGAGTTTGCTGAGCAGAAGGCAAAGGTTCAGACGGGTGAGTGAAAGTTTGTTTGTTTTTATCGCTTCCGGGTGCTGTGCCTGTAGTTTTTTGACGAGTCTATTGTGCTGTTAGCTAATGCTGCGTTTACACATAAGCACGATGCGTTACGAATGTCATTTTTCCGTCATTCGTGACGTTCGTGACGTGACTTAACGCATCTCAATGGGATTCTTAACAGAACGCATCAGTTCGTGACATTCGTGACGTTCGTGGAGAAAGTTTTTGTCTGTCAAAAAATCTTCCACGAATGTCACGAATCGCCCTCTGTTCGTGGAGTTAGCATAGCATAGTGGCGCTTCGTAATTCAGCGTGAGCGCATTCGTAGAGCATTCGTGGAGCAGAATCACTGTTTTCACGCTCAAAATTGACAGAAACACACGCTACGCCCGAAGTAAATGTCCGTACCTGCAGTAGCTACGCCAAGGAAAAGTGTCACAAACTCGGCCAATCCGCGCTCCAAGTCACGGACAGCACCTGGCGCTGCCGCTCCGCGGGCTGAAAGTGTTTCTCCGACCTTTCTTCCTCCTGGGTCGTACCTGATGTTCGGGAGTTGGAGCCAGACGAGCCCAATGACTCAGGGGAGAGCACGGCCTCTGCTCCGCCTCCAACCCGGCGGCAGAAGATCACTCCACTTTCGCCCAATTCTTGACAGATTTCGGACAGAACGCGAATATTCCTAGTGACCCGTAACAGCGCGTGGCAGCGCGCAACACCACGCAGCAGCGCGCAACACCACGCGGCAGCGCGGGACGCATATTCGCGACCGTGCGTAATAATTCGTGCCATTAATCGTAACGCGTAGTAACAGGTCGCAACAGTTAGTGGCGGCACGTGAAACCTCTACTCCAAATCATCAAATTCCACTCACATTCGTGATCCTTGGCCACGAATGTGCATTTGTGGCATTCGTAACGCATCGTGCTT
>CM038361.1:31726202-31752506 GCA_021464625.1 Proterorhinus semilunaris | reverse complement strand
AACCTACAAGAAGAAGCCGCGTCAATAAGTTTCTACTAAAGAATAAATCACACATTCGGCTCCTCGTGGATTCACACACTGTTATTGGCAGATCAGTCCTGCATTAGTATTAGTATTATTATTATTATTATTATTATTATGTATAAGGTAAAGTCACACTGTGGAACATTCTGCAGAGAGTACTCCCAGAGTCAGGTCTGAGCCGGAAACATCGGTTTATTCTATTTAAGAGAGAAAGTAACGCTCTACAAACCTGTTCATCCTCATGTGACTGTGGAGACGAGAGCAGCAGGTCTTCCACAGGAGCGACACGTGAAGGCCACACGTGAAGGCCACACGTGAAGGCCACACGTGAAGGCCACACGTGAAGGCGACACGTTACTGAGACACGTTACTGAGACACGTGAAGGCGACACGTTACTGAGAGACGTTACTGAGACACGTCACTGAGACACGTTACAAGGACACGTTACTGAGACACGTGAAGGCCACACGTTACTGAGACACGTTACTGAGACACGTGAAGGCCACACGTTACTGAGACACGTTACTGAGACACGTTACTGAGACACGTTACTGAGACACGTGAAGGCCACACGTTACTGAGACACGTTACTGAGACACGTCACTGAGACACGTTACTGAGACACGTTACAAGGACACGTTACTGAGACACGTTACTGAGACACGTTACAAGGACACGTTACTGAGACACGTGAAGGCCACACGTTACTGAGACACGTTACTGAGACACGTTACTGAGACACGTCACTGAGACACGTGAAGGCCACACGTTACTGAGACACGTCACTGAGACACGTTACTGAGACACGTTACTGAGACACGTCACTGAGACACGTGAAGGCCACACGTTACTGAGACACGTCACTGAGACACGTTACTGAGACACGTGAAGGCCACACGTTACTGAGACACGTCACTGAGACACGTTACTGAGACACGTGAAGGCCACACGTTACTGAGACACGTCACTGAGACACGTCACTGAGACACGTGAAGGCCACACGTTACTGAGACACGTCACTGAGACACGTTACTGAGACACGTTACTGAGACACGTCACTGAGACACGTGAAGGCCACACGTTACTGAGACACGTCACTGAGACACGTTACTGAGACACGTGAAGGCCACACGTTACTGAGACACGTCACTGAGACACGTTACTGAGACACGTGAAGGCCACACGTTACTGAGACACGTTACTGAGACACGTCACTGAGACACGTCACTGAGACACGTTACAATGCATTATTATGATTATTATATTTCCAATAGTTATATTTATTCATTGGCCGTGTCTATAGAACCGTCTCATTATGAACATGGATGTTCTTGAACAGCTCAGCAGGTGGTTTTTGTTCCTTTCATGCACTCGGTTTGAGAGATAGATCCATGATCAGCGCTGGGTACCGTTAAACGATACAAATATGGTATTTAGGCACTACCGGTATCGAGAAATGAAAGTATTGAAAGCTGGTACTGAAAAGAAATACAAATCTTTATCTTGAAAAAACTGGGGAAAATGTGTAGAAAAAAAGTCTGTTTTATTTGACAATATTTTAGCATCGGGATCGAACGAAGGATAGTTCAGGTATCGGTATCGTTAAAGGATAGTTCAGGTATCGGTATCGTTAAAGGATAGTTCAGGTATCGGTATCGTTAAAGGATAGTTCAGGTATCGGTATCGTTAAAGGATAGTTCAGGTATCGGTATCGTTAAAGGATAGTTCAGGTATCGGTATCGTTAAAGGATAGTTCAGGTATCGGTATCGTTAAAGGATAGTTCAGGTATCGGTATCGTTAAAGGATAGTTCAGGTATCGGTATCGTTAAAGGATAGTTCAGGTATCGGTATCGTTAAAGGATAGTTCAGGTATCGGTATCGTTAAAGGATAGTTCAGGTATCGGTATCGTTAAAGGATAGTTCAGGTATCGGTATCGTTAAAGGATAGTTCAGGTATCGGTATCGTTAAAGGATAGTTCAGGTATCGGTATCGTTAAAGGATAGTTCAGGTATCGGTATCGTTAAAGGATAGTTCAGGTATCGGTATCGTTAAAGGAGAGTTCAGGTATCGGTATCGTTAAAGGATAGTTCAGGTATCGGTATCGTTAAAGGATAGTTCAGGTATCGGTATCGTTAAAGGATAGTTCAGGTATCGGTATCGTTAAAGGAGAGTTCAGGTATCGGTATCGTTAAAGGAGAGTTCAGGTATCGGTATCGTTAAAGGATAGTTCAGGTATCGGTATCGTTAAAGGAGAGTTCAGGTATCGGTATCGTTAAAGGAGAGTTCAGGTATCGGTATCGTTAAAGGAGAGTTCAGGTATCGGTATCGTTAAAGGATAGTTCAGGTATCGGTATCGTTAAAGGATAGTTCAGGTATCGGTATCGTTAAAGGAGAGTTCAGGTATCGGTATCGTTAAAGGAGAGTTCAGGTATCGGTATCGTTAAAGGATAGTTCAGGTATCGGTATCGTTAAAGGAGAGTTCAGGTATCGGTATCGTTAAAGGAGAGTTCAGGTATCGGTATCGTTAAAGGATAGTTCAGGTATCGGTATCGTTAAAGGATAGTTCAGGTATCGGTATCGTTAAAGGAGAGTTCAGGTATCGGTATCGTTAAAGGAGAGTTCAGGTATCGGTATCGTTAAAGGAGAGTTCAGGTATCGGTATCGTTAAAGGATAGTTCAGGTATCGGTATCGTTAAAGGAGAGTTCAGGTATCGGTATCGTTAAAGGGTAGTTCAGGTATCGGTATCGTTAAAGGAGAGTTCAGGTATCGGTATCGTTAAAGGAGAGTTCAGGTATCGGTATCGGTAAAGGAGAGTTCAGGTATCGGTATCGTTAAAGGATAGTTCAGGTATCGGTATCGTTAAAGGATAGTTCAGGTATCGGTATCGTTAAAGGATAGTTCAGGTATCGGTATCGTTAAAGGATAGTTCAGGTATCGGTAAAGGAGAGTTCAGGTATCGGTATCGTTAAAGGAGAGTTCAGGTATCGGTATCGTTAAAGGAGAGTTCAGGTATCGGTATCGTTAAAGGGTAGTTCAGGTATCGGTATCGTTAAAGGAGAGTTCAGGTATCGGTATCGTTAAAGGAGAGTTCAGGTATCGGTATCGTTAAAGGATAGTTCAGGTATCGGTATCGTTAAAGGAGAGTTCAGGTATCGGTATCGTTAAAGGGTAGTTCAGGTATCGGTATCGTTAAAGGAGAGTTCAGGTATCGGTATCGTTAAAGGAGAGTTCAGGTATCGGTATCGGTAAAGGAGAGTTCAGGTATCGGTATCGTTAAAGGATAGTTCAGGTATCGGTATCGTTAAAGGATAGTTCAGGTATCGGTATCGTTAAAGGATAGTTCAGGTATCGGTATCGTTAAAGGATAGTTCAGGTATCGGTAAAGGAGAGTTCAGGTATCGGTATCGTTAAAGGGTAGTTCAGGTATCGGTATCGTTAAAGGAGAGTTCAGGTATCGGTATCGTTAAAGGAGAGTTCAGGTATCGGTATCGTTAAAGGAGAGTTCAGGTATCGGTATCGTTAAAGGATAGTTCAGGTATCGGTAAAGGAGAGTTCAGGTATCGGTATCGTTAAAGGAGAGTTCAGGTATCGGTATCGTTAAAGGAGAGTTCAGGTATCGGTATCGTTAAAGGGTAGTTCAGGTATCGGTATCGTTAAAGGAGAGTTCAGGTATCGGTATCGTTAAAGGAGAGTTCAGGTATCGGTATCGGTAAAGGATAGTTCAGGTATCGGTATCGTTAAAGGATAGTTCAGGTATCGGTATCGTTAAAGGATAGTTCAGGTATCGGTATCGTTAAAGGATAGTTCAGGTATCGGTATCGTTAAAGGATAGTTCAGGTATCGGTATCGTTAAAGGGTAGTTCAGGTATCGGTATCGTTAAAGGAGAGTTCAGGTATCGGTATCGTTAAAGGGGCTGTGTGGAGTTTGACAGTTTTGTGCTCGCAGTTGCCCCCTCAGGCCAAACGCGTAACTGCAGCCTCGATGATGAGCTCGTGCATCAGGCCCGTCCAGGTCGACTTCGACTGAGGTGAGAAACGATATTTAGACCGAATCAGTTTGAGTGAATCGAGTGAAGAAGCAAAATACAGATAAACGAATAACGGACGTTTGAAGGAGAAAAAAATAAACCTCGTAGACTTTGTGCATAAACGCCTAATTGTAATAATACAATAATTCCACTGGTAGAAATGCTACCAGGAAAAGCCTAAATCAGTTCCCTGAGTTAGCGTAGCTCGTGAACGCTACGGTCACCGGACACGTCCCGTTTCTCTTCTAAACCCGTGAGCAGTCGAAGCTAACGTTAGCAGCATTACCTTACCATTGTAAACACAGCACCATTACTGTTATTACTGACACTATAGTCTGCTCCTAAAACTACACAACTTCTCTGTAGGTATGAAACCATTTTGGAAACTTCCAAAATGGGCGGCACGGTAGCACAGCGGTTAGCGCTTGTGCTTCACAGCTAGAAGGTCCCAGGTTCGATTCCCACCTGGACGGGGCCTTTCTGTGTGGAGTTTGCATGTTCTCCCCGTGTCTGCGTAGGTTTCCTCCGGGTACTCCGGTTTCCCCTACCACCAAAAACATGTATAATTAGGGCTGGGCCATATCGTATCGCATACCGTTATCGTGATATAATGTTTTGATATTGTTTTAATTTTTTATATCGTTGTGGACACAATATAATTTATGTTACGCTCCATCAGAGCAGCATAAACGGTGACTGTAGAACACGGGGACACGAGCTGAAAAAGTAAAATGAAATGAAGGATGCAAACTGCTTGAGTAGATCATATTTGGAAGACAATTATGCCGTAAAAAGAATAAAATATCACTGAATGAATCTTCACAATAGGCGTAAGGCTGGGATTTTTAAGTAATTCGTCCAAAGTCAATTATATCGTCAAATATATCGTTATCGTGATATTTATTTTTTCATATCATGATATAGATTTTCAGCCATATCGCCCAGCCCTATGTATAATAGGCCGGGATGAATGATGTGAGTGAGTGAGTGGTTGGTGGTGGTCGGAGGGGCCGATGGCGCAGATTGGCTGCCTCGCTTCCGTCAGTCTACCTCAGGGCAGCTGTGGCTACAATAGTAGCTTACCACCACCAAGTATGGAGTGAATGAATAGTGCAATGTAAAGCGTCTTTGAGTGTCCAGAAAAGCGCTTTATAAAACTGATGCATTATTATTATTATTACTTCCAAATATGATTATTTATGGCTCGTTTCAGTGAAGTTTGTCCAACAGGCGCGGACAGGCGGACACTTGTTTTGAAGCATCAACACTTTCCCTCCACGGAGTCACAATGTCTGACCTTCAGGACGAACAGTTTACTCTGGTCAGACTCCAATAAACTCTTAAACAGAGAACCGTTCGACACACGTTATTCATTCATAGTTACTTATATTTCATTCATTCATTTTTAGTATATTTATTCATTTACATTTATTTAATTACATCTATTTATTTAGTTTCGTTATCCGCACTTTTAACCCAGAGAAAACAGAAATACCCTGATTCTGTACAATCGCGTTTCTTTCTTTTTGTTTTGTTTTTAAAGTCACCTGAGCTGTGACTGCGCATGCGTCACATTCCTGTTAGCATTAGCTCGTTAGCATTAGGTCGTTAGCTCCGGAGACTCACGGGCGTCAGGCTCCTGCGGCCGGGCAGAGCTGGAGGAGGAACCGGAGGAGGTCCTGGAGGTTCAGGAGGTCCTGGAGGTCCTGGAGGAGATTCTGGAGGCGGTTCTGGGGCTGAGGAGGTCCAGGATCCAAAGCTCCGCCGGGGACTTCTTCTGCGGCTGGAGAACCTTCTTCGATAAGTTTATGGAGCTGAGGAATCACATTGAAGAAGCTTTACCGCCCCCTACTGGATCAGACAGGAACTTTGACCCTGCATGGGAAGAAGCTTAGAAACGTTTTGTAGGTCTTAGCTTTCAAATGAGGCGTTACACTGGCCTATTAGCTTTTAGATTACGAGGTTAATATTTCAATCTATCAAAGTTTATTTCTATAGCACTTTACAACAGCAGACCAAAGTGCTTCCCATAAAAACACACAAAATAAAACTAAATAGATCAGTGTTCTGGAAGGCCTGTCTATACTATTGTTTAAACAGGGCATTTCCCCTGTGATTGCAGCGCCCCCTGCTGTAACTCTCGGGCACCACACACTCACATGAACACGCATGAATGTATTTGATTTCTTCTGTGTGGGATTAAACTAATGAATTGTTTTACCATTTTCTAGGCTGATAATGATTGTTGTTGTTGTTGTAGTTGTTGTTGTAGTTGTTGTTGTAGTTGTTGTTGTTGTTGTTGTTGTTGTTGTAGTTGTTGTTGTTGTTGTTGTTTGCAGCTGGTGATCTACCTCCTGCCCAGGGACTACGGCTGAAAACAAACTTTAGAGCTAAAACGCTTTTACAGTGATGTTGATTAATGTGCATTGTCACTGTTAATAAAATAAAACAGATAATTGTTTGATACGTTGTTGGTTTTGCCTGAACAATGTTTGACCTTTTATGCTTTTTTTTAATCACTTTTTTATTGCGTTATCGTTGCTTTCCCGGCACGTTCTTGTCGCTCTTTTGCCCCTTTCTTGCTTTTGGATTTGGGTAAAGCCAAACTGGAGAACAGGCGCTCGGTTAAGGCGGGGGTTAAGAGGTTAAACAGCGCCCCCTGCTGTTCCTCTCAGACCCCACACACTCTCACGCGAACACGCTCACACAGCGCCCCCTGGCGGACGGGCAGAGCGCGGGGGGATTTCCTGGGCGGAAGCGGCGGAGGGGGTTTCCACAGAGGACTCGAGTCAGGGCTAAACAAAGACTAAACCCGGGCTAAACCGGGACTAAAGCGGGACTAAAGCCGGACCAGAGCCGCGTCCCGGAGCCATGAGCCGAGTCCCCGGAGCCCCTGAAGCCGAGACAGGCGCCCCGTGAGCCCGCAGAGCCAGAGCTGAGGAGCCGCTGTTGCTGCATGTGAGTCCCGGGTACTACTATTACTACTACTACTACTACTACTACTACTACTACTACTGCTGCGAATACTGCGATATTACTGCGAATACTACTGTGATACTCCCGCTATACTACTGCAATACTCCCACTGCTGCTTTAGCTAACCCTGAGCTGTTAGCATCAGAGTCTAGAGCGTTAGCCGATAGCCTCAGAGGACTACAAACACACAGGACTACAAATGCTATGGCTAGGGTTAGCTCTGGTTAAACTAGTGTTTAATGTAAACCTTGGATTAGAGTTAGTTAGCATTAACCCCAACCCTGAGTCTGACTCAGACAAATAGGTTCAGTCCTGACGCGAGAAACGGAACCAAAACAAAACAAAAACCGAAGCCCAGATCCGCGGGAATTCCCGGAGTCTCAGGACCAGAAGTATATGACTTTATTCCGTAACTAAGGAATATATCAGACTACAAAATACTGTAATATATTCAATACAACTGGCGTGAGGGGTATGAGTGTGATGTCACTGGTGTGAGGGGTATGTGTGTGAGGGGTATGAGTGTGATGTCACTGGTGTGAGGGGTATGTGTGTGATGTCACTGGTGTGAGGGGTATGTGTGTGATGTCACTGGTGTGAGGGGTATGTGTGTGATGTCACTGGCGTGAGGGGTATGAGTGTGAGGGGTATGAGTGTGATGTCACTGGTGTGAGGGGTATGAGTGTGATGTCACTGGTGTGAGGGGTATGTGTGTGATGTCACTGGTGTGAGGGGTATGTGTGTGATGTCACTGGTGTGAGGGGTATGTGTGTGAGGGGTATGTGTGTGATGTCACTGGTGTGAGGGGTATGTGTGTGATGTCACTGGTGTGAGGGGTATGAGTGTGATGTCACTGGTGTGAGGGGTATGAGTGTGATGTCACTGGTGTGAGGGGTATGAGTGTGATGTCACTGGTGTGAGGGGTATGTGTGTGATGTCACTGGTGTGAGGGGTATGTGTGTGATGGGTATGTGTGTGATGTCACTGGTGTGAGGGGTATGTGTGTGATGGGTATGTGTGTGATGGGTATGAGTGTGATGTCACTGGTGTGAGGGGTATGTGTGTGATGGGTATGTGTGTGATGGGTATGAGTGTGATGTCACTGGTGTGAGGGGTATGAGTGTGATGTCACTGGTGTGAGGGGTATGAGTGTGATGTCACTGGTGTGAGGGGTATGAGTGTGAGGGGTATGAGTGTGATGTCACTGGTGTGAGGGGTATGAGTGTGATGTCACTGGTGTGAGGGGTATGTGTGTGAGGGGTATGAGTGTGATGTCACTGGTGTGAGGGGTATGAGTGTGATGTCACTGGTGTGAGGGGTATGTGTGTGAGGGGTATGTGTGTGAGGGGTATGAGTGTGATGTCACTGGTGTGAGGGGTATGAGTGTGAGGGGTATGAGTGTGATGTCACTGGTGTGAGGGGTATGAGTGTGATGTCACTGGTGTGAGGGGTATGAGTGTGATATCACTGGTGTGAGGGTTATGAGTGTGATGTCACTGGTGTGAGGGGTATGTGTGTGATGTCACTGGTGTGAGGGGTATGAGTGTGATGTCACTGGTGTGAGGGGTATGTGTGTGAGGGGTATGAGTGTGATGTCACTGGTGTGAGGGGTATGAGTGTGATGTCACTGGTGTGAGGGGTATGAGTGTGATGTCACTGGTGTGAGGGGTATGTGTGTGATGTCACTGGTGTGAGGGGTATGTGTGTGATGTCACTGGTGTGAGGGGTATGTGTGTGAGGGGTATGTGTGTGATGTCACTGGTGTGAGGGGTATGTGTGTGATGTCACTGGTGTGAGGGGTATGAGTGTGATGTCACTGGTGTGAGGGGTATGAGTGTGATGTCACTGGTGTGAGGGGTATGAGTGTGATGTCACTGGTGTGAGGGGTATGTGTGTGATGTCACTGGTGTGAGGGGTATGTGTGTGATGGGTATGTGTGTGATGTCACTGGTGTGAGGGGTATGTGTGTGATGGGTATGTGTGTGATGGGTATGAGTGTGATGTCACTGGTGTGAGGGGTATGTGTGTGATGGGTATGTGTGTGATGGGTATGAGTGTGATGTCACTGGTGTGAGGGGTATGAGTGTGATGTCACTGGTGTGAGGGGTATGAGTGTGATGTCACTGGTGTGAGGGGTATGAGTGTGAGGGGTATGAGTGTGATGTCACTGGTGTGAGGGGTATGAGTGTGATGTCACTGGTGTGAGGGGTATGTGTGTGAGGGGTATGAGTGTGATGTCACTGGTGTGAGGGGTATGAGTGTGATGTCACTGGTGTGAGGGGTATGTGTGTGAGGGGTATGTGTGTGAGGGGTATGAGTGTGATGTCACTGGTGTGAGGGGTATGAGTGTGATGTCACTGGTGTGAGGGGTATGTGTGTGAGGGGTATGAGTGTGATGTCACTGGTGTGAGGGGTATGAGTGTGAGGGGTATGAGTGTGATGTCACTGGTGTGAGGGGTATGAGTGTGATGTCACTGGTGTGAGGGGTATGTGTGTGAGGGGTATGAGTGTGATGTCACTGGTGTGAGGGGTATGAGTGTGATGTCACTGGTGTGAGGGGTATGTGTGTGAGGGGTATGTGTGTGAGGGGTATGAGTGTGATGTCACTGGTGTGAGGGGTATGAGTGTGAGGGGTATGAGTGTGATGTCACTGGTGTGAGGGGTATGAGTGTGATGTCACTGGTGTGAGGGGTATGAGTGTGATATCACTGGTGTGAGGGTTATGAGTGTGATGTCACTGGTGTGAGGGGTATGAGTGTGATGTCACTGGTGTGAGGGGTATGAGTGTGATGTCACTGGTGTGAGGGGTATGAGTGTGATGTCACTGGTGTGAGGGGTATGTGTGTGATGTCACTGGTGTGAGGGGTATGTGTGTGATGTCACTGGTGTGAGGGGTATGAGTGTGATGTCACTGGTGTGAGGGGTATGAGTGTGATGTCACTGGTGTGAGGGGTATGAGTGTGATGTCACTGGTGTGAGGGGTATGAGTGTGATGTCACTGATGTGAGGGGTATGAGTGTGAGGGGTATGAGTGTGATGTCACTGGTGTGAGGGGTATGAGTGTGAGGGGTATGAGTGTGATGTCACTGGTGTGAGGGGTATGAGTGTGATGTCACTGGTGTGAGGGGTATGTGTGTGATGTCACTGGTGTGAGGGGTATGAGTGTGATGTCACTGGTGTGAGGGGTATGTGTGTGATGTCACTGGTGTGAGGGGTATGAGTGTGATGTCACTGATGTGAGGGGTATGAGTGTGATGTCACTGGTGTGAATTTAATTGATTGATGTCGTTTGTCAGGTGATGTCTGGGCGGAGCCACGATGCCAGGGAGGTGCAGATCCCACTCCAACAGGCTCCGCCTCCTCCCCACAGACTGTCCAATCACTGGCCTCCCAGCGAGGCCACGCCCCCCACAGGTAAGACCCACCGTTACCGTGACGACGGGGCGTTACACCGTTTTGACCGCAGTTAAAACATTTAAACCTGAATTTTACTAAATCAACCAGCGTTTCGTTCTTCCTGATGATAAATATACTTGTGTTGTTCCTGTAGGGGGCGCTCTGTGGCCCTCGAGGGGCGGGTTCAGGGAGCGTTTCGTTCTTCCTGATGATAAATATACTTGTGTTGTTCCTGTAGGGGGCGCTCTGTGGCCCTCGAGGGGCGGGTTCAGGGAGCGTTTCGTTCTTCCTGATGATAAATATACTTGTGTTGTTCCTGTAGGGGGCGCTCTGTGGCCCTCGAGGGGCGGGTTCAGGGAGCGTTTCGTTCTTCCTGATGATAAATATACTTGTGTTGTTCCTGTAGGGGGCGCTCTGTGGCCCTCGAGGGGCGGGTTCAGGGAGCGTTTCGTTCTTCTTCCTGATGATAAATATACTTGTGTTGTTCCTGTAGGGGGCGCTCTGTGGCCCTCGAGGGGCGGGTTCAGGGAGAGTTTCGTTCTACTTCCTGATGATAAATATACTTGTGTTGTTCCTGTAGGGGGCGCTCTGTGGCCCTCGAGGGGCGGGTTCAGGGAGCGTTTCGTTCTACTTCCTGATGATGAATATACTTGTGTTGTTCCTGTAGGGGGCGCTCTGTGGCCCTCGAGGGGCGGGTTCAGGGAGCGTTTCGTTCTTCTTCCTGATGATGAATATACTTGTGTTGTTCCTGTAGGGGGCGCTCTGTGGCCCTCGAGGGGCGGGTTCAGGGAGCGTTTCGTTCTACTTCCTGATGATAAATATACTTGTGTTGTTCCTGTAGGGGGCGCTCTGTGGCCCTCGAGGGGCGGGTTCAGGGAGCGTTTCGTTCTTCCTGATGATAAATATACTTGTGTTGTTCCTGTAGGGGGCGCTCTGTGGCCCTCGAGGGGCGGGTTCAGGGAGCGTTTCGTTCTTCTTCCTGATGATAAATATACTTGTGTTGTTCCTGTAGGGGGCGCTCTGTGGCCCTCGAGGGGCGGGTTCAGGGAGCGTTTCGTTCTTCCTGATGATAAATATACTTCTGTTGTTCCTGTAGGGGGCGCTCTGTGGCCCTCGAGGGGCGGGTTCAGGGAGCGTTTCGTTCTTCCTGATGATAAATATACTTGTGTTGTTCCTGTAGGGGGTGCTCTGTGGCCCTCGAGGGGCGGGTTCAGGGATCGTTTCGTTCTTCTTCCCGATGATAAATATACTTGTGTTGTTCCTGTAGGGGGCGCTCTGTGGCCCTCGAGGGGCGGGTTCAGGGAGCGTTTCATTCTTCCTGATGATAAATATACTTGTGTTGTTCCTGTAGGGGGCGCTCTGTGGCCCTCGAGGGGCGGGTTCAGGGAGCGTTTCGTTCTACTTCCTGATGATAAATATACTTGTGTTGTTCCTGTAGGGGGCGCTCTGTGGCCCTCGAGGGGCGGGTTCAGGGAGCGTTTCATTCTTCCTGATGATAAATATACTTGTGTTGTTCCTGTAGGGGGCGCTCTGTGGCCCTCGAGGGGCGGGTTCAGGGAGCGTTTCGTTCTTCTTCCTGATGATAAATATACTTGTGTTGTTCCTGTAGGGGGCGCTCTGTGGCCCTCGAGGGGCGGGTTCAGGGAGCGTTTCGTTCTTCTTCCTGATGATAAATACCGCTGTGAGGAATGTCGGCTGGTTCTGGTGCAGCCGCGTCAGACCGAGTGCGGACATCGTTTCTGCGGCTCCTGCATCGCTGAGCTTCTCAGGTAAGCCCCGCCCTCGCCGCGGACTCACGGCTGTTTCCGTGGTTACGGTTCTAACATGTGTTTCTGTTTCAGTCGCCCAAACCCGGTGTGTCCCGCCGACCGGGAGCTGCTGTTCAACGATAAGGTACGACTCATCTGCAATGTGTTTTAGTTCAGTTTATTTGTTTATTTGTTCGGGACATTCCACCCGTGTTCTTCGTCCATAACAGATGCCCATACCATAACCCCCCCACCCCCGTGGGCCACTCCACCCACAACATGGACCTCAGCAAAGCGTTCACCCACACGACGCCACACACGCTGTCTGCCCTGAACAATGTAAACCGAGATTCATCCGTGAAGAGAACACCTCTCCAACGTGCCAGAGCTGGAGTCAGATCAAGACCCCGATGAGGACCACGAGCTGGAGTCAGGTCAAGACCCCGATGAGGACGACGAGCTGGAGTCAGATCAAGACCCCGATGAGGACGACGAGCTGGAGTCAGGTCAAGACCCCGATGAGGACGACGAGCTGGAGTCAGATCAAGACCCCGATGAGGACCACGAGCTGGAGTCAGGTCAAGACCCCGATGAGGACGACGAGCTGGAGTCAGATCAAGACCCCGATGAGGACGACGAGCTGGAGTCAGGTCAAGACCCCGATGAGGACGACGAGCTGGAGTCAGATCAAGACCCCGATGAGGACGACGAGCTGGAGTCAGATCAAGACCCCGATGAGGACCACGAGCTGGAGTCAGATCAAGACCCCGATGAGGACCACGAGCTGGAGTCAGATCAAGACCCCGATGAGGACCACGAGCTGGAGTCGGGTCAAGACCCCGATGAGGACCACGAGCTGGAGTCAGGTCAAGACCCCGATGAGGACCACGAGCTGGAGTCAGGTCAAGACCCCGATGAGGACCACGAGCTGGAGTCATATCAAGACCCCGATGAGGACCACGAGCTGGAGTCATATCAAGACCCCGATGAGGACCACGAGCTGGAGTCAGATCAAGACCCCGATGAGGACCACGAGCTGGAGTCAGATCAAGACCCCGATGAGGACCACGAGCTGGAGTCAGATCAAGACCCCGATGAGGACGAGCTGGAGTCAGGTCAAGACCCCGATGAGGACCACGAGCTGGAGTCAGATCAAGACCCCGATGAGGACGAGCTGGAGTCAGGTCAAGACCCCGATGAGGACCACGAGCTGGAGTCAGGTCAAGACCCCGATGAGGACCACGAGCTGGAGTCAGATCAAGACCCCGATGAGGACCACGAGCTGGAGTCGGGTCAAGACCCCGATGAGGACGACGAGCTGGAGTCGGGTCAAGACCCCGATGAGGACGACGAGCTGGAGTCGGGTCAAGACCCCGATGAGGACGAGCTGGAGTCGGGTCAAGACCCCGATGAGGACGACGAGCTGGAGTCGGGTCAAGACCCCGATGAGGACGACGAGCTGGAGTCGGGTCAAGACCCCGATGAGGACGACGAGCTGGAGTCAGGTCAAGACCCCGATGAGGACGACGAGCTGGAGTCGGGTCAAGACCCCGATGAGGACGACGAGCTGGAGTCAGGTCAAGACCCCGATGAGGACGACGAGCTGGAGTCAGGTCAAGACCCCGATGAAGACGACGAGCTGGAGTCAGGTCAAGACCCCGATGAGGACGACGAGCTGGAGTCGGGTCAAGACCCCGATGAGGACGACGAGCTGGAGTCGGGTCAAGACCCCGATGAGGACGACGAGCTGGAGTCGGGTCAAGACCCCGATGAGGACGACGAGCTGGAGTCGGGTCAAGACCCCGATGAGGACGAGCTGGAGTCAGGTCAAGACCCCGATGAGGACGACGAGCTGGAGTCGGGTCAAGACCCCGATGAGGACGAGCTGGAGTCAGGTCAAGACCCCGATGAGGACGACGAGCTGGAGTCAGGTCAAGACCCCGATGAGGACAACGAGCTGGAGTCAGGTCAAGACCCCGATGAGGACAACGAGCTGGAGTCAGGTCAAGACCCCGATGAGGACAACGAGCTGGAGTCGGGTCAAGACCCCGATGAGGACGACGAGCTGGAGTCGGGTCAAGACCCCGATGAGGACGACGAGCTGGAGTCGGGTCAAGACCCCGATGAGGACGAGCTGGAGTCAGGTCAAGACCCCGATGAGGACGAGCTGGAGTCGGGTCAAGACCCCGATGAGGACGACGAGCTGGAGTCAGGTCAAGACCCCGATGAGGACGAGCTGGAGTCAGGTCAAGACCCCGATGAGGACAACGAGCTGGAGTCAGGTCAAGACCCCGATGAGGACGAGCTGGAGTCAGGTCAAGATCCCGATGAGGACGACGAGCTGGAGTCGGGTCAAGACCCCGATGAGGACGACGAGCTGGAGTCGGGTCAAGACCCCGATGAGGACGACGAGCTGGAGTCGGGTCAAGACCCCGATGAGGACGACGAGCTGGAGTCGGGTCAAGACCCCGATGAGGACGACGAGCTGGAGTCAGGTCGAGACCCCGATGAGGACGAGCTGGAGTCAGGTCAAGACCCCGATGAGGACGAGCTGGAGTCAGGTCAAGACCCCGATGAGGACGAGCTGGAGTCGGGTCAAGACCCCGATGAGGACGACGAGCTGGAGTCAGGTCAAGACCCCGATGAGGACGAGCTGGAGTCGGGTCAAGACCCCGATGAGGACCACGAGCTGGGGTCAGGTCAAGACCCCGATGAGGACGACGAGCAGTTGAGCTTCCCTGAGACGGTTTCTGACAGTTATGCAAACCAATTGTTTCAGCAGCTGTCTGAGTGGCTGGTCTCAGACGATCTTGGAGGTGAACCTGCAGGATGTGGAGGTCCTGGGCTGGTGTGGTTACACGTGGTCTGCGGTTGTGAGGCCGGTTGGATGTACTGCCATATTCTCTGAAACGCCTTTGGAGACGCTTACGGTGGAGAAATGAACATTCAATGCACGAGCAACAGATCTGGTGGACATTCCTGCTGTCAGCATGCCAAGTGCACGCTCCCTCAATGCTTGTGGCATCTGTGGCATTTTGCTGTGACACAAAACTGCACATTTCAGGGTGGCCTTTTATTGTGGGCAGTATAAGGTACACCTGTGCACTAATCATGATGTCAGATCAGCATCTTGATGTGGCACACCTGTGAGGTGGGATGGAGAAGGTCTCACTATCACACATTTGGACTGATTTGTGAACAATGTTTGAGAGAAATGGTAATATTGTGTATCTGGAATAAAGTTTAGATCTTTAAGTCCATCTCATGAAACATGGAGCAGAAACAAAGGCGTTTATATGTTTGTTAAGTGTAATTACAAACAGTAAACATCATTTAAAACTAATAAGATGTTTTATTTTAAAGAAACCATTTCAGCCTAAAATCTGTAAACTTGGTAAAAAGCCTTTGCCGAAGTCGACTCAGGAAATATGGAAAATGTTGTTGTTTCTGTCGTAGATTTTCCGAGACGTTTGCTGCCAGCGGGAGATCCTGGCGCTGAAGGTTTTCTGTCGAAGTGAATCCAGCGGCTGCAAAGAGCAACTGTCCCTGCAGCAGCTGCCGGTCAGTCACTAACTAACTAACTAGTTATGAGTTAACTAAGAGCAGCTGTCCCTGCAGCAGCTGCCGGTCAGTCACTAACTAACTAGTTATGAGTTAACTAAAGAGCAACTGTCCCTGCAGCAGCTGCCGGTCAGTCACTAACTAACTAGTTATGAGTTAACTAAGAGCAACTGTCCCTGCAGCAGCTGCCGGTCAGTCACTAACTAACTAACTAGTTATGAGTTAACTAAAGAGCAACTGTCCCTGCAGCAGCTGCCGGTCAGTCACTAACTAACTAGTTATGAGTTAACTAAGAGCAACTGTCCCTGCAGCAGCTGCCGGTCAGTCACTAACTAACTAGTTATGAGTTAACTAAGAGCAACTGTCCCTGCAGCAGCTGCCGGTCAGTCACTAACTAACTAGTTATGAGTTAACTAAGAGCAACTGTCCCTGCAGCAGCTGCCGGTCAGTCACTAACTAACTAGTTATGAGTTAACTAAGAGCAACTGTCCCTGCAGCAGCTGCCGGTCAGTCACTAACTAACTAGTTATGAGTTAACTAAGAGCAACTGTCCCTGCAGCAGCTGCCGGTCAGTCACTAACTAACTAGTTATGAGTTAACTAAGAGCAACTGTCCCTGCAGCAGCTGCCGGTCAGTCACTAACTAACTAGTTATGAGTTAACTAAGAGCAACTGTCCCTGCAGCAGCTGCCGGTCAGTCACTAACTAACTAGTTATGAGTTAACTAAGAGCAACTGTCCCTGCAGCAGCTGCCGGTCAGTCACTAACTAACTAGTTATGAGTTAACTAAGAGCAACTGTCCCTGCAGCAGCTGCCGGTCAGTCACTAACTAACTAGTTATGAGTTAACTAAAGAGCAACTGTCCCTGCAGCAGCTGCCGGTCAGTCACTAACTAACTAACTAGTTATGAGTTAACTAAGAGCAACTGTCCCTGCAGCAGCTGCCGGTCAGTCACTAACTAACTAGTTATGAGTTAACTAAGAGCAACTGTCCCTGCAGCAGCTGCCGGTCAGTCACTAACTAACTAGTTATGAGTTAACTAAAGAGCAACTGTCCCTGCAGCAGCTGCCGGTCAGTCACTAACTAACTAGTTATGAGTTAACTAAAGAGCAACTGTCCCTGCAGCAGCTGCCGGTCAGTCACTAACTAACTAACTAGTTATGAGTTAACTAAGAGCAACTGTCCCTGCAGCAGCTGCCGGTCAGTCACTAACTAACTAGTTATGAGTTAACTAAGAGCAACTGTCCCTGCAGCAGCTGCCGGTCAGTCACTAACTAACTAGTTATGAGTTAACTAAAGAGCAACTGTCCCTGCAGCAGCTGCCGGTCAGTCACTAACTAACTAGTTATGAGTTAACTAAAGAGCAACTGTCCCTGCAGCAGCTGCCGGTCAGTCACTAACTAACTAGTTATGAGTTAACTAAGAGCAACTGTCCCTGCAGCAGCTGCCGGTCAGTCACTAACTAACTAGTTATGAGTTAGGGCTGGGCGATATATCGATATTTAAGATATATCGATATATTTTAAAAAGAGATATGGAATCAGACCATATCGTATATATCGATATAGTCCAAATTTGCGCTGTAATACTTGCTTCAGGCAACCCGTTGAGCGGAGCTCTGCACTGCTCCCAGCGCCCCGGCCCCGCCCCTCTTCTTTCCTGCGGGGGAGAGGGGAGGGGCAGGAACAGGCACTCTTCAACAAACGTGAAGAAAGCAACAATGTCTGAAGCGTGCGGAGGAGAGCCCCTTGGTTGGTAAAACAAAAACCAGTGGCTCAATCATTTGGAGATGGTTTGGACAGAAGTGAATGTAGCGGCGAGATATGGCCGCGACGTGCGCTGCGCCATGTGCTTTTGTTTACGTGCGCTGCGCCATGTGCTTTTGTTTACTTCTCAGTCTAATGAAGGTTTGCGGTAGATCGTGGATGTACTGTGAAAATATCAGCGTTTGTAATGCTGCCACCGCGAAGGACTATCGCTTTTTCCCCGTTAGCATTGCGTTAGCCGCAGCGCTAATCACTCCAGTCCCTCGCTGAGCTCTGATGATGAGCAGAGATGCTGAGCCTGTGCTGCTTGTAGAGAGTCAAGAGTCGTTTGTGGCTCAGTTTAGGAGCTTATGTTTGGGAATGCTTTGGATAAAGATAAAAACTTATCTCAAAACCACTGACTAAAACACTGTTAAATCAAGAGCAAATATCAAGAAATTATTAGGGCTATTTATTTATTTATTATATTTCATGATTATTAAGGACTAAAAAGTAAGTAATACTTTAATAAGTCATATTTCATTGTCTTAGTTTAGGCTTTAGTTTAGTCATAAAGTTATTAACAGCAAATGGGGTAGAAGAAAAATAAATAAATAAAATAAAAATTGCAATATTAAATATTAAAACACTCCTATTTGACAGTGACTTTGACTTAACATTTCATTTCACAGCTCTCACTTTGTGGAAAAAATATCGGGATATATATCGTATATCGATATTCAACCTAAATATATCGGGATATGACTTTTGGTCCATATCGCCCAGCCCTATTATGAGTTAACTAAGAGCAACTGTCCCTGCAGCAGCTGCCGGTCAGTCACTAACTAACTAACTAGTTATGAGTTAACTAAGAGCAACTGTCCCTGCAGCAGCTGCCGGTCAGTCACTAACTAACTAGTTATGAGTTAACTAAGAGCAACTGTCCCTGCAGCAGCTGCCGGTCAGTCACTAACTAACTAACTAGTTATGAGTTAACTAAGAGCAGCTGTCCCTGCAGCAGCTGCCGGTCAGTCACTAACTAACTAGTTATGAGTTAACTAAGAGCAACTGTCCCTGCAGCAGCTGCCGGTCAGTCACTAACTAACTAACTAGTTATGAGTTAACTAAGAGCAGCTGTCCCTGCAGCAGCTGCCGGTCAGTCACTAACTAACTAGTTATGAGTTAACTAAGAGCAACTGTCCCTGCAGCAGCTGCCGGTCAGTCACTAACTAACTAGTTATGAGTTAACTAAGAGCAACTGTCCCTGCAGCAGCTGCCGGTCAGTCACTAACTAACTAACTAGTTATGAGTTAACTAAGAGCAACTGTCCCTGCAGCAGCTGCCGGTCAGTCACTAACTAACTAGTTATGAGTTAACTAAGAGCAACTGTCTCTGCAGCAGCTGCCGGTCAGTCACTAACTAACTAGTTATGAGTTAACTAAAGAGCAGCTGTCCCTGCAGCAGCTGCCGGTCAGTCACTAACTAACTAGTTATGAGTTAACTAAAGAGCAACTGTCCCTGCAGCAGCTGCCGGTCAGTCACTAACTAACTAACTAGTTATGAGTTAACAAAGAGCAACTGTCCCTGCAGCAGCTGCCGGTCAGTCACTAACTAACTAGTTATGAGTTAACTAAGAGCAACTGTCCCTGCAGCAGCTGCCGGTCAGTCACTAACTAACTAGTTATGAGTTAACTAACAGCAACTGTCCCTGCAGCAGCTGCCGGTCAGTCACTAACTAACTAACTAGTTATGAGTTAACTAAGAGCAGCTGTCCCTGCAGCAGCTGCCGGTCAGTCACTAACTAACTAACTAGTTATGAGTTAACTAAGAGCAACTGTCACTGCAGCAGCTGCCGGTCAGTCACTAACTAACTAGTTATGAGTTAACTAAGAGCAACTGTCCCTGCAGCAGCTGCCGGTCAGTCACTAACTAACTAGTTATGAGTTAACTAAGAGCAACTGTCACTGCAGCAGCTGCCGGTCAGTCACTAACTAACTAGTTATGAGTTAACTAAGAGCAACTGTCCCTGCAGCAGCTGCCGGTCAGTCACTAACTAACTAGTTATGAGTTAACTAAGAGCAACTGTCCCTGCAGCAGCTGCCGGTCAGTCACTAACTAACTAGTTATGAGTTAACTAAGAGCAACTGTCCCTGCAGCAGCTGCCGGTCAGTCACTAACTAACTAGTTATGAGTTAACTAAGAGCAACTGTCCCTGCAGCAGCTGCCGGTCAGTCACTAACTAACTAGTTATGAGTTAACTAAGAGCAACTGTCCCTGCAGCAGCTGCCGGTCAGTCACTAACTAACTAGCTAGTTATGAGTTAACTAAGAGCAACTGTCCCTGCAGCAGCTGCCGGTCAGTCACTAACTAACTAGTTATGAGTTAACTAAAGAGCAACTGTCCCTGCAGCAGCTGCCGGTCAGTCACTAACTAACTAGCTAGTTATGAGTTAACTAAGAGCAACTGTCCCTGCAGCAGCTGCCGGTCAGTCACTAACTAACTAGTTATGAGTTAACTAAGAGCAACTGTCCCTGCAGCAGCTGCCGGTCAGTCACTAACTAACTAGTTATGAGTTAACTAAAGAGCAACTGTCCCTGCAGCAGCTGCCGGTCAGTCACTAACTAACTAGTTATGAGTTAACTAAGAGCAACTGTCCCTGCAGCAGCTGCCGGTCAGTCACTAACTAACTAGTTATGAGTCAACTAAGAGCAACTGTCCCTGCAGCAGCTGCCGGTCAGTCACTAACTAACTAGTTATGAGTTAACTAAGAGCAACTGTCCCTGCAGCAGCTGCCGGTCAGTCACTAACTAACTAGTTATGAGTTAACTAAGAGCAACTGTCCCTGCAGCAGCTGCCGGTCAGTCACTAACTAACTAGTTATGAGTTAACTAAGAGCAACTGTCCCTGCAGCAGCTGCCGGTCAGTCACTAACTAACTAGTTATGAGTTAACTAAGAGCAACTGTCCCTGCAGCAGCTGCCGGTCAGTCACTAACTAACTAGTTATGAGTTAACTAAGAGCAACTGTCCCTGCAGCAGCTGCCGGTCAGTCACTAACTAACTAGTTATGAGTTAACTAAGAGCAACTGTCCCTGCAGCAGCTGCCGGTCAGTCACTAACTAACTAGTTATGAGTTAACTAAGAGCAACTGTCCCTGCAGCAGCTGCCGGTCAGTCACTAACTAACTAGTTATGAGTTAACTAAGAGCAACTGTCCCTGCAGCAGCTGCCGGTCAGTCACTAACTAACTAGTTATGAGTTAACTAAGAGCAACTGTCCCTGCAGCAGCTGCCGGTCAGTCACTAACTAACTAGTTATGAGTTAACTAAGAGCAACTGTCCCTGCAGCAGCTGCCGGTCAGTCACTAACTAACTAGTTATGAGTTAACTAAAGAGCAACTGTCCCTGCAGCAGCTGCCGGTCAGTCACTAACTAACTAGTTATGAGTTAACTAAGAGCAGCTGTCCCTGCAGCAGCTGCCGGTCAGTCACTAACTAACTAGTTATGAGTTAACTAAGAGCAACTGTCCCTGCAGCAGCTGCCGGTCAGTCACTAACTAACTAACTAGTTATGAGTTAACTAAGAGCAACTGTCCCTGCAGCAGCTGCCGGTCAGTCACTAACTAACTAGTTATGAGTTAACTAAGAGCAACTGTCCCTGCAGCAGCTGCCGGTCAGTCACTAACTAACTAGTTATGAGTTAACTAAAGAGCAACTGTCCCTGCAGCAGCTGCCGGTCAGTCACTAACTAACTAGTTATGAGTTAACTAAAGAGCAACTGTCCCTGCAGCAGCTGCCGGTCAGTCACTAACTAACTAACTAGTTATGAGTTAACTAAGAGCAACTGTCCCTGCAGCAGCTGCCGGTCAGTCACTAACTAACTAGTTATGAGTTAACTAAGAGCAACTGTCCCTGCAGCAGCTGCCGGTCAGTCACTAACTAACTAGTTATGAGTTAACTAAAGAGCAACTGTCCCTGCAGCAGCTGCCGGTCAGTCACTAACTAACTAGTTATGAGTTAACTAAAGAGCAACTGTCCCTGCAGCAGCTGCCGGTCAGTCACTAACTAACTAGTTATGAGTTAACTAAGAGCAACTGTCCCTGCAGCAGCTGCCGGTCAGTCACTAACTAACTAGTTATGAGTTAGGGCTGGGCGATATATCGATATTTAAGATATATCGATATATTTTAAAAAGAGATATGGAATCAGACCATATCGTATATATCGATATAGTCCAAATTTGCGCTGTAATACTTGCTTCAGGCAACCCGTTGAGCGGAGCTCTGCACTGCTCCCAGCGCCCCGGCCCCGCCCCTCTTCTTTCCTGCGGGGGAGAGGGGAGGGGCAGGAACAGGCACTCTTCAACAAACGTGAAGAAAGCAACAATGTCTGAAGCGTGCGGAGGAGAGCCCCTTGGTTGGTAAAACAAAAACCAGTGGCTCAATCATTTGGAGATGGTTTGGACAGAAGTGAATGTAGCGGCGAGATATGGCCGCGACGTGCGCTGCGCCATGTGCTTTTGTTTACGTGCGCTGCGCCATGTGCTTTTGTTTACTTCTCAGTCTAATGAAGGTTTGCGGTAGATCGTGGATGTACTGTGAAAATATCAGCGTTTGTAATGCTGCCACCGCGAAGGACTATCGCTTTTTCCCCGTTAGCATTGCGTTAGCCGCAGCGCTAATCACTCCAGTCCCTCGCTGAGCTCTGATGATGAGCAGAGATGCTGAGCCTGTGCTGCTTGTAGAGAGTCAAGAGTCGTTTGTGGCTCAGTTTAGGAGCTTATGTTTGGGAATGCTTTGGATAAAGATAAAAACTTATCTCAAAACCACTGACTAAAACACTGTTAAATCAAGAGCAAATATCAAGAAATTATTAGGGCTATTTATTTATTTATTATATTTCATGATTATTAAGGACTAAAAAGTAAGTAATACTTTAATAAGTCATATTTCATTGTCTTAGTTTAGGCTTTAGTTTAGTCATAAAGTTATTAACAGCAAATGGGGTAGAAGAAAAATAAATAAATAAAATAAAAATTGCAATATTAAATATTAAAACACTCCTATTTGACAGTGACTTTGACTTAACATTTCATTTCACAGCTCTCACTTTGTGGAAAAAATATCGGGATATATATCGTATATCGATATTCAACCTAAATATATCGGGATATGACTTTTGGTCCATATCGCCCAGCCCTATTATGAGTTAACTAAGAGCAACTGTCCCTGCAGCAGCTGCCGGTCAGTCACTAACTAACTAACTAGTTATGAGTTAACTAAGAGCAACTGTCCCTGCAGCAGCTGCCGGTCAGTCACTAACTAACTAGTTATGAGTTAACTAAGAGCAACTGTCCCTGCAGCAGCTGCCGGTCAGTCACTAACTAACTAACTAGTTATGAGTTAACTAAGAGCAGCTGTCCCTGCAGCAGCTGCCGGTCAGTCACTAACTAACTAGTTATGAGTTAACTAAGAGCAACTGTCCCTGCAGCAGCTGCCGGTCAGTCACTAACTAACTAACTAGTTATGAGTTAACTAAGAGCAGCTGTCCCTGCAGCAGCTGCCGGTCAGTCACTAACTAACTAGTTATGAGTTAACTAAGAGCAACTGTCCCTGCAGCAGCTGCCGGTCAGTCACTAACTAACTAGTTATGAGTTAACTAAGAGCAACTGTCCCTGCAGCAGCTGCCGGTCAGTCACTAACTAACTAACTAGTTATGAGTTAACTAAGAGCAACTGTCCCTGCAGCAGCTGCCGGTCAGTCACTAACTAACTAGTTATGAGTTAACTAAGAGCAACTGTCTCTGCAGCAGCTGCCGGTCAGTCACTAACTAACTAGTTATGAGTTAACTAAAGAGCAGCTGTCCCTGCAGCAGCTGCCGGTCAGTCACTAACTAACTAGTTATGAGTTAACTAAAGAGCAACTGTCCCTGCAGCAGCTGCCGGTCAGTCACTAACTAACTAACTAGTTATGAGTTAACAAAGAGCAACTGTCCCTGCAGCAGCTGCCGGTCAGTCACTAACTAACTAGTTATGAGTTAACTAAGAGCAACTGTCCCTGCAGCAGCTGCCGGTCAGTCACTAACTAACTAGTTATGAGTTAACTAACAGCAACTGTCCCTGCAGCAGCTGCCGGTCAGTCACTAACTAACTAACTAGTTATGAGTTAACTAAGAGCAGCTGTCCCTGCAGCAGCTGCCGGTCAGTCACTAACTAACTAACTAGTTATGAGTTAACTAAGAGCAACTGTCACTGCAGCAGCTGCCGGTCAGTCACTAACT
Source organism: Proterorhinus semilunaris (assembly GCA_021464625.1). Taxonomy (NCBI): domain Eukaryota; kingdom Metazoa; phylum Chordata; class Actinopteri; order Gobiiformes; family Gobiidae; genus Proterorhinus; species Proterorhinus semilunaris. Next base: position 31,728,751 of record CM038361.1, on the reverse strand, counting down.
AACTAGTTATGAGTTAACTAAGAGCAACTGTCCCTGCAGCAGCTGCCGGTCAGTCACTAACTAACTAGTTATGAGTTAACTAAGAGCAACTGTCACTGCAGCAGCTGCCGGTCAGTCACTAACTAACTAGTTATGAGTTAACTAAGAGCAACTGTCCCTGCAGCAGCTGCCGGTCAGTCACTAACTAACTAGTTATGAGTTAACTAAGAGCAACTGTCCCTGCAGCAGCTGCCGGTCAGTCACTAACTAACTAGTTATGAGTTAACTAAGAGCAACTGTCCCTGCAGCAGCTGCCGGTCAGTCACTAACTAACTAGTTATGAGTTAACTAAGAGCAACTGTCCCTGCAGCAGCTGCCGGTCAGTCACTAACTAACTAGTTATGAGTTAACTAAGAGCAACTGTCCCTGCAGCAGCTGCCGGTCAGTCACTAACTAACTAGTTATGAGTTAACTAAGAGCAACTGTCCCTGCAGCAGCTGCCGGTCAGTCACTAACTAACTAGTTATGAGTTAACTAAGAGCAACTGTCCCTGCAGCAGCTGCCGGTCAGTCACTAACTAACTAGTTATGAGTTAACTAAGAGCAACTGTCCCTGCAGCAGCTGCCGGTCAGTCACTAACTAACTAGTTATGAGTTAACTAACAGCAACTGTCCCTGCAGCAGCTGCCGGTCAGTCACTAACTAACTAGTTATGAGTTAACTAAGAGCAACTGTCCCTGCAGCAGCTGCCGGTCAGTCACTAACTAACTAACTAGTTATGAGTTAACTAAGAGCAACTGTCCCTGCAGCAGCTGCCGGTCAGTCACTAACTAACTAGCTAGTTATGAGTTAACTAAGAGCAACTGTCCCTGCAGCAGCTGCCGGTCAGTCACTAACTAACTAGTTATGAGTTAACTAAGAGCAACTGTCCCTGCAGCAGCTGCCGGTCAGTCACTAACTAACTAGTTATGAGTTAACTAAAGAGCAACTGTCCCTGCAGCAGCTGCCGGTCAGTCACTAACTAACTAACTAGTTATGAGTTAACTAAGAGCAACTGTCCCTGCAGCAGCTGCCGGTCAGTCACTAACTAACTAGTTATGAGTTAACTAAGAGCAACTGTCCCTGCAGCAGCTGCCGGTCAGTCACTAACTAACTAGTTATGAGTTAACTAAAGAGCAACTGTCCCTGCAGCAGCTGCCGGTCAGTCACTAACTAACTAGTTATGAGTTAACTAAAGAGCAACTGTCCCTGCAGCAGCTGCCGGTCAGTCACTAACTAACTAGTTAGGAGTTAACTAACAGCAACTGTCCCTGCAGCAGCTGCCGGTCAGTCACTAACTAACTAACTAGTTATGAGTTAACTAAGAGTTGATAATTTGCATTTTTTTTAATATTTTCTCAGGCTCATTTTTTTTCACTCCATGTTTTTTTGTTTTTAAGGTTTTTTGTGTTTTGCAAATTTTTCTGCACTTTTTGTTTAGCCTTGTTTTGTATGTTCACCTGACCGCGTGTGTTTGTGCGTGTGCGTGTGCGTGTGTGTGCGTGTGCGTGTGCGTGTGTGTGCGTGTGTGTGTGCGTGTGCAGGACCACCTCACCGTGTGCCCGTTCCTGGAGGTTCCGTGTCCACTCGGTCGCTGTAAAGAGCGGATGATGAGGAAAGATGTTCCGGAACATTTGAACTGGAAATGCAAACATCGAGAAGCGAGCTGCGAGTTCTGCCTCAGCACCATGCCCCTGACGGACCTGCAGGTGAATATGACTAACCCCGCCCCTGACGGACCTGCAGGTGAATATGACTAACCCCGCCCCTGTCAGACCTGCAGGTGAATATGACTAACCCTGCCCCTGACGGACCTGCAGGTGCATATGACTAACCCTGCCCCTGACGGACCTGCAGGTGAATATGACTAACCCCGCCCCTGACGGACCTGCAGGTGAATATGACTAACCCCGCCCCTGACGGACCTGCAGGTGAATATGACTAACCCCGCCCCTGACGGACCTGCAGGTGAATATGACTAACCCCGCCCCTGACGGACCTGCAGGTGAATATGACTAACCCTGCCCCTGACGGACCTGCAGGTGAATATGACTAACCCTGCCCCTGACGGACCTGCAGGTGAATATGACTAACCCCGCCCCTGACGGACCTGCAGGTGAATATGACTAACCCTGCCCCTGACGGACCTGCAGGTGAATACGACTAACCCTGCCCCTGTCAGACCTGCAGGTGCATATGACTAACCCTGCCCCTGACGGACCTGCAGGTGCATATGACTAACCCTGCCCCTGACGGACCTGCAGGTGCATATGACTAACCCTGCCCCTGACGGACCTGCAGGTGAATATGACTAACCCTGCCCCTGACGGACCTGCAGGTGCATATGACTAACCCTGCCCCTGACGGACCTGCAGGTGCATATGACTAACCCTGCCCCTGACAGACCTGCAGGTGCATATGACTAACCCTGCCCCTGACAGACCTGCAGGTGCATATGACTAACCCTGCCCCTGACGGACCTGCAGGTGCATATGACTAACCCTGCCCCTGACGGACCTGCAGGTGCATATG